>CM044885.1:26852088-27427232 GCA_024500025.1 Syzygium aromaticum | reverse complement strand
GCTGCTATTATATTTGCACTTAAGATTTGGAGACATTATCTGTGCGGAGAAAGGTTTCATATTTATACGGATCATCAGAGCCTAAAGTATCTGTTTTCCCAGAAAGAATTGAATATGAGATAGCGTAGATGGATGGAACTGCTTAAGGACTATGATTGCGATATTTTGTATCATCCGGGTAAGGCTAATAAGGTAGCCGATGCGTTGAGCCGAAAGTCCTCAATTGCACATATGATGGTTCAAGAATGGATTTTGCTTGAAGGAATCCGGGACTCAGATTTCAAGTTCGAGGTAAGTCACCTCTCGAGTTTATTGGCTATTCTCAGAATCGAGCCTGAAGTACAAATCAAGATTAAAGCAGCACAACCTTCGGATCCTGAATTGCAAAAGATTCTACAAATGGATGCAACAAAGAGAAAACCTGACTTTCATGTATCCGAGAATGGGATCTTGAAGTTTCGTGGACGGTTATATGTGCCCAATGATGAGGGACTTAAGGAGGAAATTTTAGCGGAAGCTTATCGCAGTAACTACAGTATTCATCCGGGTAGCACAAAGATGTATTAGAATCTTCACCAATATTATTGGTGGAATGGCATGAAAGGAGATATTGCCAAGCATGTGGCTAGATGTTTAAAGTGTCAACAGGTGAAGGCTCAACACTGTAAACCTGGCGGACTATTGCAACCGTTGGAAATACCAGAATGAAAATGGGAGCATGTCACGATGGATTTCGTGATGGGTCTACCGAGGAGCCAAAGAGGTAATGATTCCATCTGGGTCGTGGTAGATAAACTCATAAAGTTTGCTCATTTCATCCCGGTGCGAAAGGATTTTGCTATGAACAAGTGTCGCGACCTAAAAAAATCGTGTTTTCGATCTTAGGCTAATGGATTACTAGATCAATTAAATTAACTAATTTAGCTCGAGTTCTCCTAAACTCTACCAATTCGCAACTTAGGTCCAATTATGAGCATGCAAATATTTTCAATGGGAGTCGCTACTAATCATTTAAGGTAGGTTGATTAGAAACCTAAATAAAATAGCGGGAGTACTATTTTATTTCTACGAACCAGAAATTATGAATTCTGGGACTTGGTTACGCTAGATTCCCTAACGCTCTTTGGTACCAATCTCAAGAAAAATACTCAATTTGACAATTTTGATAAATCCCGACTTAGAGTTTAAAGGTGTAGAAATTTTTATTTTCACTTATTTAAATGAAAGCTAACCTATATGTAATGACGTGCAAAAATTGACATGCGATTAATGCAACCTAACATGTAAATTATATGTCATGCGACGACGTGACCTATTTCTAATGACGGGCATATTATTTTTTTTTTTTTTAATGAAATTCGGAATTAAAAACGCCAATTATCTAAACATGCAATTTTAAACTAAAGAAATTAACCTATTCTAGAGTAATCTTTTGGTTTTTTTTTTTTTAAATCAAAATTCGAAATTAAAATCAAGTAAAAAAAAAAAAAAATATAACCGCTAAATCTTTTGAATTAAGTTTCAAATCCCGAGCTGACAATCGATCACAAATTGAAATCACATTATGGAAATAACTCTATCTAAGCGCGATAGATAGATTTATTTTCAGCGTGTGCTGATTGCGGATTAGGAAATTTTCCTAATCGATCACATCTTGAAAAATTCTCGATATCTTAAATATTTTGGATATATTCAAAAGATTTTGAAAATTCTAAATTCTATCCAAATTTGAAAAGTAATAGATATCCAAGATTTCAAAAGAAATAAAATCCTAATTAGAATAATGCTTATTATTCAAATATGCAAAATTAGATATCAATAAGCACGAATTAGGCAACAAAATATTCAGATCAAATCAAGATAAGATAATTACCTGATTTGCAGATTTCTTTCCTAACTTGAATTCGCAGCGGATCGGGATCGTGGATCGGAGCGGTATGGCTAGCGACGGGCGTGGCCACGAGGACAGCGGTGGCGGTAAGACGGCCTTGCGTGGGATGGCACCAAGATAGCAGCGGCTAGGACGTCGGCGTCACGGTATGGCTCCGGCGTTGCTAGAGTTTTCGGGATCCGCTTGCTGGATGTTGGGGACCGTTGGGGGTGCAATTTCTGGACACGGCGAATCTGGACAGCAGCGTTGGAAGCAACAACAGGCAGCCAAACGCGTCGAAGAACTCGTCGGGATTGCAAGTAGGTGCAGCAACGGTAGCGAAACTGGGCTGGATGCGAAGAAGTTTCTCCATAAATCTGAGCGTGATGGACAGCAAGTGCTAGAACAGAAATTTGATGGGAAGTTGATGAGGAATTGGGCACGTCGGGCAAGAGCAAAACAGCAACCGATGCTGGCTGCTGGGAGAAGATCAGCGTCAGTACAATGTTGCGGTTAATTTCTTCATTGAAGCCCAGGGAGGCGAAGCACTAAAGACGAAAACTAAAGAAGAAGGCCCCTTTTCCTTTTGTTGACTCTTGATTTCTGACTTTCTCTCCCTCTTTGATTTTTCTTTTTCGCTTTCTTGTGTCTCCGCGTGGCCGTGCCTCTAGCTCTCACGACTCTCTCTCTCTTTTTTCTTCGATCCCCCCCGCAAAAGACCATAAGCATATATTTATAATGCAAACTTAGGTCAATTAGTTGGGCTTTCTAGTCTTAACGGGCTTAAATTTAGGCTTTATCCTTTAATTCTAAGTGGGCTGAATTAATTTGAGCTTTTCTTTAATTAAGCATAATGGGTTAATTTAAGCTCAAATTAAAACAATCAAGCCCTTTTGCGTGTGATTTTCGGCCCATGCTTTTTGAGTGAGCCGAGTTTTGTTCGATGCCCGAACTCGATTCACGTGATGAATTTTAAGCTCGCTTGTCACCGCCGATCCGATGCGGAATGCAATTAATCTAAATGAACCTAAACTATATGTTATGCAATTTTAATATTTTTGTTCAGGGGTTAAAATTTAATCTCCAATTTTCTATGCAATTAACCACTAAATGATATGCTAAAATTTAGGTGTCAACAACAAGTATGCTGAGTTGCACGTGAGACACATAGTTCGTCTTCATGGTGTGCCGGTGACGATCACGTCAGATTGAGACCCCAAGTTCATCGCCACGTTTTGGAAAAGTCTTCAGGGCGCCATGGGAACAAAGCTGCAGTATAGCACTGCTTTTCATCCGTAGACAAATGGACAATCCGAGAGAACGATTCAAACTCTCGAGGATATGCTGCGAGCCTGCGTTTTGGATTTCAAAGGGGGTTGGGAAGAACAGTTATATCTTGTCGAATTCGCGTACAACAATAGTTATCAGCAGAGTATCAAAATGGCACCTTTCGAAGCATTTTATGGCAGATCCTGTAGGACTCTAGTTTGTTGGAACGAAGTTGGAGAACGAAAGATTTCGGGACCTGAGTTGGTGCAACAGTCATCGGATGCCGTTAAGGTCACCAGAGATAGGCTAAGGACTGCTCAAAGTCGTTAGAAGAATTATGCGGATCGGAGACGTAGGCCCTTGGAATTTCAAGTGGGGGACCACGTTTTCCTCAAGGTGTCACCGATGAGAAGATTATCACGGTTTGGCAAGAAAGGAAAGTTAAGCCCGAGGTATGTGGGTCCATTTGAGGTTTTAGAGAGGATTGGTACTCTAGCCTACCGTCTCGCACTACCGCCAAATTTGTCCCAAGTTCACAATGTGTTCCATGTGTCCATGTTAAGGAAATATAAACCGGACCCGACCCATGTGCTGAATTATGAAGATATTGAAGTTAACGACAGAGTATCGTACGTGGAAAGGCCGGTTAGGATTGATGACAGAATGGAACGAGTTTTGCGGAACAAGATAATTCTGATGGTCAAGGTGATTTGGGAGCACCATGGAATTGAAGGTGCGACGTAGGAAGCGAGGAGTTAATGCGACACCAATATCCCCATTTGTTTGAGTAATTGTGTTGGATTGTAAATTTCGAGGACGAAATTTTTGTAAGGGGGAATAGTTGTGACATTCTGAATTTCGACCCATTTTTGGGATTTATAAAACGTGTAATTCGTCAGTGTGCTTATAGTAAAATCTCGCCCGAAAACTGATCACTCATGGTTATTGTTTTAAAATAAAGATTTCGCTAGAATCGTATTCGATCGAATTTGGCCGTTATTTAGAGTCTGAACTTTGGTGCCGAATTTTTCGGAGTTTCGTGACTAATTTAATTGGACAGTGTCGATATTAGTGTGGCCAGCCTCAATATTGCCCGAGATAAGTGAAAAGTGAATTTTTGACCTGGTGCGAATTTGAACTGGTAAACCACCATCGCAGTGTATTTTTAGTAGTATCATTTGGCCAAAAATCCTAAAATTATTAATTAGGATTTTTCGAGGACCATCAGATCGTTTCTGGATTTAAATCGTGGCCGTTGGATTGCAATTATTGCGATTTGACTAATTTCTCTCTCTCTCTCTTCCTTTTCTCCTTTTCTTCTTTTTCTTTTCCCTTTCTTTTTCTCTTCTTTTCTTCTCCCCTTCTTCTCCTTCGCTGGCTTGCACCCCCTGACGCCGCAGCTTCTGGCTTCTTGCTCCGTTTTTTTTTCGCTCGCGACCGCACCTCGCCGAAGCTGTCCGCCGCACGCCGTTCGTCGCCTGACTAAGCCGCGCTACCGTCTAGCTGCTCCTCCTCTCTCCTGTTCGCACGAGGCAACGAGCTCACCGCCGGTTTGCCCATCGGACACGCCGCACGCCGCCTCCACCGCCTGGACCCTTCACCGCCGCCGCCGTCCCAGCTCTCTCCCTGGCCGTGCGGCACCGCTCTAAGCCTCCCAGAACCTCTCGTCGTTGATTCGCCCAGCCGCACGCGAGTTGCGTCACTCGCCGGCCGTCCACCGCCGAGCGCCGTTCGCCTCCTCCGCTCGCCATCGCCGTCCGGTCGAGCTCCGCCGTGCACTACCGTCCACCTCCGACCGCCGCCAGGCAGCAGCTCCGTCTGGAACAGCCCCGACCAGCCACCACAGCGGCTGTTCTTCGCCGTTCGCCGTCATCCGCTGGTCGCCGTTCCGAGCCGGAACCACCGCGGACCGCCCTCGCCACCGCCGTCGTCCTCACGTCGACGCCGTCGTTAGCCGAGTAAGTTAACCCTTAATCCCGCGTTTAGAGTGTTAAAGTTGCTTAGGGTAGTTTAATTTATGTTTAGTTTATGTTAATTGTGGGTTAGTGTTTAGTTAATTGTGTTTAGGGTTTAAGTTATTAATTAGTTTATTGTTATTGATTTTTATTATTAAATCAATTATTTTCGGATTTTAAATATTAATATTTTATTATTAAATAATTATTTTCCAAAAATTAAAAATTATTATTTTCGGAAAATTTTCTAACGCCAATTATGATGCCAATGTTGGTTTTCGCCGTATAAGTCGGCGTATTTGGAAAATGATTTGATTGATTTTGATTCGAGAAAGTATTTTGAATTTTGGGAAAATTAAATTATTCTTGGATATTATTAATTAATTATATTCCGAATTTAATTATTATTATTTCGGAAAATTTATAATTTTAAATTATGATTTCTAGCTTGAACGTTGGCGTGTATGCCGTGATTTGTCGTATAAAATTATTTTTATGACAATTTATTTTGATCGGCAGTTTTCAAGAAAGTTTACGAGATTATTGGCATTTAATTATTTTTATTGTTATGCCAGAAATTGATAGTGGTGTTTTGTGATCAATACTTGTGTCGTTATTGGAGCTTGCGAAATTGATTGACAGTTACATGTGTGACCATGTGATATTGTTGTATGGCATTAATTAGAACACGATTCATGTATGCATGCATGGGCTAATTGAAAGATAATAATTGGCCGGAATGCTTGTGTGCTCGTGTGGTCACACGTTGGAGCCGTCTTGCTGTGTATCGCTTGACGATGCCCGATTTATCGGATGCCTGGGGATAATCTGGAGTGCCGATATCCCGGATGCCTTGTCGCGGCCCGAGGCCGGACTTGATGCTCCTTACGGGATACCATCTTACTGTGTATCGTTTGATGTTGCCGTATTGGAATGCTGTTTTCTTGTGTATCGTTTGACGTAGCCGTGCCCAACGGGGTGGGATGGAGCTCGATTTTTTACCGGTAGACTGCCATCTTGCTGCGTATCGCTTGATATGTAGTAGCCCCGAGGGGGCATAATAATTGAAATACGTGTGATGCATAGTGCCTGATTATGTGGTAGAAATTGCTAGGCATGGTATGAGACGTGCCCAAGTGGATTCTATCTTATAATCGAGACACGCGCGACTGTAATGCATTAATGCATGGATAATTTATTTAAATGCTTCGGGTATGCGACATATGCATTTTATCAACGTGTGTATCAAGGCGAGGTAAGGATGCATGTGGTTGCTGCTGTTGTTACTATTGTGCCTGTTAGGGACTCCCGTGCGAGTTGGCCTCCTAAGCGGGGCTTAGGCCGTTAACTTATTGAGATTTTATCTCATTTGTTGTTAAACCTTTTCAGGGCCTTAGCACGTCGTTGCTTCTAGTGCGGTTCGGAGTACCGCAGTTTTGGTTGGTCCCTGAGGGTTAGGCCTGGGAGCTGTTTTGGTTGGAGTAGGTTAACCCTAGCCTTTCTTTTTGCTGGCCTTTTTGTGGTAGCGCCCGAAGTGGGCTTGTAAGAATATTTCCGGGGGTTAATCAAGTGAGAATTTAAAATACTATTGTGTTTGGTTTTCCTCTGCTATCCCTGCTTGTTGTTGTCTGGGGTTTGTTGTGTTCGCTTTCACATGCGTATTAAAAGATAAAATGAATGTCGGCGACGAGTCCTGGGACGTCGCATCTTAACTACCGAAGCGGGGTGTTGCGTGTCCGTAGGATTCGGGGCGTGACATCTTGAGATGGCAAAATCAAATCATAAGAATTGAAAAGGAACTCAAAGATCCAATTTGGAAAACATCATTATGAGATTTTGTGGGATTAATGTCAATTTCTAAAAACTTAAATTGTTAAAGGAAGTCGTGGTATAATAAGTAATGATATAATGAATGGATTGTTTTGATCAACTAAGAATAATTAGTACGTTGAAATTAAACCCTCGACGTATTGTTGAAATACACCACGTATATATTAAGCCGAAATCACCAGTTGTCCCATTTTTTTGATTTTTTTTAATGGTGTCCCCAACTAGGAAATATATCCATCCCAAATTAGTGGTAATAAGAAGATAAAAAAAAACATATAATCATCTCTCATAACTTCTCATTTTCATCCAATTTCTCTCGAAAACTATATACATGTTTCCCATTGACACATGCTCAACTTCACCAATACCTTCATAATTTGAAAGATTAGAGAACTATAGTGATAGTTTTTATTCAATACTAAACACGAAAGTATTGTTACATTGATCGTGGCACTTAATCTTTGATCATTTATTTGCATTGTGAACATATTTACAATATTTAAATAGAAACAAAGATTAAAATCGGGCGGGTTTAGGATCGTATACATTTGGAGGAGTTGGATTCGAGTTTGCATAATCATCATTGAAGAATTTGACTTGAAATCGATTTGAGCCCGCGTGGTTTGAGTTTTGGGAGTTGAAAGGAAAGGGAGCCCGCGAGCACTCCAAGGCCAATGAGACACCTTTGGACCTTACAAACATCCCACGAGATGGCAATTGTTTGTCCAGCCGTTGGGCCCGATCGGAACTTTACGTGCTTTATTCGCAAATCCTATAAAAAATTAGATTTACGACCGATATGATTTACTTTTCCTTAGATCCATCAGTTATCAATGTATTGAGATCTGTTCCTCAAATATTCCTAGAACCTCCATTGGAGCAAAAACCTTTTTGTAACTAGAAATGCATTGGGACCGCGTGATCCGGATCGATGTATGGGTTGATTTTGGCAGATTCCAGATTGAGCAACCATGTCAAATGGATGGTACGGACGCAGACGATAGAAACCGGTAAAGCCAACTTTACTACACAAAGGAGTCCACCACGTTGATCGCATTTATGCTTTCTCCATGTGAACAAAGCCCTAGTGGCCTCATTTAAAGCATCTTCTCGGCCTCGTCTATCACGCTGAGTCCCTATCTTGCTTTATAGAAACAATTAAACATGCATCAGCAGTGAATCTTCGCATGAAACTTCCTCCACTGCCATCGATTGGATAGATAATAAAGGAGCCCACATCGACAAACCAACAAATGAATGGGAGATGAGGCCGATTGTGGGAGATCCGCTAAAGATTTTGTTTTCACTTTCGTTCATATTTGATGCATCCCTCATCAATATCTAGGATTCAATAGCTGGTGTATCTCTTATAAGTAGATCGCTAAACCAATCGTGCTCTTCATCACTCCAACAAGAAACTGCTCACAGACTTGGCGATTCGCATATAAGCTCTGATTTAAGACGAAAGCAAAATTTTCCACACCCTACAAGAAAATACAAGAACAGTAACTAGTTGGTTCTAGATAGGCCTTAACGTGACAATGGGTTCGCATTCCTTACATACGATAGTTTTTCTAAGATGCCTCGAGGGCAGAAAAGCATGGTTGTGGTAGGAGTAAGGTGACAAGGCAGATAGCAAACCACCTATAAGCGGTGTACATGCACATGCAGCATGAACTCCACCTAAATTTGATTTAATGCATCAGGAGCTAGAAATAGCAGTTCTAGATTGTAGCCGGACGTGCTAGACTAGAATTGGAAAATGAGGGCTGAGATACAATAAATCCACCAGCTTTGACGACGCACTTCCAAGGTGTAACTTTCCAGTTATTCTTCAAGACAAATTCAACGCATACAACTCGCCTAGCTTCTTCCGCAAAACTCTCCACGCCCTATACCATGTCGTACATTGCCTTCCTCGACACATGCATGCTCCTTGTAGCCGAGCCGAAAAAGTCTTGGATACCCCGTGCTGTTTTCATAAATTAATGAACCGAAAACGCGAGCTTGCCATTGATTGCATTCACTCGTACGCCCATTACTCCAGCAAAGATCGTGCATGGTGGAGAAGCGGTAGACTCCCGGGGCCACAAGCTGCAGGGAACCATCTGTAAACTTTATAACACCACGGCTCATGCATGCGGACAATTCCTGGCAAAGCCATCTTCACGATCATTCGCAGTGAAGAAACGGTGAAGAACAGAGAGAGAGAGAGGGAGGGCAAGCTTAGAAGCATTGATATTCACGGCTTATAATGATATGACATTATGCACAGCGGTCAACTGTACGGTGTAAATTCCGACCATACCCGTGCGGTGTCCGGCAATGCTGCACTCAATTCTCTCAACCCACCCGATTACAAGATCTCTTCACATTTGATAAACGTGCATCGTACAACATTCAACCGGGTCTCGTTAACAACAATCACAGGGACACTTGCATAAGGACCAACGTATGGAAATAACAATTTCTATTGAGTATTATATGACTCTGAATATTGAAAATATATTCTTGGGTTAATACCACGAAAAACCCCAAATTGGTACATCTGTAACAATTTTATCTCGAACTAATTTTTTGACCACCAAAAATCCCAAACTAGTACATCCGTGACAAATTTACCCTCAACTATTTTTTTGACCAACAAAAATCTCACACTAATACATTTGTGACAATTTTATCCCGAACTAATTTTTTGACCACCAAAAATTTCAAATTGGTATACCCGTGATAATTTTACCCCAAACTAATTTTTTGACAACTAAAAACCTTAAACTAGTACATTTGTGACAAATTTACCCTCCGCTAATGTTCGTTAAATTAGATTAATATTACGAAAAATCACAAATTGGTAAACTTATGACAAACATAGGGGTAAAATCCTAAACTGATGCACCCGTCAACTATCACGTGTCATCAAACTTAGCAATTTGACAGTAAAAATTAATAGAGAGTAAATTTGTCATGAGTGTATCAGTTTGAGGTTTTTGGTGGTTAAAAAATTAATTCGGGATAAAATTGTTACAAATGTACCAGTGTGAGGTTTTTGATGATAAAAAAAATAATTCAAGGTAAATTTGTCACAAATGTATCAGTTTTAAATTTTTGATGGTTAAAAAATTAGTTTGGAATAAAATTATCACAGAAATATCAGTTTGAAATTTTTTATGGTATTAACTATATATTCTTTAATTACATGTTATTGTACAACACTACTTTCGGAGCACACTTAGGGAGACTTTCTATCATATTCCTAATATTTCCTCATAATGATAATGTGGAGCTTATCGAGATGACGTTTCCCAATCTTCTGCGAGGCGTCCGTACCGGTGTTGACGTATTGATTTCTCTGCATCATGACTTCGTTTTCACGGGATTTCCGAAGATAAAAACCACATGTATTCCGTAGGACATTTTGAAAAGCGGAATCCATCGTCAACGTATGTGTTTAGCCGGTATTTGACTCCCGTGATGAAATATCTTTCATCGAAAATTATTTTTCAATTTTTGAGAAAATAAAGATTCTGTGAAGATTCCGGACGGGAAATATCACAACTAGAGAATCGATAACTTCACTTCAAAAGGAACTAAATGTATATAAACTATGTCATAATTTAATTGACGACAAAGCTCAAGAATGTAATCACTTCAAACAGAACCAAATGTACACAAATTATGATGAAATTTAATCAACAACAAAACTTGACAACGTAAATATGCAACACCATAATTTAATAGATGAAGAAGCACCCAAGTACAAAGATGCATGTCGAAATTTAGTTGACGACGCGGATTTGGAAACTATAGCTAAAAAATATGTTGAAATATAATCGACAACGCAAATCTGGAAACTGCAATTATAGTGCAGGAATTGAAAGATAACATGTTTGTATGTTTGTGCCCAAGGGCTCCTATAGTTGAGCACTAGTATTTATAGTGCTTATGACATAACCACTCGAGAGCAGTTCTCCTGCGGTTTTAGCCATGCTTCCATATCTCCGAGAATCTCGATCCCATGTTCTCATGATGCCACGATCTTATCTTCAGGTGGTTACTCCTTTAAATTCGCGCATTGATCTTCCGCCTTGATCTCTTCTCCATGGTCTGCTGGACTCCATCACTCTTTCCCGAGTGATTTCAAATTAGAATATTATAACTGTTTCTTGGCATCTTTTAGATATCCGGTTTTCATTTTGCATTTTAATCGGTAGCTTATCATTTTATTTTTTCATCGGCATCTTTGCCGATTAGTTTTGCTATGACAATCGTCAATCATAAGCCATCGTATATTGTTAAATATGTCTTGAATTTTATTCGGTCTGGTTTATGAGCTGATTCGACATATTTTTTGCGCAACCTGAAATAAGCGAAGGTATGTCTCGGGGGGTTCGGGGGTTATGCCCCTGAGAAAAATTTTTGGGAAGCCCTATTTATACTGCGGCTAGGTTTTCTCATTAGATGAAGAGAGAGAATTTTCTTTCCTGAGATTTTGGTGAGCCGTGAGGTTTTGTCAAGTCGTTGTTTCGACTTCTAAAAATTTGTACTCTCTTTGATTATAGTAGAATCTTGATTTGCCTCGCCCGTGGACGTAGATCACCTTGTGATCGAACCACGTAAATCCTGTGTTCTGTATTTGTTTTTCCGCATTTGTTTCCAACATATATCAATAGTTGATTTATGGCCATTGACATAAATTAATATTGACCACTCTTTTGATCGTCAACAATGGCTCACACACATAATGCTGATAACCAATATGTCTTTAGCCACGAGTTCACTCATATCGACGACCGGGTTCAATTTTGGTACAACCAGTATGCAACCAAAACTCTCGACAGGCTGTTTTCGAAGCATCTGCATTAGGCTTGTTTTTTATGGGCCGAATTTAACGTTGTTAGCTGCCCTGCGGTTCGTATTATAGTGCGCCATCTCACTTGCAATAAGTAAGTTCTACCAATGCCATCCCCTTTGATTTGGTTGGCTTCTTTGTATATATTCAAAATTATCTCGCCACATCACACTTTCTAAGCATGTTGGGATAAGAAATTTTAAATCTCTTGACATGATCATTTGGTGGAAGAGTAAAACCACGAGAACCAAGAAACCGAAGGTACAGTTCAATATCGTACCTAGCTCCTAGATTGATCGATGGCGTGACTTCTCATGGTCTTCTTTTACCTATTTCATTATTTGGACTCTAGACAGTTCTGTCCTCCGTTTTTTTCATGCGTCTTAAGCTTTTGGGATCCAGCTTAGGTCTCCCTATTTTCTGATGATGTAACTCATTAGTTTCGTTGAACAGAACTTGCCGAGCTGATGCACGTGTAATTTATGGTGTAGATCAGTTAATATATCATAATTGACTCATAATTCATGAGTTTGATTTTTTGAGTGAAGGTGGGTCCAATTGGATATATTGATAAGCTCGAATTTATGCTCCCTCTAGGCGATCTCTCGGTGCAAGATATCAGGATTTTATTGTGCGTTCCCAATAAATGATATTAGAGTGGCCGGTTGATTGTGACATACTCCCAATGTGTGTCAAATTGTTGAGTTAGCTTAAATCTTTGAATGAAAGTGTAGATATATTGACGGGCTCGCATTGAGGCTTCCTATTGACAATCTTCCCGGACAAGGGAACGGCCCTAATGCGTGCTCCCAAGATAATGAGCCTACACTAAAACGTTTATTAGCTTTTAGTGCTCGAAGGCATTAAATTGGGAAGCAGTAGTTGGGCGCATCTGCCAACCGCAATAATTCTTAAAAAAGGAAAAACAAGAAAAGCAATAATGATTTTACTAGGCAGAGTCAACACACGGAGACTCAGTTAAACCCCTATTTATTCAAGAGGGAAACATCATCTCTGTCCATCCATTGCATGGCATTAAATCCTTCACATCCCTCGAGTAATCACAAGTCTGAAACCACCACCACCACCACCACCACCACCACTCTCGCTTCTCTCAGTCATTTTACTCTGAGTCTGATCTGATGGACTCTCTCTCCAAGCTTGGTGATGATGATGACCATGACCATTACCACGACCTTCTTTGGCCATCAATCTCAAAGCACTTTGTCTCCATTTTTCTTGATCTTGTGAGACCCTCCTTCCTTGCAGCCCTTCTTGCACTTGAAACCCTCTTTCTCCTCCATAAATGGGCACCCGTCTTCCATTACCTCTTCTTCTCTTGCTTCCTCGCCTTCTTCACCCTCAAACGGTTCGTTTCGGGCCCCGAGCAAGTCTACCTCGTGGACTTCTCGTGCCTGAACCCTCCAAGCTCCTGCAAGGTCCCGTTCACTTCCTTCTTGGAACATGCGTCGATGATGAACATCTTCGACCAGGAGAGCATCGACTTCATGGCCAAGATCCTCGCTTCCTCCGGCCAAAGCGAAGAGACGTACCTCCCTCCACAACTGCACTACATTCCTCCCAAAACCGACTTCCAGGATTCCATCAAAGAAGTCCACATGGTGCTCTTCCCGGTCTTGGACGATCTCCTGGAGAAAACCAACGTGCACGCTCGTGACATCGACATACTCATAGTGAACTGCAGTGGCTTTTGCCCCTCGCCATCTCTCTCGTCCATCATTGTCAACCGGTACTCCATGAGGAGCGATGTGAAGAGCTTCAACATCTCGGGCATGGGCTGTAGCGCCTCCGCTCTCGGTGTCGACATGGCCAAGAGTCTCCTTAAAGTCCACAAGGACTCGTACGCCGTCGTCTTGAGCACCGAGATCTTGTCGACCGGCTGGTACTCGGGCCGCGAGCGGCCCAAGTTGCTCCTCAACTGCCTCTTCCGCATGGGAAGCGCTGCCATCTTGCTCACCAACAAGCCGAAAGCCAAGAACGCCTCCAAGTACAAGCTCGTCCACTCTCTAAGGACCCAAAGAGCCTTCGAGGACAAAGCATACTGTTCGGCGGTCCGCGAAGAGGACGCCGATGGGAAACTCGGGGTCGCCTTCAAGCGGGACTTGTTGCAAGTCGCGGGAGAGACACTCCGGTCCAACATGACGCTCCTTGGGTCGAGAGTCCTACCGTTCACGGAGAAATTCTGGCACGGCCTCTCGGTCCTCCGGAAGAGGTTCATCGACAAGTCGTGCGAGATTTACGTGCCCAACTTCAAGACCGTGGTGCAACACTTTTGCTTGCCGACCTCGGGGCGGCCGGTGATAAGGGAGATCGCGAAGGGGCTGAAGCTCGGACAGGTGGACATGGAGGCTGCTCTGATGACGCTGTACAGGTTTGGGAACCAATCGTCGTCGTCGTTGTGGTACGAGCTGGCTTACATGGAGGCCAAGCAGAGAGTGAAGAAAGGGGACAAGGTGTGGCAGCTCGGGATGGGGAGCGGGCCCAAGTGCATCAGCCTCATCCTGGAATGTGTTCGGCCAATTCTCGGCGAGTCTGAGAAGGGTCCATGGGCTTCCTGTATTCAGGAATACCCGGTCGCCATCGATGAAGTTGTTGTTGCTTGACTGTCAACGTTCAAATCAGTCGAGCACACATTTATTAAATTGTCGGTCATTTTCAGGGAGATTTTCTCGGCACTTTTGGAATTAAAGTCACGGATGAGGGTTTCCTTCTCACATAAGATCGATTGTTTAACGAATGAGATTCCTGATGGAACATTTTATTTCTGTGTAAGATGCATGTTGATGAAGATAATGAATGCTTGGGGACCGCAAGAGACCACATTTCACTTTGTTACAATCGTGCCACTGTTCACTTCATTGTCTATCTAGGATCTAATCTCGCGCTCGGACGACCATGGATATGCTTATGCATAAATGTGATTTTGACTAGGCTAAAGGTAAAAACTTAGTGGGTGCAATGCGGACCAACAAATCAAATGGTTGTGTGGGAAGACGAATGGATTCTAATTCTCCTAGAACTCAAAAATCCATGTCAACTTCTCAATGCTCAATAGGGATGACTCGACACAACACGGCACCGCGGATTTTGATCCATCTATCGAAATTTGCTCATACCCTTTGACCCGTCACGGTTTCATGACAGGAAAATTGACGATTGACCAGCCATCACACTATCAAATTGCTCTAGTGGAATGGACCTGCATGTATGTGAATTGCTGTGACGGAAGAAACCGATGATCTGACGACCCCCGTACCGTCGGCCCGAAATTCAATCGCCGGCGGTGGTGATTGCACGTGAGTCCTTGCTATCTAGCTAGTGCGGACCGTGCAGTGGAGTTAGATGCTCCACATAAATGTTCTGATCTCCAATTCAGCAACCGGACCCGAACTTGTGTCATCTCACCATTACTCTTAAAAGAAATAGGCATAGGAGTGGAATTCTGAGTCAAGTCGAGTAGACACGATTCAATGCTTGAGCTCGTTTCAATTCTAATGTCCAAGGCGCAATAGAACTTGATTTTTCAAGCACGAGTTCGGTTCGACTCGACTCAATCAATCAATAAATTTTACTCTCGAGTTAAATTCCAAATTAAGAGCTCGAATCTTGAAATACACTGTCAGTGAAGAACTAATAATTTTATCTATTTGTAAATGCTTAAACATAACTAAGATACAGAAAAAATAATTGCAGTTACTCAATTAATCTTACGAGCTGCTTGAGTCAAGTATTTTGAAATTCAAGCTCGACTCAGTTAAGTACTTGATCTATTCGAACTCGAGTAATTTGTTCTCAAACTTGAGCAATCTGTTCGTCGAACTTGAGTAGATCATAAGCAACTTGACTTGGTTACGCCCCTATTGTTAGGATTAGCACACAAACACAATGAAGTAGATAATAAAGACAAGAAAGAGAAATTGAGACACAATATTTATCTTGGTTCACCCTTAAACTAGTACTACACTCAAAGAGGATTCCATTATAATTAGTCTTCTTACCTCTTTATTACCACTCTCCATTACAAAAGAAAGAGATTACATATGCTTGCTAGCTATTTGTGGGCACAAGTGCAAACTATCAATAAAATATGGACCATAACTATAAAAACTCTCCGATGTCGTGGCACTACCCCCTACGACCTTCGTCGGGATGGCCCTCTTGAACTCATATATCTTATTGTCGATGGAAAGTATGAATCATCATCAATTAGATTAAAAAAAAAGGAAAACATCACCAAAAACTCCAAGCTATGCCACTTGTGACAAATTTACTTTGAACTTCTTTTTGTGACATGAAAAACCTAGGAAAGAGAGAAGAAAGAAAAAAAAAGGAAAAAAAACATAAAAAGGAAAAAGACGAAAACGCCATTGAGCTCAAGTATTGTGGGGTAAATATATTACAAGTGACATAGTTTGGAATTTTTCGTGCCACAAAAAAAATTTCAGGGTAAATTTATCACAAGTGATATAGTTTGGAGTTTTTGATGATATTTTCCTTTTTTTTTTTTTAATTTGGAAAAATGAAGTGCAAGATTTGGAGAATAGAGAGCTTGATATTCAGCAATCCATGTGCAATCACTTCAAACTTGAAGTTTATATCTTAGGGGGAAATGTAATCTTCAAAGAGATTTAGCAACCCACCAAACTACTTTCCCACGATGAAAAGATGTTTTGTTCTAAGCCTATTAATTAAGGTCATATCATATGACTTTAATGGGGCTAAAGGTGATTTTCCTGGACCACCTGCCAACATAACTTGCAAGGTATAGTGGGAGCCTCATCACATGACCCTCTATTGATTATAAAAAAACAGTTAATTAGCTGGTTAACTTGGAATCGAATCATACCACTAAAGCGTACTAAAAACGAAGATACACATGGAGCATGTTAACATACATGTACGAAAGTAATAACCTTGTGCGTAGGAATAAGGCAAGGAATAGTAAATTGATTTACTAAGTGATGAGACATGATTTTACTGAGCGCTTGAATACGGCCTATTTAGGTTGTCGGTTGGATTAAGGCACGCACGCTCCTTTATCGGCTATGAGAAGGAAGCTTCTGCTACTGCACGAGGAGGACCATCCTAGCTTGTGCGAAGGCGAAAAGGATAAGGTTCAACGTTGATTGTTCAGTTAGAGCATGACTGACTTGCTACGGTATTTTGCCATTTTTGGTCCTCTTTTGAAGCGTTAACTAGACTGACCGTAAGATATCCTTTTCAGTGAATTAACCATTGATTAGCCCCCTAAGCCCGCTCGTTCTAAGACTCGATTGCAATCCGTTGTATCTCTTAGTGATCTCCACCAATCTTAATATATATACCGACATTGCTATTTTGGCAAATGAGTTATTCATCATAAAAAAAAAGAAGAAATTGGCTCAGTTTCAAGAGGCTATTCCCAAGCAATAATAATCCACGTGTCCCTTGACGGGGAAATTGTTAAAAAAGTCATAAATCTTCAATTGTGTCAATTTTGTCCTGAGAATTTTGATGATTTGCCAATTTTTTCCTTTGACCAATTTAGTTGGAAAACGCCGACATGGATAGTTTATTGCATTTTTTTTTTTAAATTTATGATTTTTCCCAAATTTTTTTATTCTTTTTCTTTCCAACTCTTGGCTGGTGAGGTTGCCTGTTGACACTTGCCAGCCATAGGCGAGGGTTGACCGGCAACCTCCCCGCCCTTGTTGGCCAAGAGTTATGAAAAAATGGGGGAAAGAAAAAAGAAAAGAAAAAAAGAATAAAAATTGGGAAAAAAAAGTTTTAAAAAATGCAAAAATTTGTCATCGTCAGCTTGTTTTGGCCAAAATTGATTGGAATAACTAAATTGGCAAATCATCCAAAAGTTTAACATTAAATTGAAACAATTGAAATGTTTATTATTGAATTGATAAATTGTCTAAAGATTTAGGACTTAACTGGCCAAATTAAAATGTTAAGGAGTTCTTTGAGGCACAAGTGTAATGAGTTTATGACTTTATTTTATAATTTTCCTATCCTTCAACCCGAGAGGTTGAGAGAGAGAGAGAGAGAAATCGAAACAAGTGATGCTTTTGCGTGGTTTCAATATTGTGGAATTTTATAAGACCATCATTGATTGTTTTGAATTCGAAGAAAATCTCAAACTAGATTAGTCGCATGAGTACCAAGTAAATTGGAGGATTTTAAGATCAACTGCCCTTTCAACCACGGAGAGCAAACTGCCCTGCGGATGCCTCGACAACTGATGGTGGGATCATGTTGTGTTGCTTCATGGAATGGCGGGTCTGACAGAAATTATGTGCATCCTATGAATTTTGGGGTCCCCCCCAAGAGAGGCCCAACCAACCGTCCCAACCTGTCAATATATCCACATGTTTCCTTGATAGATCAAAATGGGCTCTTTTATAAATATGGGTATTAGAACATTCAATTCAAATGCTTCAATTTCATAGATGAAAGGACATCGCATGTATTAAAAAAGTAATTTTATTTATGGCTGAGCAACGAAAGCCATACGGAACTAAAGAAATACATGTTCTCCCACATTGCCTATTTTTCGCAATCACATCATAATTAGCTTCTGTTCAGCACTTTATAATAAGATGAACTTTTATCATCTTTCACTATTTGAGTCATTCATTCTTCTTTTTCTTTAACTTTTGAGGGGTGTTTGGGTTTGACAGGACAACGGGACCATATCCCCCAATAAATTTTCACCGCCAGGCAGTCCCTCCCCAACTCTACTGTACTCCCGAAAATTGCATTCATGAAACGAACCAACCAGCTTTAAATGATCTCTGCCGCAGCCAAAAAAGATGTGACATTGTAAAAAGGTCCCTCCCTCCACCGCCACCATCATCACTCCAAGCAGTAAATATCACCATCGGCACGGCACACTTCACATGCCTTCTTAACTCGATCCTCCTCGCCCCTCCCTTCTTCCTCTTCTGCATCACCACCTTCTCTTGCAAATCATGGCTCCAATGCCAATGCCAGCTCAATGGCTACTTCTCGTTCTAGTGTTGATGACTTCTTTGCACTTCAGCTCTGTCGTTTGCTCCCCGAAAACGACTTACATTGTCCAGATGGATAAGTCGGCGATGCCCGGATCGTTCTCCGATCACCTGGACTGGTACTCGTCGATGATTAAGTCGGTAGTCTCCAGCTCTAGCCTGCAGGAGATCCATGGCGATGCGGGTGATGAAGAGAGGATCATCTACAACTACAAAACGGCTTTTCATGGAGTCGCCGCTCGGCTGACCGGCGATGAGGCCGAGAAGCTGGAGCAAGAAGATGGAGTGCTTGCTGTTTTCCCGGAGAAGAAGTACGAACTGCACACGACGAGGAGTCCAATGTTCCTCGGCCTCGACCGCGAAGACAGCACCGACGTTTGGTCCAAGAAGAATTTGGACCATGACGTTGTGGTGGGAGTCCTGGACACTGGAATTTGGCCAGAGAGCGAGAGCTTCAACGACACCGGCATGGCGCCCGTGCCTGCTCACTGGAAAGGAGCATGCGAGACCGGGAGGGCCTTCGAGAAGCGCCACTGCAACCTGAAGATTGTCGGGGCGAGGATCTTTTACCACGGATACGAATCTGCCACCGGCAAAATCAATGAGCAGACAGAGTACAAGTCGCCGAGGGACCAGGACGGGCACGGCACTCACACAGCAGCCACAGTCGCTGGCTCGCCGGTACACGGCGCGAATCTGCTCGGTTATGCTTACGGAACTGCTCGTGGGATGGCTCCCGGCGCTAGAGTCGCCCCTTACAAGGTTTGTTGGACTGGTGGGTGCTTCAGCTCCGATATTCTATCAGCAATTGATCAAGCCGTGGCGGATGGAGTCAACATTCTGTCCATGTCGCTCGGCGGCGGGGCGTCTCCTTACTACCGGGACAGCTTGGCTATAGCAGCTTTTGGGGCGATGGAGATGGGGGTTTTCGTCTCGTGCTCGGCCGGAAACAGCGGGCCAGACCCGGCGAGCCTCACTAATGTGTCCCCATGGATCACCACCGTCGGGGCGAGCACATTGGATCGGGATTTTCCGGCGACAGTGAAATTGGGGACCGGGATCTCTGTTGCCGGTGCTTCTCTGTATAAAGGCAGGAGGAACCTGTCCACAAACAAGCAGTATCCTCTGGTTTATCTTGGGACCAATTCGAGCGGTCCTAATCCAAGCTCATTGTGCTTGGAAGGAACTCTGAATTCCCGCACTGTCGCCGGCAAAATTGTGATTTGTGACCGCGGAATCAGCTTTCGCGTGCAAAAAGGTCAGGTGGTGAAAAACGCTGGAGGCATCGGCATGATCCTGCAGAACACCGCCGCCAATGGCGAAGAGCTTGTCGCAGACTGCCACCTTCTTCCGGCGGTAGCAGTTGGAGAGAAGGAAGGCAAGGCGATCAAGCATTACGTGCTGACGAGCCGGAATGCCACCGCTACTCTGGCATTCGGCGGAACGAGATTGGGCATCCGGCCATCTCCAGTCGTGGCCGCATTTTCTTCCAGAGGCCCGAATTCCTTGTCCCTCGAGATCCTGAAACCCGATATGGTGGCTCCGGGAGTGAACATCCTCGCCGCATGGACTGGCGATATGGGCCCGTCCAGCTTATCCACAGACCGCCGGAAGGTTAAATTCAATGTCCTGTCGGGTACTTCAATGTCGTGCCCCCACGTGAGCGGGGTCGCCGCATTGCTCAAGGCGAGGCACCCAGATTGGAGCCCGGCGGCAATCAAGTCGGCCCTCATGACCACAGCTTATGTCCATGACAACACTCGCAAACCTCTCCGGGATGCGTCCACTGCCGCATCTTCTACTCCGTACGATCACGGGGCCGGCCACATAAACCCATTGAAGGCCCTCGATCCGGGATTGGTCTATGACATCCAGGCGCAGGACTACTTCGAGTTCCTCTGTGCGCAAAAGCTAACTCCGGCCCAACTCAAGGTTTTCGCCAAATACGTGAACCGATCTTGCCATCACTCGATCGCCAGAGCCAGGGACCTGAATTATCCGGCCATCTCGGTCATGTTCCCAGAGAAGGCGTCCGTCACTTCTCTGACGATCCAAAGAACCGTCACCAACGTCGGCCCTCCAGTCTCCAATTACTGCGTGGTGGTGTTGCCAATCCAAGGCGTGTCGGTCCGAGTCGAGCCGAGCACCCTGAACTTCACGCAGAAGCATCAGAGGCTAACGTACAAGGTGACGTTCATGACGACGGCTCGGCAGAACAGGCCGGAGTTTGGAGGGTTGGTGTGGAAGGATGGGGTTCACAAAGTGAGAAGCCCAATTGTGATCACATGGCTACCACTGGCATGAGAAGCCTCAGGACTTGTAGTGGAGTAGCGTCGGTGGTTTCCTAATTTGCACAATAAGCAATCGATTGTTGAGAGCGATGGGACCTCCATTTTGTCATTCACCTAAATTTCAGTTCACTCTCTTGTACCGTTTCTTTTACCAGATCAATGTGACAATGACTGACTGTATCAATTAGGTTTGCAACGCGAATCCGAAGCCAGTGTAGTTTTTCTTCAGCTCAGTGCTCAAAATGTCAATGCTGTTGCCCCAAAACTAGGAGATTCGTCACTGTAGTGGCCCCCCCAAAAAGGGAATCGGCGTGCTCTTCGGTAGATTGCCCATCTGCTGAAGCTGAGACTTTAGGCTCTCTGCTTCGAGTAGAGCGCGAGAGTCGAACCCCGTAACTGTGATGTTAAGTCTCCACCCCTGATCCCTTTACCAGTAGGGCCACATGCCTATCAGCTGGGGCTCCATTTGTTTCATCGAAAATTGAGGATTTGGAAAATATTTTCCTAAATATGATCGCTTGCATCGCTTATAAAAATAAATGAAATGAAAATATTTTTACCATGCATGAAAATGTTTAGACATAAATTATTATAAGTAATGAAAACTTTTTCCATTGATTGGTATTTCAAATGATACGGGCGACTGTTTTTAGGAAAATATTTTCCAAATCATCCATTTTCTGCAAAACAAAAGGAGCATAAGTGGGAAAATTCTTCTAATCCGTTTGAAATCATGGATTTTTCTGTGATTGATTGGTAACTTTGGTTAGTGATTGTGATTTGTCGAATTTGTTAGTAATCTTACGCAATGACTTTCATTGTGGACCATACATCGGCCCGATTCTTGTGGACTGGGCAACGCATGCAGCCCACGACCACTACCTTTTCTTCTCCCCCTCGATGTTTTCCAAATTTTATTTTTAACGTGTAGCTCCTGTCTTTTGTGATAATGCATAGCGACACCCTAATTCAGCCAGAAAAATAGGGTTCAGCTCGCTTAAAAAGCATCAATTTTAGGTCGGATCCCATGACATGAACTTTTTATTGTCTCATGAAAATCATTCATTTGTAGTCGTACCCAAGTTTAATCCCTATCAAGTTTACATCTAATGATGCCGTTAAAGATCCGACATATCATTTCTTTGTCTCTCTCTTTCTCTCTCCCTCCCTATATCTGGAATGACGCGTTGGATCTTTAATGATATCATTAGATGGAAATTGAAAATTTGCGTTTTTTTTATGAGAAGAGAAAGAGTTTAGGTAAAAATCATGGCGCGACCTAATGCTTATGTTTTCTCACGAGAAGAGGAAGATTGGTGTTGAATTGGGGATATGGCTTCTTCTTCTATTTCAGCCGAAGAACATAGCTTGAAGTTGGTGCTTTTTAAAGGAATTGGGTCTCAAAAGTAGAGACAAATGGGCAAACATTGTGAAGGACCATCATTTCCTCTCTTTTTAAATAAGGCAACATGGTCCAATTCTTGGCACTCGTGCTTCACCCCTCTTGTTTTCAAAATCCACCACTAAGTTTAAAAAAGGAAAAAAAAAACATATAATTTCTTGGAAGCCAACATATTTGGGAAGATTTATTCTGCTTTTAAAATTTTGGGAGGCTTCTTTTCCCCCAAAGCCTAGAAGTGGAGCAAAACCCTAAAGTTGGAATTCCACGAGTGATGCGAATACTTAAATTAAAATTGGCAACTCGATCGGGCCAATGAACTTGGAGGTCAACCTTGACAATGTCAGTGCGTTCAACAATAGACAACATCTTCGTACATTTGACTACAAGTTTTCATAATCATAAGTGCACATTGCATTTAGTGCAGTCGAAACTGTGGGAACGCGTGGCACGAGTAAGTATTTCGTCATTGCTTTTCGTGTTTAATTATCTACGAGAAAGAGTCAACCTTCTAGGAATCATCGCGTGATAATGAATTATGCACCTTCGTGGAAATTCCAGTAAGTTCACACTTCACACCATGCGGCTCTTTTAAGGTGTGATAGGAGGCTTTCCACGATAATATGATATGGTTAATACTATAAAAAAATCTCAAATTAATATATATGTGATAAATATATTCCGAATTAATTTTTTGATAACTAAAAACTCTAAACTCATACACTTATGACAAATTTACCAAAAACTAATCTTTTAATCACCAAAAACCCTAAACTGGTACACATGTGACAATTTACCTTCTATTAGATTGGATTAATAGCACGAAAAATTATAAATTGCTAGACCAGTGACAAACGGAGCTGTAAAACCTTAAATTGGTACATGTATTAATTGTCACGTATCATCTAATTCAGCAATTTAACAGTAAAATGTAACGGAAACTAACGGAAGGTAAATTTATCACAGGTGTACCAGTTTGGGGTTTTTGGTAGTTAAAAAATTAGTTTGAAGTAAATTTGTTGCAAATGTACCAGTTTAAAATTTTTCGTGATATTAACCCTAAATAATAGACATACTGGTTCAATATATTCATTAGAAAATGTTAAGGAGTGTTTGCGGACATCGTATTAAGTCTTGTTAATTGTATTTTGAGAATTAATATTTTCATTTAAAGTAGGAAACTTTTTCTAAATGTGTCGACCCAATTTTCAAAGTTTGTTTATATGCGTTATCTCCATTTCAATGATCATAATTAGCGCTTCCGGGGCAACTTTTTAATGAGATATGTGTTTGTAAGGTAAATTGGTATTCCCCTCCGAAAGTCATGTGCCGCATAACTCTTGCGGTGGGTACAGTTTTAGGGAATTTGATCTTCGCCTCAAGAGCTGGAGATCCTAAATTTGATTTATGTTGCACGTAAATCCGCGTAACATAGAATTACTTCATTTGGCTAGGCAACGGATTGCTACATTCAATGGGGATTTGTCTATTGCCGAATTAGCACGAGACAATCAAGCAAGAAATGTAAGAATAGTCAAGTGCCGCATCTTGATCCGTAACAATTTGTGAGGAGAATTGTTTAAAAAATCGTAAGCCTATTGTGTTTTACCCTATTCAGTCATAAACCTTTCAATTTTGTCAATAAAATCGTAAACATTTTCACGTTTTGTAAATTGAGTCTATTTGGCCAATTTTAATTAGAAATTACTAACGTGGACGTTGATAGCACCACATAGGATGATTGGTACTGATGTAGATAATTTTTTATAATTTATTTTATTTCCTTTTCCTTTTTTTTTTTATCAAATCCGGCAAGGGCCCCCTTGCCTAGACATGGCCATGGTTCAAAACCGGCGGTTCTGCTTCGTGGCCATGTATGAACCGGAACCGGCGGTTCCGGGCCGGTTTGGAATCGGCCAAAAAAAAAAAAACAGGTCTTGCACGCCTATAGGCAGCAAGCCCAATAATTGCAGTTTTTTTTTGTTTGCAGGCCCTGCTGCAATTTTTTTTCTTTTGGAATCGGAACTGGGCCCGTAGGCCACGGGCCGATTCATGGTCCGAACCGCAGGCCCGGTCAACGGGCCGGTCCCAGGTTTGACCCAGGCCGGTTTTGAGTTGAAATTGGCCCATGGTCATGTCTACCCTTGCCCGACTTGGTAGAAAAAAGAAGAAAAAGACATAAAAAATAGAAAAGAACAAGAAGAAAAAAATAAAAATTATAAAAAAATTCAGAATTTTATATTATAAAAATGTTAACGTCAGTGCTGATCGTGTCACATAAGACGATAGATATCCACATTAGAGATTTCCAATTAAAATTAATCGAGTGGACTCAATTGGTAAAATGTGGAAAATTTTCACTCAATTGATAAAATTTGAAGGGCTTAAAACTGGATTAGCCAAAGTGCAATAGATTGATGACTTTTTGAATAATTTTCTCCCGGTCTGTACTATGTTTATTCACGGATTCCGATTTTTAAAATAAGCTTTACACTGTTCAGTAAATTAAGAAGAAGAAGTCCATCCTTGTGAACTTATCCCGCAAGCCTTAACGCAGCGGAGGCAAAGCCAAGCGATCCACGCACGCGTGAACGAACGGCGACAGGCACGTGCGGCCGCGAAAGCAAAAACTTAAACAAAAACAAACACAAATATTAGTTTCCAGCGTGTCAGCCGACTCAACTTTTGGACCTCGCCTCTTCTCGTCGACACGTGGCAGCCTCCCCATCTTCCCACGCATCATCCGGCTCCGACAGCGATTACCTCGGTCAGACAAGATTTAAAAAAAAAAAAAACGGTAAAAGAGAGAGAGAGAAAAATAAAGTCAGAAACTACGAAAAGCAAATTTCAAAGCAGCTGGCAAAAGGGAACAGGACGATAGAGTAGGAGTAGTATCGCCCGCCCGCCCGCCCTCGAGATATGTCGACGTGGCATCCAGGAGGCGCGACACCTGTCCGCTCCTGGCGCTCCAGACAACGCCCCTTTTTGTCAAAGCGCGCCCGCCACGTGTCGCGCCATCCAGGCTCCGCGAGACGATGCGGGGCTACGGGGAAATTGACCGCGGAAGAAAGGGGTGGGGCCAAGGCAGACAGGAAAATCGTCTTCTCGCGGGGATGAGGCGCCATGCCGCACACGTGTCGCCCCGGCGCCCTGACCGGCCTGTTGCGGTCAGCTCGGTCAGCCCGCCCCCCTGCCCTCTGGATTCTCAGAGGATACCCAACACGTTGTGGTGGCTCCTTTCTCCCCCATCACGAGCCTCTGGACTTGAAAAGCGCACGCAAAATATTCTCTCTCTCTCTCGCTCTCCCTCGCTTAAATTTCAATTTTTTACGTTCGTTTTCGTGTTCATTGGTGCGAGGGCGTGTTTGGTAGATCGGTTTGGGCCGCCGGAGACTATGCGAACATGGTCGTAAAGGGTGCTAGCTTCGGTTCGTCCAAGGATGCTCAGCGAAGGCGATGACGGTTCCCCGGCCAAATGCCGCGAGAGGCGCCGCCGTAGGATAGAGATGCGGCGGCTCTCCGCCGTCTCGGCCGCCGGGCCGTCGCCGCAGCCCAGTCCCGGCCCGGGGGGCCGCCGCGCCGGGGGGAGCAGCCCCCGCGCCTCGGGAGCGAAGCGGATCCGCGCGTCGGACGGGAGCTGCTGCCTCCTCCCTTCTTCCTCCTCGGCGTCGTCCGGCGACGATGCGGAGGCGCCGCCGCCTCCGCTGCCGGTGGCCGTGGTTGCGGCGGCGACGTCGGTTGAGTGTTACGGGGCGGTGTCGGTGTCCGGAAGGTCGCGCGAGATGGAGGACGCGATATCCGTGAGGACGGGGCTCTGCCGGCCGGAGTTAAGCCGCTGGCGGCCGGTTCACTTCTTCGCCGTATTCGATGGCCACGGAGGGCATCATGTATGTGCGGTGATACACGTAAATTAATACCTAAAGCCTGAAAAAGCCTGGCTGGAGGATTTTCTATCAGTTGTTATCGAGCTTGTGCACGTGAGACTGACGCGGAACAGCTTATCGTGCGTCGAGCTTCATGATTTCTTGGAACTGAACAATTCATTTTTTTCCTCATGAAGGTTTCAAGATTATGTAGGGAGAAGATGCACGTGTTCTTGGAGGAGGAGTTGACGCGGGCGGGAGGGCAGCAGCAAGCTAACGAAGACGATGCGTGGAGGGAAGTGATGCGGACGAGTTTCCGGAGGATGGACGAGGTGGCGATGAACACGTGCGCCTGCGGGAGCGTCGGGTCCCGGTGTGGTTGCCACCCCATGGAGTTGGCGCTCGGAGGCTCGACCGCCGTGGCCGCCGTCCTGACCCCCGACCGGATCGTCGTCGCCAACTGCGGGGACTCGCGCGCCGTCCTGTGCCGGGGCGGGAAGGCCGTTCCTCTGTCGCGCGATCACAAGGTTTGGTATCCTTTCTCCTTTGGCTTTTCTCATGAACAGGGGACAGCTCAGCTTCTAAAAGCAGCAAATGGGAGTAGTCTTTTGGTTGGATAAAGGGGCATTTTTGGGGGGGACCCGGTCCGGGCAGAGGCAATTCTTTGACGGATGGTGTGTCGTGTGGACCGCTCATTTTATCAGACAGAGTCTTTAGAATCAGAAGCAATCGACACGTGTTTGCGCTAGCAGTTGACAGATGTTGCTAGTAGCTTCTCTTACATTAGATGAGACTCTTGACGTGAGCATCATCCATCGCCGGCCCTTTGTTTTGGAGTTGGTCCAATTCATTGTCTACCTACTTGCCTTCTAATGAAATCTTCTTTTCGGCTGAATTGTGAGGGCAGAGTGGAACGGCATGCTAGGATGGAATTTATAATCTATACTGTATGGTGGATTGTCACCCACATGAATAAGGAGAGGAGGAAATTAGGACCTGTTCCCTTGTTTTGTTAGGATAAAACGGAGTGTGGATTAGAGAGACATGGATATCACAAAGGTCGATGATACCATCCATGGCTCTAGTAGCATCGACTCTCATTTCGCTTGGAAATGGTATTCTACCATGCTTTGCTTGACCTTTATCGAACTAGAGAAAGGAAATCAGATCCAGAACTTAGACCAACTGCCCTTCTGCAAACATGCCCTTGCATTTGTCCCTAAAACCTCAGCATGCTTAGGTTGTTCAATAACTTACTATGCGATTGTAGAAGACACAGTGCTGATAAACTACTTCTATAATTTCTTAATTCTTTCTTCGGGATCTGAAATGTAATGGAATCGCAGTTCCGACATTCCCCTGCGATGCTAAATACTGCTATTTTCTCTTTGAGAATTTGTAATGTAGGCAAACATGGCAATAAGCATATTCTTGCGTAGAAATAGTTCTTGCTTCGTTTGTAAGACTGGATTACTCTCCTTTTAAATTCCTTTCTGAAAAAAGGTGGTTTGCTGACATATCTTACTGTGGTTTTTTTGCGTTAACATATTAATCATCTGGTCCCGGGATTTGGAAAAGTGATACGGAATCCATGATTTGAGGAGTTAATCCAGTGTTGTCATGTTCTGGACTACTAAGTCCTTTAGTAAGGAAAGTCGGTAAACTTTTGGTATGTTAGGTATGACACCATAGTTTTCTACTCTTTGGGTTCATAAAATACTTCGCAGCAATCTGTCTGTTCCGTTAATCTCTTTTTTGTCCTCCGTGTCAAGAAAGCTAGCTATACATCTAGGCAAGAATGTTTTGTAGAGAACGATCATTATGACTCTGCTCCTCCTCCTTACTTCCACATGGGAAATCCATGCCTTCTCATGGCGTGCGAAGGCTGCAGTGAGAATGAGCTGATTACTGCCAAATTCAAGGAAAGCAGGCATTTTAGGAGCATGGTCCAGCTTTAATGGGTGATCTCAGATATTAAATGGAGTATTACACTGCAACTAATGCTTTGAATCTTATGAACAACTGCAGTATGCGAACTGGTTCAAGCAAGTCATTCTCTAGTTACTGAATTGCATCTAATAAGAAGTTTTCTTACAGCAGGCAAACCAATGTCTCCATTTTCTTTGCACATATCTTCCAGTAATTTTCATTCTATGGTTAAGTGTACAGATCCCTTATTCTTGTATTTACAGCCAGATAGACCGGATGAACTTGCAAGAATTGAAGCTGCTGGAGGACGGGTAATCTATGAGAATGGAGCTAGAGTTGAAGGGATTCTGGCTATGTCCCGAGCCATAGGTAAAAATCATTGCAACATGAGCAATTCATGAGGCCTGTCTTAATTAATGGAGTTAATTTTGGATGATTGCAGGCCCGAGCCGTTATGAAACGTTGAAAATTCTCCCTTTTGCTTAAGATAGTATTGTTGGCCAAAACGATTTATTCCCAAATGGTCGACACTAGAGATTGCTATGTTGTGGGCAGGGACTTCTCCTACATGGTTATTTATATGTTACAAATATGGTCTTCAGCGTGAACCTGCTGGCATAAGTTCACTTTAGCATGCAAATTGCAAACCCGTATAGACTGGAACAGAGAGTTTAACTTAAATAGAGCATATATTATGTGCTATTCTATACAAGGGTGGTCATCTGATGCTTTGAAAGGGAGCATGTGGCACCGACCTCTTCAGATCGAAAAAATAAAAACTTGAACTTTGCTTTCCGAGTAGAACCTGGTAGAAACAAATGAAAAAGAACATGAAAAGGGTTAAAGAAAGGAAACAGCTACTGCCGATTCTTTACCTAGTAACTAGGTGCGTCACTGGTGCAATTAGTCAAAGTCTCTATCTGTAGTTCTTTCTTGCGGAACTCTGTAGATGCAATATGTCAATTTTGCATTCCCTTGGTTTTGGCATTGTCTGACCTGGTATCACCTACTAGTTTAATTCTTGTTGCTGAAACACAAGCTAGGTCTGGATATAAGCATTTGTCTTTCTGAGGTGCTCAACGGATACCTGTAGAGTGAAACTCAGTAGAGGTTCTACTTTACGAAGGGTAAGTAGATGTTTGGGCTGCTGAGTGACGTCAATAGACTTTGTTTTCATCACCGTAGTCGCCTAGATCAATCTATTTTTCAATTGGCTCTTCTTTCGCTTGGGTGATCCTTCGAGGGTGAAAAGCGCAATGATGGTCCTCTTGCTTAGGATACTCGTAACATTTGTCTGCCGGCTAAGTTCTCTTGTAAGCTATAGAAAGTAATCGATGTCTCTCTACTGTGGCTCGAGGAGTAACTGATCATTAGAAACTTCTGGAATTTCAGGAGATAAATACTTGAAGCCAGTCGTAACATCAGAGCCCGAGATAACTTTTACGGCGAGACAAGCACAAGACGATTGCTTGATACTGGCGAGTGATGGCTTGTGGGACGTCCTGTCGAGCGAGTTGGCCTGTGAAGTGGCCTTTGAATGCCTTAGGGAAGGAAGTCCTCCAGCTATGGACCTCAACTCTGGACCGGCGGCTGAAGACGACGGGAACCGTGCCTTGTTTCCTTCGCGTAGTGTGTTGGCTGCTTCTCTCCTTACTCGGCTCGCTCTGGGACGCAAGAGCTGGGATAACATCAGTGTCATTGTGGTCGATTTGAAGAAGAGCTGAGCAGAGAAGGTACATCATGTTAATGCAGCAAACTGTACAGGTTTTTCCTAACGAGAGCTTTGGGCATCCTCTCCAATTCATCGAGGAAATAACTAAAATGGCATTGGAATTGCAGAATGATTAGGTTGGCTCGGAGATTGGAATTTTGCATTGTTGATGTTCAATTTTGATTGGTTTGCATCAAGATCAAGTGGAGGGAAATAGTACCTGCATCGATTTTGGAGTGACTCTGACAATGACCTGGGTTGAATAAATAGATCATTTGGTGCGTAGCTATTGATCGAGCAATCGGACGATAAGATAAATAAATTAAGAAAGAAGCTAGACAACCGAATTTATTAATTAGATTAATGTGACATACATTAAAAAGCAACATAATAAATTAAGCGATGTAGCGAAAACGACAACCACACTTTATGTCATTTGAACAGTTTTTGTGCTTTCATGTCTATAAGTACATTTAATAAATTATACTGAGTTCAGTCTTCGCAAGTTTGTTCGAGACAATTACTCGATCTCAAAATTCAACGCAATTATTTACTTGGACACTTGTCTCATGCACTTGGATGCACTTCACAAAGAAAAGTTAAACTGTTGGCTTCGCCAACTTTAACACCAAGTTAAATTATTTTTGAAAAGCCCTTTCGGTTAAATTGTTTTGGATTTCTCTAAAGCCCCCTGAAAATGCTAAACCGAATTCACCATTTGTAGGAAGCTTTCGAACTTCCATGAATTTGCAACAGAAGTCCAAATAGGACTTTCCTGATCGACACCAGAGTCGATTCCGTGGCACTTTTTGACCGGCTTTGTTCACGGTAGTGCTGACATTACAACTCATATTTAATGGGCCCTTCTTAAAAATGGGTAACTCATTTAACAAAAAGTGGGTTAAAAATGGGTCAACGAAAAAACAAGGTTTGTTAAAATGGGTCATGATGAGTTGTTTACATAATCCATATTTAACACCCAGTTCCCAAACATTGCATCCGCTGGTCATTGGTTGTCACTGGCTGTCGATTGCCCGGCGTAGAAAAAAAAAAGAAAAGGAAAAGTAAAAAATAAATATACAAAATTATAAAAATTGTCCATAGTGTTTTAGCAATATATATTTAAAAATTTAAAAGAAACAATTTTTTCTAAATTGGATAATATTGAAGTTTTTTAGCAATAATGAGTTGGGTTAGGTATGAGTTGAGTATTGATTGGGTCGGGTATGAGTCACTAGAATTATATTGCATAAAAATTAGTCAATATGGATTGGATCATTTTCGACCCAACTCAATTCATCCGTTTGACGGGTCTAGTTCATGGGCATTATTTTAACAATTTCTAGATGTTTGACCCAAGTCATAATTATTTAACTGCAAGTTGAATATTGGTGTTTTCCCACAGTCCCTTGTAAGCTTAGCCGCCAAGAATATCTTGAAAGTGCTAGCCACAATAGAATGCCAACTTCACCGCTGGTGGCTCAATAGGCTCCATTTTGATAAATGCACCACCGTTTGCATCTATTAACGTAACCAAGAGTTTCTAGTTGCTAGTTGCAAATGCACCTTGAGCTAAACACCGTCCAAATTTGTATAAATACTGCCACAATCACTCTTACCCAAGGTAAAATTAGAACTGAGATTTTTTTATGAGACAAAAATATTTAGGGTAGAATTGGGATTGGACCAAAGTCGAAGGTTTTTTATGACAGAAAAAAAGTTTAGGATGGAATTAGGACTAAACCTAAAGTTGGAGATTTTTACGAGACAAAAAAATGTTTAAGGTAGAATTGAGACTGGAGCTAAAATTAGGAGTTTTATAGGTTAGGTCTATCTATTAATCTAAGAGAATTGATTCTCCCCCCCCCCCCGGCCAAAAAAAAGGAAGAAAGAAACAGAAACACACGAGGTTGAATGGAGAGTGAAGTTGTTATAGAAACAAGGGATAAGTGCATTAAAAGTCCTAAAATTTATCACGAAAGTGCAATTGAGTTGTAAAACTTTCATAATGTGCAATTAAGTCCTAAAACTTGTTAGAAAAATACAAACAAGTCCTAAAACTTGTCACGAAAGTGCAAACAAGTCCTAAAACTTATCACAAATGTGCAATCAAATCCTAAAACTTTCAAAAGGTACAATTAATAGAAGGACTTGATTGAACTAATTTGATAAGTTTTAGGACTTGTTTGTACTTTTTGAAAATTTTAGGACTCAAGTGCATTTTCCGAACAAGTTTTAGGATTTAATTGCAAATTATGAAAGTTTTAGGATTCAATTGCACTTTTGCGATAAGTTTTGTGACTTTGAATGCACTTATCTCTAGAAACAATGACCTATATTTCTAAAGGTTGCCAATAGGCATGCGATCCTATAAGTAAAGATATTGGAGGGTGGGGACGTTAATATCACCGTTGTGAGGTTCGATTTCTATGCTTTGCAAAGAAATAGAGTATAAATAAGGGAACGAGAAAAGTTAGAGATATGATAAAAAAAATATATTTCTAAAGGTCCCAACTAAGTAATTGTAAAAGGGACAATGAGGCTTCAATTATTGCCACATATTCTTAGGCGGAAACATAGACCAGAGTTACGCGCCTTTCTGCGTGACTCACGAGGTTGACCCGGACCCCATCGGCCTTCAATTCCGATCATAAGGGGAAAAGTCATCAGCCTGTCGGGTGACATCAAAGGAAAATGTTCCACCTTACTCCCATTTAAATTCTTTCAATCTTCTAGATCACGAAAATCGGAATTTTCCTTAATGCGTACAAGTTTTCAATTTTAAAAACTAATGAATTATGATGATTGGAGTTTTAGGCTTCTTTATTTCGCAAAAAATAAATGATTTAAATAATATTTTCTTAAAAATGATCATTTATATCAAGCGGAATAATTATTCAATGTAAAATATTATCATTATCAACATTAATTTATATCTAAATATTTTTGTGAACAGTGAAAATATTTTTCGTTCATTCATTTTCTTAAGTGATATTAGCGATTATTTTAAAACATTCATTCTCTATAAAACAAACGGAACCTCAATCACTTGATTTTTATCACAAAATATGGAAAATGGTATAAATTGTTCAAGAATTTTGATCCAATGTGCTATATTATTCCTGAACTTTTAATTTATTCAATATGTTCTCTGAACTATTATTCAATGTTTAATTTAATTCCTAAATTATATGAAAATATTTAATATTGTTCTTTCGTTAATTTCAGTTAACGCAATCTACCGTGTAGCTTCCAATCCGTTAAGTTTAACCAGTGGACATAAAAAAACTTACATGTGAATCGTCCACATAAGTTCATCTTAAATCAGGAAAAACGAATTGCATGGGGAATATTTGATGTACCTGATTTGTTTCTATTCTTTTCTAAAGTAGATCAATAGAAGAATGGACATGTCGAATCATTATTTTTAATAGTCCAACTCATTATATACTAATTTAAGTCATCAAATAATGTCCAATTTGTCGCTTGAGCAAACGAAATGACTACATTAATATTTACCATTAGTTCGGAAATCACATTGAACAAATTAAAAGTTTAGGGACGATATTTTACTTTTGGCCAAAGTTCAAGAGTCGAATTGCACAATTTAAAAGTTTATGGATGATATTGTACATTAACTTAAAAGTCAGTGACGATTTGTATTATTATCTCTTGCAAAATATGATTATCGAAACACTAAAGTTTCCCATGAAAAGAATTGATTATGGAATTAAGAAATATTGTCCTGAAAATCTTCGAAAAGATCTTGTAGTCGAGAACTTTCTAACAAAGAAAAAACCCTATTTGTTTTGACGTAGTGTTAGCCTGTCAGTGTCCAGTCAGTTTGAATGGCAGGTGCAAAATTTTAGGAGTGTCTCCCATATTAGTTGGAACGCAGCAATGTCCAATTAAAGAGGAAGAAGAAGAAGCAGCAAATCACATCATCAATAATTACCGTATGAAGATGGTTCTTTTCATCATAAACACTGCATTTACTGTCTTAATGGTATATACATTGACTTCATCATATCTTATAGTAGTCTGGGGAAAAAGATTTCACTGTATAATTATATAACTAGGGGGAGTAAACCGTGTGAACTACTGTTGTTACCTCACTTTTGGACTTGCAATCTTGATAGTGACACATGTTGCTCTTCACATTGGATCGATACACATCTTCTTCATTAATTAGCACATGGGAATGATGGCCCCTCAAATGTGAATTCAGATGTTAGGCCCTGCTTTCGTACAAATGTATAGTGCCCACATGAAAAAGATTGCCCCAGATAACATTCTTAATTAATTGAATTAGCAGTCCATGTAGGGGACCTCCCAATAATGCAATTCCCCAGTATTTAATACGGCTCGCCCTTTACCAATGAAGGAAAGAGACTGGAAAACGAAGCATTTTAGGTACATAATCACAAACCCTAACAAGCGTATCTCCATCTATTATACTTAGAGTATTTAAACCGTTCCATCTAGAGCTAATTTTCACTTTACACAGCAGCAATGAGCTGTTCTTCCAACAACACTCACCAACAACACAAGATCCCGGAAGACCGTATCCTGGGACGCTCCTTCATGGAAAGTAGCAATTCCATTTTTAAAGCGGTGAAGAGCCGCCGGCGAAAGTTCTCCATCACTAACTACCATGAGAGGACCGGCCAAGATGGCGATCATGGCGATAGGAAGGCAAAGCATAGAGAGATTGAGAGGCAAAGACGGCAAGAAATGGCTTCGCTTTGCGTGGGTCTTAGATCCAAATTGCCCCTCGAATTCATCAAGGTGAAAAGCCTAATTACCTTTCGAGTCTTTGCTCTCTTCTTCTGTGCCTGCGCAAGTGTGACTGTGCTTAATTATGTGATAATATGAAGAGGGCGAACATTACATGAAAATGTGATTTAGGGTTTTCTCTCACTCGTATTTTAAGGGGAAGCGTTCAATGTCGGATCACATAAACGAGGCCGTGAATTACATCAAACACCTACAGGCGAAGATTAGAGAGATGAGCTTCAAGAGAGACGAGCTCAAGAGCATTCATAGTTTGGCTGCCCTCGGCTCTCCTAGCTCCAATTCTTCCTGCTCGACCATGTTTACGGTCAATTCATGCTGCGAGAGTGTGGAAATCGTGATCAGCCGAAGCATTAGGGAAAAGGATTTGCTGTTATCTACTGTACTAGAGCTACTGCTTCAACGAGGACTTGATGTTGTTAGCTGTTTTTCCAGTCAAACGTCTGATAGGATAGTCCACACAATCCAGTGCGGGCTGGTAAGTAACCCGAGTTATATTTATTCTAAATATGCAGGTTTACAAAGTTCTTGTCATTTATTTGTAGTTCTTTTGCATTTTTTCGGGTTGAGCCATTTGTTTAACATGATTTGTAGGCGTATGGGAACGGAAGTTTCGATTTAACTCACTTGAAGGGAGAACTCAGGGAACTGCTCATTCCAACATGCAACCTGTGATTACAATTCGCAAGTAATCTAACATGTGATTACCATGACTGTTGTTATACTAAAGAGGATTTGTGCCCCTTATGGAAATTAATTTCCTAGAGCAACGCATCTGGAAGGATGAGGCCTCCTGCTTGTTTTTAACTCAGTTTCTGATATTGGAGGAGGTATGAGATTTTGATTGTAGTAGCTTTTGCATGTTGAAATATGCAAAATAGTACCTTCCACACAATAAAGAACAAGAAAAATATGGCTAAAACAAACATATTGCAACGACTGATGAGCTTCTTGATAGAAAGCAAACAGCAAGAATTTTTCCTAGCTATTTGGTATGCACTGCTTGTAAGTTGTGGGAAATTGAGATATTCATTATGTTTGTCTTTGCACAATCTACCAAAGACCTTTCATGCTTTTCCCATGATCTCCAACTCAGTTTCTGTGTGAAATCATGCATTCCAATGGGAAAAAGTGAGGATGCTATGGGATTGATTTCTAACCAAGAATAGGTCAAACAAATTGACTATCTATATGCACTTGTTGAGTTGAATTGAACTCGATTTATTGGATAAGGGAGTTGTTGGCCCCATCGGAAGTTAGATCCATAAACACAGACGCCAGCAATTCGTTCTCCATATAACTTGATAATTTTCTGCGTGGATAATCATTAACTGGTTTTTCTTTTGCTATACTTGATATAATATAGTGTTCTTGTTTTTTTGACAGATTTAATAAGTTTGCAAAACTCTTCTATGACTCACGTCATTCATTGATGAGCAGCAATGTTTTATGTGACGATGCTTTTTAACCAGGGAGAAAATCTGATGCTCGATTCATACTTAATTGTATACGTTTTCTGCATGGCCAGTCATTTTATTTTATATTTCCTCTTTTTCTCCATAATTGCAGGATAGATGATCCAATGTACATAGCAAAATAAAGGAATCATATATTGCATTTTGGTAATAAATTTCAAATGCACATGACTTACAGTCTGAGTACCACTCATTGAAGATTCATATTCATTGGCCCCGGATAGCAAGATGTTCAAAAGGAAGTAGACTATTTGAAAACTCATTTGTTCTTTTCCTCAAAATATTGTGTGCAATGAAAAGCTGGTAAAGTGAAAGACGAACCATCTTGATTTCAAGTTCTGAAGTAGAATCTAACTATCGTCTTTTTCAGAAAGAAATGATGTGGTGGATTGTTATTGGATGTTGAATATGTGTTACTAGCTTGCAGTCCATCACATCTTGTAGTAAACTATTTTTGGTACGTCTAGCATTCCTCACAGATCTATCCTTTCATTGGCGTAATGCTTCTAATCCAGCTTTAGAATACATGCAACATTGACCTTTTGATTATCCTTTAATTTGCTCAAGTATTAAACCACTTTCAGTTATGTAGCTCGCTCTATCAAATCAGCGTTACTACTGAAAATGCCTCCATGGTTTTGTACTCTATTGTTTGAGTTCTCTTTAGTCTTTAGGAGCAAATGTACATTGCGCCTGGTTTAGCTGTTTTCAGATCCTGCAGAATCCATCCCTAACATGTCTCCCTGTGCAAACGATACATTGTGCAGCTATTACCATGTTTCCCTATGTTTTTTCTTCTTTTTCACCGATGGAAGGGAGGAAATGAGTAAAAGCACCTAACCCTGAGTGTTCTTTCGGTACGATATTGACTTTTAATGAAAGAGAACGCTGTTTTTCATGATTAGCAAGAGAGCACAGGCTTGTGAGTGTGAACATAGCGAACAACAGTTTTAAAGGTATAAACACGTGATAAATGGAGTTTTGAATGATTTCACGGGAATGAGATCAAATAATTACAAAATGAGAGAGATCCAGAGATTGTTTGGCAGTTAGTTTGATAATTTTAAGTGAGAGTTCTGTACATCTATTAGAAGTATACGGCTATATATGATATATGTTTATGACAAGGATGAGCTTTTATGGAAAGTTTTCCGCAAAAAGGTTAAGGTTACAAAGCACCTTTGACATTTTCCTTTTTATGTATGGAAAGATTAACTACGACTTACAATATGTTGAGAAACAATAGGAAGTTCAAACACTTACACGTGACGTTAACATATGAAAGAACATGGAAAACATTTTGAGATTTCACCGAGAATGCAGGTTTTCATACAAGCGATAGAAATTTTTTACTAAGGTATCAAATAAGCGACGGCATAAATCTTTTTGGAGCGAGTCCAAATTAGCTGTTTAAGTTGTACAAGGGCTAGCTTTCGTTTAAACAAATTGGATTGGCAAAAAAGACTTAAACAAATCTGAGATTTTTTGTTATAATGTGCGTTTCATAACATGAAAAAAATCGGTGCATAACCGTCAAACTAAGCTATTATATATAGTGGTTTTGTGAAGGAAACAATCCTATGTCGAAACATTAAGAAATATGTGATCTCCTAATCAAGACTTGGAAAGTGAAATCAGTTTGATTAATGTAGAATATAGGACAGTAAAGTGAAATCTGTTTGATTAGTGGAAAAGATATGACAGCTAAGTGAAATCAACGTGATTTGTGGAAGATATGACAGCTAGGGTTCTTCTCTTTCTCTGCTTAGAACGGAGCATTTTGTAGTATTGAAAACAAAAAGATACCACAAATTAATGGAGCGGTGGGTCAGCCATGATTTGTATTTTGACAAGTTTTTTGATCACGTGATGGTAAATCAGAGAACAAACTGCTAACTTTTGATTCTTCCTTTTGCTATGACAATAGAATGGAGTTAGGTATACCTAGTATCAGGAGAAAAATTAACATGAAATATCACTTGAAATTAATGTTTAAATGATGTGATTAGGTGCCTTTGCCCTACCATAGTTTTTTGGACGATATTGTATAGTCCATCAGTTAAAACGTAGCTTCTCATATAATAAATAAGTTTCATTGAACTTTTTGACACGCAAGTACACACATAATATATAAGTATACACTAGTATTCTAATGAGTAAATTGCTATATTTTGATAGCGTATTGACTCAAGTGGTCTGAATCATGGAGTTTAATTAAATATAAACTATGATTACAAATCAAATGAAGCCCTAGCCACGCCTTCCACATGCATAAAGAGAAACCAGGGTCCAGTCTCCATTGCTCTCCAGATATTATTGTATATTTTTCTATATCACGGGTAAACACGCGTTGTCCTATTTCTTCAATTCTTGGACCATCCATCGAGCCTAGGGTATTGGGGGCGTGAACATTACGCCATGCTAAATTAACTTATAAAGGAGGGAAGAAGATATATTAAGATATATTAAGATACATATATAAGTTTGTTGACATGGAACCTGTTGTAAAAGATATCAGACCTAACAAAAGGGTCGTAATTTATTGACTAGCTACATATTAAGCAACTGAAGGGGTTGAAAACTCTTATTCTTAAGGCCTTGAGCACTTTATCCAACCCGAATCCGACAGTCTAGGAAAAATCAGATGATGAAGCTTGGATCCAACAAACATGAGGAAGCCCAAAATCGCAACATCAATTGTGAATGGTGTGCCATATTTTCAAGAGCTGCACGGCTTTACGTAAGTTTAAGCGTGTTTGTTGTTCTCGGCTTCTTTTAGGTTTCAGTTCATATCACCACACCAGTGCAAGTCATTTGAACACGCAAAAATCTTCAACGCCCAATGATATATATATAAAATTTTCTCAGTCTACCTATTTTGAAGTGTTGAGAGTTTTAACAAGAAATTGATAAATTCCAACATGAAGAAATCATGAATCTAATTAATATTATCAAATTCATATCGCTATTTTTTTGGCATAAAGTATGACTTGTAAATGAAGATTAAATTTAATGAGAAAAATTATCCAAAAAATCCTAAACTTATTGTATGAATGGCGATTAAGTCATATACTATTTAATTTGACCAATGTAATCCTAAATTTTTTGACAATTTTCAAATATAATTCATCCAGTCTATTTAGATTGGGAAATTCTGATGTGGAGATTCAATCAGTGTCAACTATCCGAAGAATGCAAATGATTATATGTTCCCAATTGCTTGGACAGTTGTCAGAGTTAAGAGTAGAGAGATATGGACTTTTTTTTTTTGTCAGAAGAGAGATCTGGACTTAGCTGTGGACAAATTTGATGTGGGATCTCAACATATGGACAGGGTTGGGACATTATTACACCTGTAATATATGCTTTACATTGAAATCATCTTTTGCAATTTGATAAAAAAAAATCATCTTTTGCAGGCCTGCTACAAATTGTGGCTTTGTTGTTGCTTGCAGCTGATCGTGGAATGTGTACCACACATCTATGCCAATTGGGGCAAGAAGTATAATAGGATATAGATGCAAAAGCTGTTTTATCATATATCAATTGATAACACCACAAAAAATTCTAAAAATATGCCCACTATTACACCAATACCCCAAACTTTTTATTGTGTCACAAAAAATTTAAACTATGATCACTGTGACATCAATATCCCAAGCTTTTTTGTGACACCAAGAGCGCCAAACTTGTACCAGTTTGACTGAATATCTTAAATTTTTGTCATATTGGTATAAGTTTAAAATATTGGTGATACGACATAAAAGCTCGAGAGTATTGGTATCAATTGGGCTAAGTTTAGGATTTTTTTGTGGTAAATAGAGAGTATTTTTGTCACACCGGTACAAGTTGGAGGGTTTTGATAACACAAAAAAATTTAGGGTATTGGTATTACGGTGAGGATAATTTAAAGTTTTTGGTGGTATTTTTCCTCTTATCAATAGTATGGGGAAAAGGCTTTCATTGGATAGCGTCTATAATTAGTGTGAAGACACTAGATATAAGTGGTAGAGTAACCATGTGAACAGACACGTTAGTGTTTCCTCGCTTTTGGACTTGTAATCTTGATGGCCATGAATTTAGTACACATGTTGAAATTCATATGGGATGGAGACATGCATTCATTTAGTAGTATGTGGGAACGATGGTCCCCTAAATGTGAATTCAGATGTTAGGCCTTACTTTCGTACAAATGTACAGTTCCCGCAGGGCCACAAGGAAAAGAAAGCCCTAAATAACATTCTTAATTAATTTAATTAGCAGTCCATTTAGAGGTCCTCACAATAATGCAATTCCCCATTATTTAATTCAGCTTGCCCGTCGCCAGTGAAGGGAAAAGACTAGAAAACGAAGCATCTTAGGCCCATAATATCATACCCTAACAAACGTATCCCCCTTACATAACACAGTAGCAATGAGCTGTTCTTCCAACCCCCACCAACAGCACAAGATCCCCAAAGATCTTATCCTGGGACGCTCTTATATGGAAAGTAGTAGTGCCCATTTTAAAGTGGTGAAGAACCGACGAAAGTTCTCCATCACTAATTATCACAAGAGGACCGGTGAAGACGATGATGACGGCGACAGGAAGAAAAAGCACAGAGAGATCGAGAGGCAAAGACGGCAAGAAATGGCTTCGCTTTGCACAAGTCTCAGATCCAAACTGCCCCTCGAATTCATCAAGGTGAATAACCTAATTACCTTTCGAGTCTTTGCTCTCTTCTTCTGTGCCGGCGCAAGTGTGAGTGCGCTTAATTGTGTGATAATACGAAGGGTTTTGTTTCACTGGTTCTTTTTAGGGAAAGCGTTCTATGTCGGATCACATGAACGAGGCTGTGAATTACATCAAACACCTGCAGGCGAAGATCAGAGAGCTGACCTTCAAGAGGGACGAGCTCAAGCGCATTCATAGTATGGCTGCCCTCAACTCTCCTGGCTCTATTTCTTCATGCTCGACCACGTGTATGGTCAATTCAAGTCGCGAGAGCGTGGAAATCGTGATCAGCCGAAACATCGGGGAAAAGGATTTGCTGTTATCTACCGTACTAGAGCTACTTCTTCAACAAGGACTTGATGTTGTTAGCTGTTTTTCCAGTCAAGTCAATGATAGGGGAGTCCACACAATCCACTGCGAGATGGTAAGTAACCTAAGTAATATTTATTTTGAATGTGCAGGTTTGCATGGTTCTTGTCAATCTTTTTATATTTTTTTTGTATTTTTTTGGATTGAGCCATTAGTTCAATATGATTTGTAGGCCGATGGGAGCGGAAGTTTCGATTTAACTGAGTTGGAGGGGGAACTCAAGGAACTGCTCATTTCGATGTTGAGCCCTTAATTGCAATTTCCAAGTAATCTAACATATGACTACCGAGACTGGCGGTAATACTCGAGAGGATTTGTGACCCTTATGGAAGGATGAGGCCTCCTGCTTTGGTTGTAACTCAGTTTTTGATATTGGAAGAGGTATGAGATTTTGATTGTAGTAGCTTTTGCATATCAGAAATATGCAAAGTACCTTCACATAAATGTATTGCGACAACTGATGAGCTTCATTGTAGAAAGCAAACAGAAAGTTGTTTCCAAGTTAATTGGTGTGCACCGCTTGTAAGTCGTGGGTAATTGATATCTATGGTATGTTTGCTTTGCACAATCTACCAAGAGCGTTCATGCTTTCCCTGTGCATTTCAATAGGCCAAAGAGAGGATGCTATAGGGTCTATTTCTCACTAAAAATAGATCAAATAATTTGACCATCTACATGTATTTGTTGAGTTGAACTGAATCAATTTCTTGGACAGGGGAGTTATTGGCCACTTTGGAGGATGCTGGCAATTCGTTCTCTTTATAACTCGACAATTTTCTGTGTGAATAACCATTAACTAGTTTTTCTTTTGCCATTCTTGATATTAAATAGTATTCTTGTGTTTTTTATTCCGATTTAACTAGTTTACGAGACTCTTCTATTTGTATCTTCAACGCAAGTAGAGTAGTGATATGACTCGCATCATTCATTGATGATCAACAATGGTCTCATGAAGACCATGCTTTTAAACCAGGGGAAAAAACATGATGCTCTGTTCACTTCTAAAAATATTTTTCACTGCATGGCCAGTCTCTCTTTTTCGTTTCCTTTTCTGTCCATGTTAAGAGGCAGTATTTTCAGATATACATAGCAACCTAAGGAAATCATCTATTGCATTGTGGTAATAAATTTCAAATGCACATGATTCACAGTTCGAGTACCCCTACAGGAAGATTCAAATTCACTGTCCTCAGACGGCAAGATGTTCAAAGAGAGTAGAAAAGTTGAAAATTCATTGTTCTTTTCCTCAGAATTTTGTGGAATGGAATGATGGTAAACTGGGAAGAAGGACCATGTTGATGAGGGCGCAAAGATTTTCAAGTTCTGAAGTTGAATCTAACTATCATCTTTTTTAGAAAGAAATGATATGGCGGATTGTTAAAGGATATTAAATATGGCCTACTAGCTTGCTATCTGTCACATTACTTAGTAAATTATTTGTATAGTCATTCTCCGTATATCTAGCATTTCTCACAGGACCTATCCTTTGATCGACATAATATTGGAATTCAGCTTTTGAAAACATACAACATTAACCGTTTGATTATGCTTTAATTTGCTCACAGAGCAAATCACTTTTGGTTGTGTAGCTTACTCTATAAAATCAACATTACTGCTAAAAATACCTGCATGGTTTTGTACTCTATTTTTCAAGTTCTCTCTCGTCTTAGCAAATGTACGAATAATGCATCGCAGAATCCATCCTTAACATGACTACTTGTGCAAACGATACATTGCGCTGCTAGTACCATGTTTCCCAAAGGTTTATCGTTCACCAAAGGAGGAGAAAGAATGAGTAAGAGCATCTACCCCGAGTGTTCTTTCCACACGATATTGACATTCATTCAAAGAGAACGCTGTTTTTTCATGATTGGAAAAACAGCACAAGCTTGTGCGTGTGAACATAGTGGGTCTAAGTTGCAAAGGGATAAACGCATATGGAAGTTGGAGTTTTGAATGATGTCGGGGGAATGAGATCAAATAATTACAAGGGGAGAAAGATGTTCAGATTCAAATTTAAAATGGAGAGACCGATTCTGAGATTGTTTGGCAGTTAGTTTGACAATGTTGAGTGAGAGTTTTGTACATCTATTAAAAATATAGGTTTATATATGGTTTATTTTAATGACAAGGATGAACTTTTATGGAAAGTTTCCCGCAAGAAGGGTAAGGTTACAAAGGCCTGGGAGTTTTTCTTTTTTATGCATTAGAAAGATTAACTATGTTTGGGGGGCCTTGGTGGTGGGTTGCTGGCCTAGTCTTTCCTGAGGTATAGGCTTCCCGATTACCTGTGCGGGCTTATCCCCGGGGAATGGTGGCGGATCCTCGGTTACCAAAAAAAAAAAAAACTGTGTCTTGCACTATGTTGCAAAAACGGGAGACACGTCAGAGGAAGTTCAAACACTTGCATGGGACGTTAACAAAAAAAAAAAACATGGCAAAAACTTTTGAGATTGCACTGACTTTGTAGGTTTTTGTACAAGGGATAGATATTTATAATCAGATATCAAAAAATGACGACACTATTCTTTTTGAAACGAGTCTAAATTAGTTGTTCAAATTGCACAAGGGCTAACTTTCATTTAAACAATTTTCGCTTGCCAAAAATATTTAAACAGATTTGAGCCCTCAAAGATTTATTTGAAATTCGCAACATCACACAACACACGATAACCTAATTTTACTACAAATCCTTCACCCTTAGCAGTTCTCTGCTCTATTCCGGCGTTAGGTATGTTTTTATAGCTTCATGAGGTACTTGTCCTATTTGGTGTATCTCTCTTCTTTACTAAACACCATTAGTTTGGCGTATTGAAATAGTATTAAAAGCTAAAATGTAGATAAAAGAGTTATTGTCCCATCGAGGTTAAAGCAGTTAGACACACATTTTCTGCAGGTTTTTGGCAGCTGTACATTCCTTGTGATTCAGAGTTAAGATTACTTGCGTAATCTGATAAAAAAAACTACGAGTACTTTTCTTCACAGATTGAAGAACCAAATGCCCCACGAAAATTTGGAAATTTCCACGCAAAACGCTCTCAACTAATGGCGGCTTATTATTCGATGACAAAATTAACTCCAAACTGATATGTCATCCAACAATAAATGGTTATAAATTTTTTACACCGATGAGAAGCCTAATAATAGTCCGTTGGTGGTTATATTATATGGATTGAGTCTATTTTAGGATAATGGTTTCCAAATTAATTGTTAGCGTGTGAGGCTAGTGCACCGGGTTTGCTGCAATGTGCATTTTGCCTTTAACCCGAAATTAGATGTACCTAATTGTTGTTATGATGTGTGTTTCGTTTCGACGTTCAGAAATTCGGTGCGCAACCACAAAACTAAGCTATTTTATGTGGTGGTTTTGTAAAGGAAAATCCCACTTGATAACTTAAAGAAATATGCGATCCCCTATATTAAGAGTTGGAAATGAAATCAAGTTGATTAGTGTTGGAGATATGACAGCTAAAGTGAAATCGATTTGATTCGCATAGAAGATACGACAGCGAGGGTTCTTCTCTTTCTATGCTTAGAACTGAGCAACTTGTAGTATTGAAAACAAAAAGCTACGACAAATTAATGGAGCGGTGGGTCAGGCATGATTTGTAATTTGACAAGTTCTTTAATCACGTGATGGGAGATCAGAGAACAAACTGCTAAAATTTGAATTTGATTCTTGCTTTTGCTATGACAATATAATAGAGTTGGATATACTTAGTATAACGATAGAAACTGACTTGAAATATCATTTGACAACAAAGCTTACATGATGTGATTGGGTGCACTTGCACTTACACTATTCGTTTACATTTAAAATAAAAGACAACATTATATTGTTTGTCAGTTAAAACTTAGCCTGTCATATAATAAATAAATTTCATCAAACTTTTATGCATGAGTAACATGCAATATAAATAGTAGTCTTCTAATGAGTGATGGGGTCAAGTGGTCTGAATTATGGAGTTTAATTAATATAAACTATGGTTACAATGTCTTACCAAAAAAAAAAACTATGATTACAATTTACAAACCAAATGAAGACCTGGCCACCCTTGCCACCCCTTCCACAAGAATAAAGAGAAACCAGTGGTCCAGTCTTCATATGCAAGAAAACAATGAAGATTATTTGTCTACAGAAGTGTTGGTATAGTATTCTAGATCACGCATAAACACACGTTGTCCTATTTCTTCAATTTTTAGACCTTTCTAACAAGTCTAAAATAGTAGATGAATCGGCATTCCGCTATTTATAAAGGAGGAAAACGATATACAATAAATATAGATAATTAATTCAAGATATCAAACTCAACAAATGTGTCGTAATTAATTAACTATCTACATAGTAAGAGTTGCACACCCTTTAATTTTTTTTTTGCTTGGGTGGATTCACAAGAACTATTGTAGCCCTCCGCTGAAACCCCATCACTTGTCGAAGCACTCTCTCTCCTCAAGGTCAAAACATACGAAGTACTTGAAGTGGAGTCAGATAGTTCAGAGTTGGTAGAAGCAGTTTCCAACTCACTTTCAGCTCCGTTGGAAGTACAGCCACTTATTTCAGAGGCCCGGCGGTCCATGGGCTCATTTGCAAACTTGAAGCTAGCCCACTGCAGACGAGAGACTAATCCCATAGCGGACTGGGTAGCCAGACTCAAAGATTAAATGTTCTGCTTTTTAATTGGATAGCTCTCATTCAATAAATTCGTTTTTCAACCCCCCCCCCCCCCTAACAAAAAAACAAAAAGACCAGTTGGCATCATGCCATCCACTTCAATCATGTGCGTGCCAATCACTTCTATTATGTGTATGCAAGTCGCCAGTAATGCGTGTGGAGTCATGAATCCCACATCCCGAGATTCTTGGGTCATGGCCTAACAGCCCCGACTTCTCCTTTTCCATGTTAACATCATCACAAATGGCCATTGTCGATCTCCCACATGCCAAGCCTCATGTTGGCCGAACCTGTGCCAATCATAACTCGGTTAGGAAAATTGCCATAACACTCAACTTGATTATTTTGCTTTCATCTTGCCTTATTTAATATAGGCTTTTCTTGAAAAACTTATTACTATCGCCATTGAATATAAAATAGCTTTCTCATATAATAACTAATACTTTTACATAGTATAAATCATTTTGAACATCTATTTAGAGGGGGATCAAATCAAATGAACACACTTCGCAATTCATCGTGAACAATGAGATGAAAACTTACGTGGTATGGCCCGTTCGTTGATTTTGCATCCAAAGTTATTGCATAACTCATAGCGATGATAGAAATGACTAATTTTGTCAACATTGGGCCTCGTATATATTAACTGCTTCTGCATGTATCGGACTTGATTTTTATAAATTTTCACAAAAATATATCAATTTTGATAATCCACTTATTCACCTCCTCTAGAAGAAAAGTACATGCATGAATGTTGTGCAGCTGTGGTACTTTCGCATGCATGTACTTTCGAGGCGCATGCTGTGGTACCACTTGACATTATGCGAAGCACAGGCCAAACCAACAAGTGTCCGAGATTACCCCTCCTGTTACTCCTGGGCGTAGGTGGCTACTATACCAGCTTACCCATAAAGTAATTAATCGAAGTTGACGTGGAGTATACCCTCTCCGCTCAGGAGGCTTCCATATTCCCTCCCGTTATTTTTCTTTTGAGGAGATAAGGATTACAAAAAGAACTTAAAAGGAGATCCTTTCACCATATCGGGGAGTTCCTTCCCCTATCTCCCTTTGATCCTTTTAAGGTCATGCTCAAGACCAAGATGCTCCCTTTGTGAGCCTTTATATTTGAGTACTTTTCATTCAACAAATTCGTTTTTCAACAAAAACCAGTTAGCATCATGCCATCCACTTCAATCATGTGTGTGCTAATTGCTTTTACTATGTGTATGCAAGTCGCCAGTGCTGCGTGTCTGGTCATGAATCCCACATCCCAAGATTCTTGGGTCGTGGCCTAACAGCCCCTATTTCTCCTTTTCCATGTTGACATCGTCACAAATGGCCAATGTCAATCTCCCACATGTCAAGCCCCATGTTGGCCGAACCTGTGCCAATCATAACTCGGTTAGGAAAATTGCCATAACACTTAACTTGATTGTTTTGCTTTCATCTTACCCTATTTAATATAGGCTTTTCTCGAAAAACTCAGTTCTATTGCCATTGAATATAAAATAGCTTTCTTATATAATAACTAATACTTTTCGATAGTATAAATCATTTGAACATCTATTTAGAGGGGGATCAAATCAAATGAACACACTTCGCAATTCATCGTGAACAATGAGATGAAAACTTCTGTGGTACGGCCCGTTCATTGATTTTGCATCCAAAGTTGTTGCATAACTCATAGCGATGATATAAATGACTAATTTTGTCAATATTGGGCCTCGTATATATTAACTGTTTCTGCATATATCAAACTTGATTTTTATAAATTTCCACAAAAATATATCAATTTTGGATAATCAACGTATTCACCTCCTCTAGAAGAAAAGTACATGCATGAATGCTGTGCAGTTGTGGTACTTTTGCATGCATGTACTTTCGAGGCGCATACTGTGGTGCCATATGACATTGTGCAAAGCACGGACCAAACCAATAGGTGCCCGAGAGCACCCCTCCTGTCACCCTTGGGTGCGGATGTTTACTATACTAGCCTACCCCGAAAGTAGTCAGCCGGAATTGACGTGGAGTATACCCTTTCCACCCAGGAGACCCTCATGTTCCCTCCCGTTATTTTTATTCCCTGGAAAGAACAAATACGGAGAGAACTTAAGGGGGGATCCTTCTACTATACCGGGAAGTTCCTTCTCCCGTTTTCCCTTGAGTCTTTTAAGGTCCTGCTAAGCACCAAGTTGCTTCCTTTGTGAGCCTTTATGTTTGAGTACTTTTCATTCAATTAATTCGTTTTTCAACCAAAAAAAAAAAAAAAAACCAATTGGCATCATGCCATCCACTTCAATCATGTGTGTGCTAATCGCTTCTAGTACGTGTATGCAAGTCACCAGTACCGCATGTCAGGTCATGAATTCCACATCTTGAGATTCTTGGGTCGTGGCCTAACAACTCCTACTTCTCCTTTTCCATGTTGACATCGTCACAAATGGCCAATCTCGATCTCCCACATGCCAAGCCTCATGTTGGCCGAACCTATGCCAATCATAACTCGGTTAGAAAAAGTGCCATAACCCTCAACTTGATTGTTTTGCTTTCATCTTGCCCTATTTAATATAGGCTTTTCTTGAAAAACTTATTACTATCGCCATTGAATATAAAATAGCTTTCTTATATAATAACTAATACTTTACATAGTATAAATCATTTTGAACATCTATTTAGAAGGGGATCAAATCAAATAAACACACTTCGCAATTCATCGTGAATAATGAGATGAAAATTTATGTGGTATAGCCCGTTCGTTGATTTTGCATCCAAAGTTGTCGCATAACTCATAGCAATGATATAAATGACTAATTTTGTCAACATTGGGGCTCGTATATATTAACTACTTCTGCATATATCAAACTTGATTTTTATATCAATTTTGGATAATCAACTTATTTACCTCCTCTAGAAGAAAAGTACACGCATGAATGTTGTGCAGCTATGGTACTTTCACATGCATGTACTTTCGAAGCACATGCTGTGGTGCCACTTGATTTAGACAAACGGAGTCATTAAAAAGAATTAAAGCTCGGGAATTTCAAAAGCAAATTAAAGCTTTTTGTAATAGAAGCCGAGGGTTTTTTAAATGTAAAAAAAGTGTAAGGAATTGACTTGTCATGCGGGCTTAGTTATAATAAAAAGTTAAGGATGACATCATCAATAAAAACTAAGCATGAATGACAAATTAATTCCTTGTAATTATTAAATGAAATTAAGAAGCCTATCGAGTCGAGGCACGTGTCAATAATGAATTGTAAAGAACTTAGGTCTTAAGTCAATGTGCGCTCTAAAATTGTTAATCCATATTTGCAAGACCGTGGATCCACCGAATGGTTGGGATCCACGTGGATTCAGTCAATAAACGTTAATTAGGTCATTTGATATGAATTAAGCCCGAAGAAAAGTACAATGGAGAATGTATGTATAAGATTAATAGGTACAAGATATTCAAAATATAGGCATTGAATAATTGGTAATATATTTTTTTTTTTGTATTGCAGTTAGATAGGTTCTTAGATTTTCGGTTTTGTATCGAACTAAATGCAGTAAGGCCAAAGATTGATAGTTCCCTTCCCTCTTGATTGTGGTTGCATTTTTTTTTTTGCCCTGTCTTAATTTAACTTTCAACTCACTCTCAAACTTTTAAGTTGACACATAAATTTTGCTTAATCAGTTAGGATTTAATTGCATAGAAATTTAGGGATTAAATTTTAAATTCTAAACAAAAATATTTGATTAAGTTACATGGCATATAGGTATTAGACGTATTTGCATTAATAGAGTCTATTAAAACATATTTTTCTTCTATATTTAAAAAAATTAAAAAATATCTTGACCGTGACTGGACTTGACTAGGCCATAAAAGGGCCAAGCCCTTCTTCTTTTTTCCTGCTTGGGTCGGCCTAGCCCGGGCCCTTTTTCTTTTCTTAGGCCGGCATCTCTTCCTCTTCCCTTTCCCCCCTCCCTTTCCTCTCAGGTGCGACAGAGATAGAGATATTGGGGACGAAGTAGAAGGGAAGAACGTAGCAGTAGGGAAGCAGAAGCGATAGGGGGGCAGAGACCAACCTAATCCTCTAGTTGGGATCTGGTTGGCCGCGGCAGGCTGGCGATGGCAGGAAGCCATGCGGGCTTGCCGTGGCCCTTAAGAGCGTATAAATGGGAGAGAACGGAGAGAACTGGGGGAGAGAGGGAGTTCCAAGGAGAGAACAGATAGAACCGAGGGAGAGAGGGAGCTCCTGGGAGAGAGTGAAACCGAGAGCGTTGGAGAGTGAGATCCGAGATTGAAGGGCCTCCCATCGGTGATCGCCACGCCTCAACCGTGGCCAGTGAAACTCTGATGCATCTCATTTCTCGCGGTAGGTCCCAACCCTGAGTTCTCGTTAGGTTTTGCTTTGTTTGGTTCATGGTCGATTTCCCGAGGATCTCGACTCGGGGGCGTGAGAGGCAACCGTACATAATCCAATTTGTCAAGTTTGCCCTTATTCGCTGCTGTCGGACCGGGTAGGGAGAGTCGCAAATGGCCACAACCCTTCCCTTATTTTCTATTGCGTTCCCCTATTTTCGGGGCTCACTGGTCGGAGCTCGCAGCCGTTTGGCTCATGTGAGTTCTGGCTTGTGACGTCCTCACGCTCGCTCCTGCTTCTTCATGTGTCTTGTGTCAAGGATCCTGATCTATTTTAAGCCTCGATCAAGCCGGGAATCTTCCATTTTCGTGGCATGCTCCAACTGTTTGTTATAATATCCCAAAGAGTTTCTTTTTAACACTTGGTCGGTAATGGTGAGATGAGCGACGATCAAGCACAAGATCGATCGTGGCGAGACGAAATTTGGCCATGTAGGTAGGGCGGATATGAGTTGAGCGGCGACCGAGCAAGGGCTCAGCCGCGAAACCGGGAGCCCTAACCTCTAGCGGCCAAGCATGAGCTTGATTGTCGGACCAGAAACCTTGGCCCTGGAGGCCGGGGCTCAGAGGAGCTAGTAATCAAGCCGGTTGGCATAGATGCAGCATAGGCGCAACAATAGGCGCGGCGTCAGGAGGTGCGAAAGCTAGGATTTCAGGCGAGTTGGGTCGGCGGCCACGAACCGGCTCAGACGCGAGGGTCGCGGACACTAGGGTTTTTGGTGAATTGGGTTGGCGGCCACGAACCGAGTCGGGCGCGTGGGTCATAACTAATTAGGGTTTTTGGCTCTAGGGTTTTGTTTGGTGTTTGGGCTGAGTTTAGGGTTATAGGCTTTATTTAGCTTTGGCCTTTTTTTTGTTTAGGATTAGAATAGGCCTTTTAGGTTTTGGGCCATTTCTTGGGTGGGCCGAATTGGTGATTTGGGCTAAAGATTTATTTAGTCTTTTATTCCCGGTGGGTTTGGCTTAAGTATTTTATTTAATGGTTTTATTTAGGTTTTAGGGTATTCCGAATTGGGCCTTTGCGGAGCCCACCTTGCGGTGTACCTGGGCAGGCGAGTCGACCTGGGTCCGTTTTATAATATTATAATATCATAATATTATTTTAATATTAAAAATATTTTTTATTAAAAAAATTGTATTTAGGCTTTGGAATTGCCTTTTTTTGCCCTTTTTATGTGATTAGTGCCACGTTTGGTTGCACGTTATTTGATTCACACATTTTGAATTACCCTTTTTAATTTAACTTTACATGTGGTTGATTAGGCATGTTAGGTTCATGTATTGATGTTGCTTTCCTTAGCTTGATTAGGGATGTAACTTTGAGACTCTCAGTTAGTGTGAACACGTTAGGTGGTAATTGAATAGGGTTAGATACCGAAAAGGTACTAATTGGTCAATTAGTATAATCGAGTCTCTGTACTCATTGAATGTCTGGTTCGTAAAAGTAAAAGTATTTCTCCTATGCTTTACTTGGGTATCTAATCGATCCACCAGAAAATGGATTGGTAGTGACTCCTAGTTGAATTTAATTTGCACATTAACAACTTAAACCCAAGTCGTGAATTACTATGTGCTTGGGAGAGCCCCGGCTAAGTTTAACTTAGTAATCCATTAATCAAACTCCCTAGGTGGCGAGACCAGTTTAGGGAGGTTGCGATATTGCTCTGCCTTTTTGTAAAGCGTGAGAGTTGAACCCTATACTTAAAACTAAATGTTCATTCTCCTAATCCTCCTGAGAAGGTGGGGATTTGAACTCTCCACTTCCCCATTCTCATGTGGGAAGGGTGGCCACAGGGGCAACCCTCAATAGTTGATTGTGGTAGCATTTATATTGAAACAAATCTACTTCTCTACTCCTGTTAGTCCTTCTTTCTTCACTAAGCTCAAGATTTTTATATCCCTATTGTCTCTGGCTGTCTGTTATATCTGTGATAAATTTACTCAAAATTAATTTTTTTACTACTAAAAACCCATAAATTGCTACACCTGTGAATAATATACCTTCCATTAGTTTTAACTAAATTTTACTATAAAAAAACTGAGTTGGATGAGACGTAACAATTGAAGGGTGTACTAGTTTGGGATTTTACCCTTTCGTTTATCACATGTTTATCAATTTGTGATTTTTTGTGGTATTAATTTAATTTTACAAAGAGCAAATTTGTCACAAGTGTACCATTTTTGGATTTTTGGTAGTTAAAAAATTACTTTAGAGTAAATTTGCCATAAATGCACTAGTTTAGGGTTTTTAGTGGTCAAAAAATTAGTTCGAGATAAATCTATTATAAGTGTACCAGTTTAGAATTTTTCATGGTGTTGATCCTATTTTATTCTATTTTATTTCCACCTGAGCCATCTTCCCTTCTTTTTTAGGCATCCTTGACTTGTATTTTCTAGGACAATCGCTTTTCCCCTACGGACCACCCAATGTTAATTAGGTACAAATTAGTCTTGTAAAATGCAACATCCTTTTGTTTGCACATTCACATGTGACAAAAGAATATAGATGGGGGATTTCTTAAGTTTAAAAATGGGGAAAATTTATCCAAAAAGTCCTACATCAATTGTACGATGACTAATTCAATCACAAACTTTTCTATTTAGCTAATTTAGTCCTAAAATTTTTGAAAATTTTTCAATATAGTCATTTTGACCAATTTTGACAAGAAATCACTGACGTGGACTATTTTGGAATTTTTTTTACAATTTTCTAAAATTTTTTATTTTATTTTTTTATTTTATATTATTTTTCCTTCTTCATTTGTTGGTCATTGATTCTTGGCAATCGCTTGCAACCTTTGCTGGCCACAAGCGAGGACCATGGCACCCTCGTCTATGGCCAATGACCGATGGAGAAAGAAGAAAAAAAAAAGAAAGAATAAAAACAATGGAAAAAAAGAGAAAATTTAAAAAAAATTGTAAAAATCATCCATATCAACACTGTTGTTCTACACAGATGATCGACGTTCACGTCAATGATTTTTAATAAAAATTGATTAGATGGACCTCATTGGAAAATCGTGAAAAGGTTTAGGATTAAATTGGCTGAATTGTAAAATTTACCACTAAATTGGCTACATTATAATATGTTTATGACTTTTTAGACAATTATTACCAAAAAATAGTATTGGTCTTATAATATGCAACATCTGTTTGTTCTCACATTGACACGTGACAAATGAATATTAGTTGAGTGATTTTATGTCTATAAATAGGGAAAAATGTAAAAAAAAATCTAAATTTGCTATATGATGGCTAATTCAATTCTAAACTTTTCTATTTGGTCAATTTAGTCTTAAAATTTTGGGAAAAAAATTACCAAAAACCCCAAACTTTGCCACCCATGACATATTTACCCTGTACTTTTTTTTGTGATACCAAAAACCCCAAACTTTACTATTTGTGACACATTTACCTCAATGTACTTTGTCAATGAGCATTTTCGTCTTTTTCGATTTTTCTTTTTACTTTTTTTTTCCTTTTCAGCGAGGGGGGCCCTCGCCGGCGTCGGGCGAGGGCGGCCCTCGCCGGATCTGGCGAGGGGGGCCCTTGCCGGCATCGAGCGAGGGCGGCCCTCGCCGGCGTCGGGCGAGGGTCGCCCTCGCTTGGGCGAGCGAGGGCCGCCCTCGCCCAACTTGGGCGAGGGCGACCCTCACTTGAGTTAGGCGAGGGCGGCCCTCGCTCGCCCAGGCGAGGGCAACCCTCGCCGGATTTGGTGAGGGCGAGCCTTGCCCGACGCCGGCGAGGGTCGCCCTCGCTAGATCTGGCGAGGGCGAGCCTCGCCCGACGCCGGCGAGGGCGGCCCTTGTCGGATTTGGCGAGGGCCGCCCTCGCTTGATGCCGGTGAGGGCCCCCTTTGCCAGATCCGGCGAGGGCCGCCCTCGCCCGACGCCGATGAGGGCCCCCCTCGCTGGAAAGGAAAAAAAAGTAAAAAAAAAATCGAAAAAGACAAAAATGCCCATGGACAAAGTACATTGGGGTAAATGTGTTACAAATAGTAAAGTTTGAGATTTTTGGTGTTACAAAAAAAAGTTCAGGGTAAATGTGTCACGGATGGCAAAGTTTAGGGTTTTTGATAGTTTTTTCCCTAAAATTTTTGACAATTTTTCAAAGTAGCCTTTACAGCCAATTTTAGCTAAAAATAGTTGGTGCCAGTACTTCTTCGTGGCACGGCCGAAGGTGACATGTATGATTTTTAAAATAAATCTTCTGAATATTTAAGGGAGCTGAGCCTGATATAAAAGCAAATACCCCGCGAGGACGTAACAAATGGAAAATATTCTTCCACGGTCAGCCCAAAAAGAGGCCATGCACACGAGGAATTTGGCAGTCAACTAGTACGTAGATTTTTCGACCAACAAAAAAAAAACTAGTACGTAGATTTTAGAGTTTTAATACGGATAAAATTGGATGATTTACCTAAAAAGGGGCAGTAAAAACGAGTGCCGAGTAAATCCTCATTATACATATTAAATAAAATTGTCTTAGAATTTTCGGATTATTCATTATGCACTTCATAAAAATGTCACTCAAATTTCAAATTCACTTCATTCGGCTATTTAAACTGGGTTGTAGAAACACTTTCTTGACGAAATTCTCTAGAAAAAACAAGAAGAAAATAGAACACCCTTTCACACCTCAACTAACAAAACTATGAAATCACCAACAAAACAGCTGTTAGATAAAAACATTTCAAAGAGGGTTACAGTCAATGTCAATTGATAAGAGTACGTATCTATTGACTATAATTTTAGTCCTCGTTAAAAGCAACTAAAAAGCAGCGATCACTGTAGCCTCCGGCTGTGTAAGTCCCGCGTCTTCGCTTTCAACTTGCAGAGATCCTTGCAGCCAACATCTTTGCAAGCTCTCTAGTACCTTTCTCTGATTTACCGTCATAACATCCGCACGAAATTACAATCATCTTCACGACACTTGCCTTCTCGCCTTTGTTCTTGCAGCTTCTGCTCAGAAATGGCTACAGGTCTGTTCTTGGTCATGTTCTTGTCGGTTCGTTGTACCCCACCCTGTGTGCATTAGTTTCTTCGCCTTCTTGTTTCCTCTCTCATCTCCCTCTCAAGATTTGAATGCTCTTTTCATCCATGTCAAGCGCATTTCATAATTGTTCATTTCTATTGGGAGATTTAAAGGTCCAAGCCAAACTATTATAAAAGTTTAAACGGTTAGACGAATACATGATTTAAGATATAAATATTCTAGCACTTCCCTGCGCATATGGATTGGAGTTTAGCCTTGTTAAGTGAGGAAATATGTAATAGAAGAAGTAAATAGGGACATGCAAAATTTGAAATTTAAGACTTCATAACTTTGTTATCATGTGAGATTTTATGAGATCACGACTAACTATTCTAAAAACTTGTTAAATGAAGGCATGGTTTGTTATTTAGATACTCTACCACTTACAACTCCTCTACGACTTCATAAATCATCTTTTTGTGTATTATCAATCACGAGTTTCGATGAATACCTAGCGATGAACGCTCTAACTTTGGGTTCGGTTGGGTATCGGAACATTCTCGATTATGTGAACTTGAAAGTTGAAATTGATGTTTTATCATGTCGCGACCTAACTTCTCGCGAGTGCACCACCTAGGGGTTTGGCTAATAAATTATTAAGACTAAGCCTAATTTGAGTCCTTCCAAATCCTACCAATTCGCGACTTAGAGTTTAAATTCTTAACGTGCAAGTATTTTCATGCTTGGAGTCGCCATTAATCTATTTGCGGTAGGTCGATTAAAAACCCAAATAAAATATAGGGAGATATGTTTTATTCTTATGAACCAGAGATTATGAGTTTGCAGACTTGATTATGCTAGAATAAATCTAGCGCCCTTTCAGTACTTTTTCTTTTAAAAAAAAATATTTTAGCAGGTAATCTGTATCTATTTTATTTCTTTTTAACATGTGATCTGGCTATGCGGGTGCGCAAAACCAATTTAATACCCAAAAAGTAGTAAACAAATTACTAGCTTAGGAGAAAACGTACATTTTAGCAACGTAAATATCTACATTGTTAGCTATAAAATCACACAGACAACCTTAATATGATTCTAGTTAACAAAGCAATTCACTCAATGTGTTCTTAAGAATTTTCTCTTTATAAAATGAAAACTGACCTATAAGCAATGACGTGCGAAATATGATATGCAATCAATGAAACCTAGTATGCAAGCTATATGTTATGTGACAAAGTGACCTAATGCTAATGATAGGCAAATGATGTATTTTTTGGTATTTTTCATTAAAATTCAGAATAATAAAAATGTCTAGATTAACATGTAATCTATTCTAGCAAGACACTCAGACTATGACACTCTTTTTGGTATTTTTTATCATGAAAACTATGACACTCTTTTTGGTATTTTTTATTATGAAAATTCGAAATTATAAAGTACCCTCAATAATATATGAGGACTAGAATAATCCCTAATTGAAACTTGGAAATAAACTACCCTAAATCCTAATTTAAATCAAGAAGCAATCCTATCTTCTAGATATATTCAGGATATCCTAAACATGCAATATTTCTAATTTAGATTCTAACTAACATTTTACGATTTTCATTGTTTTTAAAGAGAAAGAAATCAAACAAAGATAGTAATCGCATTTAAATAATCAATGCAATTTGCAAGACCCTTCTTATCACATTTAAAATTAGGAAAACGAATCGGGTTATCAATCATACCCATAGGGTCATGGTTATCAATGGAAAACCAACTGTTCGAACTTGGAAAGCGAATAAGATATATTATCATATCTAAGTAGTTATGGATAAGATGACAATCTTTCCATACCGTTGCATATCATACCTCAGGTTGAGGTCAGATAATCGTCCCAATACATTGCTAAATTAAGATAAACTCCTAATTCGGGGTTTTCAAAATATTGCAAATATCACATGCATTAGCAATCCACATAATATTCACAATATATATTCAAACACTCGAAAAATTAGGAAATTAGATATTCTGAAAACATGGATGAGAATCTTACTTGATTTTGCGGATGATTTCCAAGTTTGAATTGTCTCGGGATATCAGGGTCACAAACCGGGATGGCTAACAGCAGGCAGCTGACAATGGCGAGGAGGCAACTCGGCTAGGCATCTCGGTGCAACAGGGATGACTCGACATCGACATGAAAGCTCGGCCACGTCGTCACAATGGAGAAAAGACTAGCTGGATGGTGCTTCGTTGGACCGCTGTGGCAAGCGGAGCGATAGAGCAAAGCTCGCTGGACGTTGGTGAGGTGCAATGGCGCAAGGAGCTGCTATAACGTCTTCAAGGATAATCCACCGAGTGATCCCCAAAGAAAATTTCCTTTGGTCTCTTAGTTTAACCCCTCAATGTTTGACCGAATTTGGCTAGTCTTGTGATGGTCTTCTTTGATTATCAAACTTTGACTTCCTAAGCCCCACAATTAAAATTTCCACTTGTCTGTCCTCTATGCCTTTGCGTGCATCAAGCCGAAATCCTCTTGGCCACGAATCAGCAAGTCGTCATCGATATAGCAGGGACCTCCACGGTGACTGCTTTGTCGTCGTCGAGGAGTAGATGGCTTCCATGGGCAGCAGCAGCGGAGTTCAAGTCGGGGGGAGCAACAGCTCATGTCGAAGGGCAGTGGCAAGCGTCACGGGTCAACTTGGCAGCGGCAAAAGATAGCAGCAATCGTCGTGGTTGGCTTAGCAGATTAGCGAAGGAAGCAGGACAGGGTGATGGCGTCGGTTGGTGGCGAGCAGCGGCAGAGAGGGGCTCGACCGTGAGAGGCTCCACCAGTCTCTCTCTCTCTTTTCTCTCAAGTGATTCACTTGCGTGCTCTGAAAATTCTGAACCCTTCCCTACCTAACAACATATTTATATCGCATGTCTTGGTTAATTGGCAGGGTTTTCAAGACCTATTGGGCTTTGGCTTAGGCTTTGTCACTTAATTTGAGCTTTTTTCTAATTAAGCTTAATGAGCTGATTTAAACTCAAATTAGGATAGCCAAAGCCTTTTAGATTTGCGATTTTCAGCCCCTATCCCTTGAGCCGAGTTTTGTTCGGTGTTCGAGCTCAGTTCACGCGATGGATCTTTAGCTTACTCATCACTGTCGGTTCGATGTGGAATGCAATTAACCTATATGAACCTAAATTATATGCTATGCAATTTTAATATTTCTGTTTAGGGTTAAAATTTAATCCCTAATTTTCTATGCAATTAGTCACTAAATGGATATACAAAATTTAGATGTCAACAGATCCTTAGTCACCAACCACGCAACAGCTTTCCCCTCTTGTTGTTTTTCTTTTTTCTTTTTGGTCGAATTTCCCGCTCGTTGTTGAAGAGGGCCCTGCCTTCACGATGTTGATATTAATAGATACAGATAACGGTGCCAGTCAAAGGGTGGCTCAAAGACTTATGGTCATTCTCTTCTCTTCATTTAGTGCGCGAGAAAGGTGATAATGGATTGGGAGGAGAGGTCAGCAAGTTCTTGGTGCTTTGATCTGGGAGACGGAAATGGGGGATTGAGGAATTTTTCAAATTTTTCTCAGACAAAGCTTCAGTTTCATGAATTGTCGAACACAGCGAAGTGTAGCTATTTAGGAATATGTGGTGTCAGTACTCCCATGAAGTTTGATCCATTTTCCCGATGAGCATGTCATGCAATGGTCACTTGGGGGTATATTGTTCGTAAATTTCAATCCCCAGCTGAATTTAACAAGTGCACACAGTATTGACAACAATTATGCCTTTATGCAGATTACTCAGAAGATGCATCCTCCAATGCAAATGGGCGGCATCCGGTTAATAGTTCGCTTGTGGTCTGCTTCGGGGAAATGTTGATTGACTTTGTCCCACCTGTCCGCGGAGTTTCACCCGCCAAAGCACCTGCTTTTGGGGAAGCTCCCGGTGGTGCTCCAGCTAATGCGGCTGTTGGTGTATCCAGATTGGGAGGTTCTGCTGCTTTTATAGGAAAGGTGCAATCAGTTCTCTTCTCATCAACTGTTGAAAGGACAAAACACTAAAGCTTCCTATAAGAGCATTGGATATGATATAATTAAGAATTAATACCACGAAAATTTCAAACTAGTACATTTATGATGAATTTACTTTAAATTAATTTTTTTACTACCAAAAACTCAAAACGGTACAATTATGATAAATTTACCCTCTGATAGTTTTTATTAAATTACTGAATTAGATGACACGTGGCGATTGACAAGCATTCCAATTTGGGATTTTACCTCTCAGTTTGTCATAGATTTACCAATTTAGGTTTTTCGTGATATTAATCTAATTTAACGGAAGGTGAATTTGTCATAAGTGCATTAGTTTTTTTGGTTGTCAAAAAATTAGTTTGAGGTAAATTTATCACAAGTGTACCAGTTTGGGATTTTTGATTGTTAAAAAATTAGTTTGAGATAAATTTGTCACAAATGTACCAGTGCGGGGTATTTTCATAATGTTAATCCCATAATTAATATGTTCTATAAATATGAAAAAATAACTTCTCATGTCGGATTTCTCGTAATCTGTGCATTGAGTAGACTTAATTTTTTTCCAATCCCTTGAAAGTATTAGTTTACTCTGTCTATTTGGCTTATCGAGTGTCAGGGCACTTGTCAACTAGACCCCTAAAAAATACCACATGTTACCGGCATTAAATTTTTGTGCGGCGATTATTTTCCTGCTTCATGGTTGCCTTATACGGGGCAACTGCATGTACACCATCTTATGGATGGGCATTGCCAATTACAGATATAGTCATTTTTTGTGTCATCGTATAAATCTCTAGCCCTGAATTTCGTTTCCTGCCGATAGACATTTGCGAACTCATTATCAGTTTCCTAACACCATTATAACTCATTATGAGTTTGTGTCACAGGTGGGTGATGATGACTTTGGACACATGCTGGCTGACATTTTAAAAGAAAATGAAGTTGACAGTTCTGGTGTGTGGTTTGATCGCAATGCAAGAACTGCATTGGCTTTTGTTACCAATAGAGCTGATGGGGAGCGAGAGTTCCTGTTTTTTCGTCATCCTAAGTGCCGATATGCTTTAACATGAATCAGAACTACATGTTGAACTTATCAGCAAGGTTTGCTTTCTTTTCTCTCTTTTCCCTTTTCACAGATCATGGAATTAGATAAGTTGATCGTTTCAGGGGTGTCTACATGGACAGATATTGCCATTCTTGTCTTTTGGCCAAACACGGTTATTGTCATTCACAATTATCACTTATTGCATGCAAGGATCTTCCATTATGGTTCTATCAGTTTGAATGATGAACCCCGCAAATTGGCTCATCTTGCAGCGATTAAAATTGCCAAAAACTCAGGGAGCATCCTCTCTTACGATCCAAATTTGAGATTGGGATTGTGGCCAACAACTGAGGCTGCCCGTGAGGGAATAATGAGCGTATGGGATCAGGCTGACATCATTAAGGTAGTTGCTCATCATGCATGGGATTCGTATAAAAGGAAATGATGCATCAATGCTAGATGCAATTCTTCATATTCGTCAGCGATAGATGATGCAGGCACAATGAGAGTCCCATTTAGATTCGCTTCTAAACTGGCAGATAAGCGAGGAAGAAGTTACATTCTTGACTGGAGGAGAGGATCCTAATAATGACAACGTGGTCTTGGAGAAGCTCTTTCATTCTAATCTTAAGCTTCTGATCGTTACAGAAGGATCAAAGGGCTGCAGATATTACACAAAGGTAATTACCGTAGCGTACCATGTAACATTTCTTTGACTATATTCTTAGTGGAAGCAAAATGTCCTGAATCCAAGTTGGTCGTTGTACTTGAACTATTTTGGTCGAAGCTGCTTTCCTATTTATTCCATTAGTATATCCCCAGAAAGTCAATTGCTTGAATTGAACGTAATGGATATTCTGGCTGAATATGTGGTTAGGGTAAGATATGTTAGAAACTTGGGAAAAAAGTGTAAACATTTAGGGAAATTCAGTAACATGGCACATTACCATGGCTGAATAGGTCCCTTTTAACTGGATCAAACCTTCTTCTTTTTGGGGCTAAAGCTTATAAACTAAGTTTGTTTGGCACAGCTCATTAGGTAATTATCTCTTTTGGCCAGAAAGCTCATCATAAAGGTGATTGACAAAACCAAATTTCTGCACAGGAATTCAGAGGCCGGGTTGCTGGTATTAAAGTAAAGCCAGTTGACACAACTGGGGCAGGCGATGCTTTTGTTGGTGGGATGCTATATTGCCTGGCTTCTGACCTCAATCTTTACAAGGTACCAATGGTTTGTACTAGAATTGGCCGAGTTATAGCCATTTGTGTGATTTCCTTGATGCCTAAAAGCTTCTGAAAAATAAAATCCAAGTTGAATGTAACTGATGGAGGTGTTGTTTGCAAACATAATTATAAGGAAGATGTCAAATCCCTGTTAGTAATGCTGTACAATCTTCTCTAATATGCATAGCTATGGCTCTCTTTCGACTCATCTAGGCAAATGGAAGCAATAGAAATGCATGACGAGCAAACGTTGTCTAGCAAATCCCTTGAAAGCTACATGATGCGAATATATGATAATTTGTTTCGGTTTCTGTTGAAATTCCAGCTTCAATGCTAAACTGGCTATATTCTAACTATATGTCAGAAGTCAATTGTTTTGTATTTGGCATGTGATGCAAGTGAATCTGAACTTTTAAGTAATCGATGCTGACCACCTTTCTCAGCATTATTCGTGATCTTGAGGTTGTCTGCATGAGGGCTAATCATGTTGGACCACTTTTAATCGATGTAAATGTCATTTTTTATCCGATACAAGATATGGCCAAGGCATAAGCAGAATTAGATATTTCAAGAGTGTTTATCTAACAAACAGTACTTGAAGGCTGAACGAGAAAGAACATGTGTTGACTGATGACAATAATGCGCTCTTCATTGGGTCGGTACCCTGCATTTCTTCCCTGTCATAGTAAAAAATCGGCGCAGGATGGGAAACGGCTGAGGGAAGCGTTGGTCTTAGCGAATGCCTGCGCCGCAGTCACGATGACCGAGCGAGGAGCTGTCCCCGCACTGCCCACCAAAGAAGCTGTCCTCAGTTTGCTAGCGAAAGTTGCTCCGTGAAGGAACCGCAAGGACCATAACTCATCAAACTTTACTTTCTATTGTAAAAAATAAGCGAGTGTGGAATTACGTTTCCTACACAAACCTGTGTGCAAGGGTGGCTGCGTCGTTCATGTTTTCTGCAATCTGTGTCGGTCTCAGTTAATAAGAGCATTCAGGACCAAACGTCACGAATCTCCAATTTGGTTCGATTCATTTGACCACGGTCTTGGATTTACGTGAAACTTGTGGCTTGTCATTGCTTTTCTTTGTTGCTGGATTTCCTTTGTAAAAGAAGACCGTCCTGATCGTACTTTCGAATACGAAGAGATCACTGCCTTGCAAGCATGACATCCAAGTCCTATACCTCCAATATGAGATTTAAAGGGCAAAAGGACACTATTAGTACCATAACTTGTGTACGGAGATCACTTTGATGCTATAACTTTTTTTCGGATCACTTTGATGCCAACTTTTTTGAAAAACGATCACTTTAATGCTAATGCTTACATGGCTTGCCGGAAATCCTATGTGGCGCTGACATAGCTCACCGAAGAGGTCCATGGCTCTCCGAAGAGGTCCAATCAGCATTAAAAAAACAAAAAACGACGCCGTTTAGTCCGCTGACGTGTACTTTTTTAGAAAAATACAATTTATATTATATTTATTTATAATAAAAAAAACATTAAACATTGCAGTAGCGGCGAGGGCTCCCTCGCCCCTGTTGCTGCCACCCCACCACTGCCGGAAAGGGCCAGCGGTGGTGGATGGAGTGGTCGGCAAGGGTCGCCGGTTCTTGGCTGGGGCCCAACGATCCTTGCCGAGAGGAAGCGATCGCTGTTGCGACCCAGGTGATGGCGAGGTCAGCCTCACCAGATCTGGCGAAGCTCGTGCCGCCGACCACTGGAGAGCTTTGCCAAATCTGGCAAGGCCGACCTCGCCGTAGCCTAGGTCACAACGGCGAGGTCTCGCCTCGCCCAGCAAAGGTGAGGCCGACCTCGCCGTTGCCTGGGTTGAGGAGACGAGGTCGGCCTCGCCTTTGCCGGGCGGGGGGAGACCTCGCCGTCGTGACCCAGGCGACGACGAGGTCGGCCTCGCCTTTGTTGGGCAAGGCAAGACCTCGCCGTCACCTCGACCCAGGCGACGACGAGGTTGGCCTCGCCTTTGGCAGGCAAGGGGAGACCTCGCCGTCGCGACCCAAGCAACGGTGAGGCAAGCTTCGCTAGAGGCCGGCGAGGTCGGCCTCGCCGGCCCTTCCCTCTGGCCGGTTGCTGGACTGGCGATCGGAAAAAAAGTTGGGAAAAAAAAAGATTAAAAAATTCAAAAAAAAAACCACATAATTTTCATGTGTACAAGTTAGATCATTTTTTTTAAAATATAAATACAACATCAGTTTTTTGGCCAGAGTTACTAAAGTGATATATTTTCCTCCGATTTGATACCAAAGTGATCTGAAAAAAAAGTTATGACACCAAAGTGATTTCCGTATACAACTTATGGCACTTCTGATGTTCTTTTGCCAAATTTAAAGTGTCATATCTTGCTGTTAGAATCAAAGAGTCATGGCATGACATTCCCAACGGTGCCGTTTTTTGGGGTCAAGGGATCAAGATGATTCCATACAGTCGATCAATACTTCCCATATGATAATACCACAGAGACGAAGGATGAATAGCTACGGAAATTGAAGCAAACTACCACGTGAAGTAAAGCCATTGGGGAGCTACTTCGATTTTTTTTCTTTAAGGATTAATATCATGAAAAATTCTAAATTTGGTATACCTATAATAAATTTATCCCAAACTGATATTTTGACAACCAAAAATTCTAAACTAGTACGTTTGTGACAAATTTATCTTATGTTAGTTTTCGTCAAATTTTACCGTTAATTTGCTGAGTTGGATGACACGTGGAGTTGACGGATGTACCGGTTTGGGGTTTTATCCTTCGTTTGTCACAGGTGTAATAGTTTATGATTTTTCGTGGTATTAATCTAATTTAACGGAAATTAACAGAGGGTAAATTTATCATAAATGTATCAGTTTGGGGTTTTTGGTGATCAAAAAATTAATTTTGGGTAAATTTGTCATAAGTGTACTCGTTTGGGATTTTTTGTGGTCAAAAAATTAATTTGGAGTAAATTTATCACAAATATACCAATTTGGAATTTTTCGTGGTATTAACCCTTTCTTTAGAGATTAGTAGAAGAACACATGCATATGCCTAGAACATGTGCATAATACTACATCAGCCTAGCATTATATGTACTTCGACCGTCGAATCTCACGGGAGATCTATCAGATGTGATGGTGCAAATTCAATTTAGCATGTGTATTGGGTTTCACTGAAAACTGAATAGTATCTGCTTGTGCGCGTGATGAAAATGGAAGATTGCAAAATCAAGGGCCTGACCTGTGTCATGGAGAGCGGCCATTTGGCGATAGAATGGTGTCCTGCGCGGAATTGGCAAATTTTGAGATGGAATCAAGTAGAACTTTGCTGGGGTAATCCATGGTGATGATGGGAGTAATTAAAGTAACGGTCTGTTTGTTTCGCGAAAAATAATTTTCGAAAAGACATTTTTCTCATTTTCCAATATTTAATTTGCATGGGAAAATAAATCAATGGAAAATGTTTTGCTAGTTAACAGAAAATATTTTCCTACTAAAGCTTAAATTCAAGAAAATGATTTTCTCTTTGAAATAACCGGAAAATATTTTCCGAAATATGACTAATTATCAGCCCTTGGACTTGGGATTTTATGCTTGGGCTCGAAAACCCCAATGTTGGTTTCCAAGTCCCAGTATTCAGGACTAGGTCTTCGGCGGCCAGGTTGGACCTCAGTGTCTTAGGCCCGAACCCCTGATGATGCTCGTACCCGATGCTCCATCACTTGAACTCAAGTCCACAAAGGCTTTTGTGCCAAGAACAATTGATAGTAGTTGGCTGCTCCTTTTAATTGGTTTTTTTTTTTTTTATGACTGACCGTAATTTAGAGCGATATCGTGAAGGCTGTTGTTGGATTTGAGTTTTTCTCTCATGTAAAGTCACGATCACACCATATTATTTTTTTATTTCTAGAAAAATGCTTTTCAAGGGGGGTTATAATAAGCACGTCTTAGATGCAAAGATTTTATTCCTTTCATCACAAGTTTTATAATAGGTCCAAATTTTTTTTTAAAAAAAGGAATAAGTGCATTGATACAACGTATCATGAAGGAGCAATTGAGTTTTAAGTGTAATCAACTTGTAACTTCTAACACTTGTCAAGTTCATGTTATCGAGTCGTTCTGTTAACTCCGTTCGATTTGGTTAACGAAAAGTACTTACGTGGAGCCCAACAAGCATCTCATCAATAACAAAAATGAACCATAAACCAAGAGGAAGAATTTGAAAGCTCCTCCCGATCGCCATGGCCAAGTTTGACATAGCTTCAACCGCCAAAATTAGTGCAATAAAAAAAATATGGATTTTGCTTTTCTTTTTCTCACTTTTGTTTATGTATAGAGAAAATGCACTTTCATCACGAATCATGTGGTGGAGCACCAAGCAACACCAATAGTGAATGGTGTGTAATATTTTCAAGAGCTTCACAGCTTTATATAGTTTAATAAGTGTGTTTGTTCTTCTCGCTTAAGACTTAAATTTAAGTAAATGTCGATAAACAATTCAAATTGCAGTTGGTATATGAAAGCATGCTGTTATTCTACTCAAATTGAGGTTGGTATACATAATTGACGTGGCTGAGCCCATGTTAGCCACTTCTGTGGGCTCAGTCATCACAGCCCAAACAGAAGCCTACTGCTGACTCAAAGAGGGCAAATTCAGCCTCAAACAGGCACAGACCATACCTGCAATGGCGGTTCGAAGCCATAACCCACACGATCCAATGTTGGATAAGGACGAAACCGGGAATATCCTATCGACTTAGAGACTATTTGTCAATTTATTGGAAGCAGTTAGGCTGCTACATCCAATGCCAGAAACTGATGGCGACACCCAAGATCTTAAGTTCCTTGGACCTTAGTGAAGCACGTTTTTTATGGTTCCATTTATCTAATAATATTGTCTCTCTGTCTCTATGAGACAAGTAAATGGCATAAATGATCCGTAAATTTTGACACAATGTGAAATGTAGCCCATGAATTTTAAATTTATTCAATATGGTCCATGAACTTTAGCCCAATAAGAAATATTGTCTATATTTGGACAACATTGAATATTTCATATAGTTAAAGAATCACATTGAACAAATTAAAAGTTCAGAGATGACATTATATATTAGGCTAAAGTTCATGAACCGCATTGAATAAATTTAAAGTTCAGGAGCTACATTTCACATTAGATCGAAGTTTGGGGATCATTCGTGTCATTATTACCTTTAAGACATGTGATTTTCTTTTCAAGCGTGAAGATAACTAGAGCCAGAAAGCAGTAGTACCAACATTGGAGCAGAGCAGGACATGGATGGATCAAACGAATACCGATGGAGCGATGGATCCCGAGTCTAGAATGGCGAGAGGAGGACTTATGCAAAGACCATGATGGCTTGAAAAAAAAAGAGGGAAAACTAATGTTTTTGCGGCTGAAACTTGGGCTCCAGATAGCAAGGAAAATGAATATTGAAAATTCGCACATTGCATTGGATGGTACCGACGTTATGCTTGCCTTGAAACAATCTTTTGAAGATAGATAAGGGTCAAATTGAAAAATCATGGATTCCGTGTCCATATTTTTGGGAAGAGCAACAAAACTCTTTACCTACTGGCCAGGTCATAACATTTCGTCGCTTCATCATTTCTCTATCAGATTCATAATCGGTGGAATCCAAAAGTAGTTGTTGTCGTCGTCTTCTTTCAGGGAAGTACTTCAATCAAGGCCACTTTCTACAACATGTCAAAAGCGTTTTTCTTCGCTTTTGGCACTTGGCAAATGACAGAATATCATTCAATTCGACAAATTTAGCCGCCCACTAGGGTGCAACTGCCCTCGCACTACAAGCCACGAGATATAAGAATCCCTTTTTGCCTCGTCCCTCGTCCCATGCGATGCTCAATGCTTAACACCATGTCCACTGAAACTGCATCCTCCAATCTCACCGTCAACCATTTGGAATATCTCCAGATCACCCTCAATCCGGATGGCACCCTCAACCGCGACCGCTTCATCTTTCCAGACACCTCCGCCGCACCCGATCCCACCAGGCCGACTGGTCCAGTCCTCTCCAAGGACGTCCCAATCAACCCTTCCCACAAAACTTGGGCCAGGATCTTCCTACCCCACCATGCACGATCGTGCTCGGAGGAGAAACTCCCCCTCATAGTTTACTACCATGCCGGGGGATTCATCGTCGGCAGCCCGGCCTCAAACATATTTCACGAGTTCTGCATCACTCTAGCGCATGAGCTCTCGGCTATTGTTGTGTCAGTGGAGTACCGCCTTGCCCCGGAGCACCGGCTCCCCACGGCATATGACGACGCGGTGGAGGCGCTGCACTGGGTTAAAACCACCCAAGACGAGTGGCTTGCGAACCACGCTGATATCTCCACGTGCTATCTCATGGGCTCCAGCGCAGGAGGCAACTTGGCCTTCCATGCAGGGCTGCGCGCATCCGCGATGCACAAAGACCTCGAGCTGTTGGAGATCCGAGGGTTGATACTTCACCATCCCTTCTTCGGCGGGACCCAGCGGACGCCCTCGGAGCTGAGGCTGGCGAACAACCACATGCTGTCGCTGGCGACCAGCGATCTTATGTGGGAGCTGTCGCTGCCGCTTGGGGTTAACCGCGACCACGAGTACTGTAATCCAACGGTAGACGGTGGTTCCAACCTCTCGGAAGGGGTGAATAAGATGAGGTCGCTGGGGTGGAGGCTACTGGTCATTGGCAGCGACGGAGACCCACTGATCGATCGACAGGTGGAGCTAGTGAAACTGTTGAAAGAGAAGGGATTGAAAGTGGTAAGTGATTTCACGGAGGGTGGATATCATGCGATTGAGATCATGGAACCGGACAAGAACGAGCCTCTGGTCCAAGCCTTAAAGAGTTTCATGTCGATGCCCCTGACTGGTCAGGGTGTGGTCGGTCCACCGGATGTAGTGTCCACGCAAAATGTGGCCTGAGCTTTCTCTCTGTCTATCACACCGTATGAAATTAAAAGGGTCGCGATGGTTCTAGAGAACTCCATCGTGCATTCAGTCGTTTCTCGTCTAAATTGGTTCTCTATCGCCTTTAAGGCTTAAGAATATCCATCTAATGAATAATGTGTTTCTCGTTGGTTCACCATTTTTTCTTCCCCTGAGAATTAATACTCCATCTTTATTGAATCATCACGGAGTTGTATGGGTGAAGAGCTTCATTGCTGTTCTGAAGTTGATTCTTAGTCTTTTTGGCTCCGGTAGATGAGATTACGAAGGGACACTATGACAACGTGACGTATTTTTTCTAATCTGGTGCTCGCTCATTAAACACGATCCTTTTTGCTTAAAATATCCACTTATAGGTCACTTTATAAAGTGACATTTTGGATACCAAGCATTTACGATGGTTTTTTCATGCCATCCAATCGAATGTCGATAGATTGTTAACTTTTTATTTTACTCAAACATAGGTCATGATTAAAACAGATAAACTAAGACAACGTCCGTAGTCGAATCCATTTCTCCCGACACTATCTCATATCATAGCGCTAATAGTATTGTGCAACTTCTTCCTCCTTTGGATTCTGTTAAAAGATGGGAAAAATATCAAAAAAGGTCCTAAATATATTCACTATGTGTCAATTCAATACTAAACCTTTCGATTGCAACAATTTAGTTATAAACCTTTGTCACATTATGCCAATTGAATTTATCCGGCTAATTTTGGTCAGAAATTGCTCATATGGATATTGGCCGTTATATGTGATACGACCAGCGTTGTTATAGATATTTTTTAATAAATTTTCTTTTATTTTCCTTTTATTTTTGGACTGAGGGTTGACAAGTGCTGTTAGCCAACCCTTGCCAACCGCAAGCAAGGGCCAAGACACCCTCACCCAGGCACTCATAGGCCACTAGGCCCTTGCCCAGATATGGCAAGAATCGCGATACCCTTGCTAAGGTTGAAGAGGGCCGGAATGCCTTCGCCGGCCACAATGAGGGCATTGCACTCCTCGCCTAGAGCCAGTGAGGGTCACAACAACCTCACCCAATGTAGCAAGGGTCGCCGGCCTTAGTTTAAACAAAAAAAAGGGTAAAGAAAAGAAAAGAAGAAAAAAAAGAAAAAGATTATTAAAGTTGTCTATGTTAGTATCGATCATGCCACTTAAGACCATCGACGTCTATATCAGCGATTTTCGGCTTAATTGGCCAAGGAGATTCAATTGACAAAATGTGAAAATGTTAAGGACTATATTGGCATAATTGAAAGGTTTATGATTAATTGGTATAAGTATAATAGATTTAAGATTTTTTTTTTGTATTTTTCCCATTAAAAGACCATTTAAAGAATTTATGGACTGAGCATCCTCTATTTACTATATTTAGTGAGAAGGGCGCGCGCGCGCACACTCTCTCTCTCTCTCTCTCTCTCCACCTTTTTCCAGATTTTTCCCCTTTAGATATTTTCCTTTCTAGCCATCACTTCCGGAAGTATAAAGACACCACAAGTGTAACATTTATAAGCATTCACTTGAGCGGCATAACTTTTTTTTTTTTAAATCAGTTGAGTGACATGAACAACATTCGTTTGAGTGTTATAACTTTCAATCAATCACTCGAGTGCCATAACTTTTAAATGATGTTCACTCTAGTATCGAAAATCTGACATAACATGACACTTGTAGTGAATATTTTAAAAAATTATGACTATCAAGTGATCAATTAAAAAATTATATGGCACTCAAGTGATGAGTAAAAGGTTATGATATTTAAATAAGTAATGTACGAAAGTTACGATGGTTTTATCATTTTCCCCACTTCCAAATTTCTTTAAAGAAAAGTCAGCGAAATCAGGCTGGCAACTTGCCTAAGATGTGTCTGGTGTCCTTCTCCCCGCTTCCATATTTCTTTGAAGAAAAATCAGCGAAAGTAGGTTGGCAACTTGCCTGATACATGTCTGGTGTCATTTTCTCCGCTTCCAAATATCTTCGACTAAAAATCATCAAAAGTACGTTGACAGCTTGCGTAATAAATGTCAACTATCTAAATAATGAAAGCGTGAAAATACGTAATTAAAGAGGTAAATAAGAGATTGAAAAGATTTAAATTAAGAATTTTTTGGTTCGATACCATATGTGATTTGATAAGATTATTATCAACTGTTCTAAAATCTTATACTATGAAATAAATATGCGATTTAATAGTTAAATATTCTATTAAGGCAAGTGGGAGTGACGTGAGGCATGCATGAGTGTAAAATTAGTTTGTATTTGCAATAGAACTTAGGATCTCTTAGATACTATATGAGATTTAGTGAAATCACTATCAATTATTTTAAAAACTTAAGTTATCATATGAATGTATGGTTTAATATTTAAATATTCTAATAACATGTGTGACATGGGGGAATGAGTGAGTGTGAAATTAGTATTTGTATTTGCAATAGAAATTTAATTTAATGGTGAAAGTATTTTTCAATTGCTATTTTGAGGAATATCAAGTACAGGGCTCGCTCAACAAGCGGCAACAGAGCCACTTCTGCACCCAACAATGTTGAGAAAATTCTTGAAGTCAATCTGTTTTTCATAGGCAGAAATCGCACATATCTTGGCTGCAATTGGGAGACCAGAATATTGGCTTCTTTTTAAAATCTTTGAAGGCAAAGTTCTTTAGAAGCACTATTCGAGTCCCTTATGATTCGTCTGGAAATAGGAGAATTTCTGTACTGGTGGTTCAGCTGATGAGCTTCAATCTATTTTCATAAAGCTTTGCTGCTTGAGCCTGTCACTGAAACTGAGATTAAAAGCAGTACTTGGGCTATGAAAGGAGAAAAGAGCCCTGGGCTTATACTGCTCGCTTCTTTAAAAAGTCATGGAATGTCATTGGTTTTGACGTGGTGGGTGCTGTTACAATGTTCTCTCACTCCTCAAGGATACTTGGTGCTGTAAATTTCACTGTCATTACTTCAGTTCCTAAAGTGCCTGATCCTGGAAAAATGGGAGGATGTCAGGCTTCTTCTTCTTCTTCTTTTGGCCGTGATATCATTATTAAATGCATCACGAGCATCTTGGCTTAAAGGTTGAAGAGTGTTTATCTGATTTTGTCGGCTTGAACTGAACTGCTTTCATTAGTGCAAGAAGAATTGTTGATAATGTAATGCTGGCTTGTGAACTTGTTCATAATTACCATGGGAAAGGGATTTTTCCTAGGAGCGGACGTTATGAAGGCTTTCGATTCTGTCAACTGGAATTTCATCCTCAAAATTTTCAAGGCTTAAAATAAATCAAACAGTCCAAGAAAACTGACGCACAGACAAGGGTCCGTAAAACACCAGTGATCGCAAAAGCGAATGGGAAAAAAAATTATATAAAGCCGTGATCCATGAAGATGAAAGTACATTTCCTCCGTACAAATATACAAACACAAGAAAAAGAGACGGAACATCCATATTCTTTTATAGCACGAACTTTGGCACGCGTACAAAGCGCACAGATAAGAAAAATTTACTCAGTTTCCTGATTAACTCAAAAGAGGCAAAAGCCACCTTACAAAAGTAAAATGCATATTTTTGTGTTTAAAATATACGAAACAAATCAAAATAAGATGAAAATTGGCCCCAAACTGACAAATAAATGGACTAAAATTTTAAAGTTGGTAGAAGGAGAATGCCTGATTTCAGAGAACATCTAATAGCTCTTGTGAAGCAAAAAAAAAAAAATTGTTGGACTGTTAGAGAGAGTGCAAACTCTTATTAGGTAGCTAGTTAATTAATTACGATCCATTGGTCTGGTTTATAATATCTTTTACAATAATGTCCACGTCAAAAAAACTTATGCGAATGCATATATATATATATAGTTTCCCTCCTCGATAAGTCAGCAGGAAAACGTCCTTTTAGTAGTGATCTATAGAAGTATACAATTAAGTTTGATTTTGCAACGGGGAAAGGACCACCGGCTTCTCTTTATGCACACGTTTTCCTATTTCTTTAATTCTTGGACCTTTCCATAGAGCCTAGGGTATCACGTGAATCAGCATTATGCTTATCAAGGAGGGGGTCGTGCGCGCATATCGTCCATTGACGTGGACATTATTGTAAAAGATATTGGTAACCCCCTAGTTGTAATTAATTAAGGGTGCATTGACGTAGACATTATTGTGAAAGATATCAATAACCCTTAGGTGTAATTAATTAAGAGAGTGTTTGTTTCTCAAAAAATAAATAATTTAGAAAATATTTTATAAAAAATGATCGGACACAAAAATAAATGAATAAAAAATATTTTCATCTTTCATGAAAATATTTAGATAAAAATTGCTGTTGATAATGAAAATATATTCCATTAACTAATTATTAAGCGATCATTTTTAAGAAAATATTATTTAAATTATTCATTTTATGCGAAATAAATGTAGCCTAACTAGGTATATAATAAGAGTTTGCACAACCTTTACTACTCTAATGATTTTTTTCGCTTGAGTGGATTCATAAGAACTATAAGATATCCTTGGAAATCAATCGTTCTCCTTCTACCAACTTTGTAGTTTTGGTCCATTTATTTGTCAGTTTGGAGCCAATTTACGTTTTATTGGTTAATAGTCAATATGTCTCGTGTATTTTAAACACATAAATATGCATTTATGCTTTTGTAGGATGGCTTTTGCCTCTTTTGATTTAATTAGGAAACTAAGAAATTTTTTTCTTATTTGTGCGCTTTGTGCATGTGCTCAAATTAGCGCGATAAAAAATATTGGATTTTGCTTCTTTTCTTGCGTGGATGTGTCTGTGTGTATGTATATATCATGGATCACATAGTGGAGCACAAAGCAGCTGAAGGGGGGTGAATTCTTATTCTCAAGGCCTTAAGCACTTTATCCAACCCAAATCCGATAGTTTTAGTAAAGTCATATGATGAAGTTTGGATCCGCCAAACATAAGCAAGCCCACAAGCGCAAGAACAATAGTGGATGGCGTGCAAAATTTTCAATAGCTTCCCAGCTTCATATAAGTTTGAGCGCATTTGTTCTTCTCGCTTGAGGCTTTAGTTCAAATTACCACACTTGTGCAAATCATTTTTAATGTTTCAAAAAATCTTGAACACCCATTAATATAATAAAAAAAAAGTGTATCGTCAATCCCGCATGGTCCTCTATACACACACACACACACACATCTATTGAAGAGCTTAGATAGTTTTTTCTCACCCTAGCTGTTTTGAAGTGTTGAGAAGTTAATAAGAAACTGATAAAATTCATTAAGACAAAATCATGGATCTAATTAATATAATCAAATTCGTATCCCCATTTTCTTTGGCATAAAGCATGGCTTGCAAGTGAAGATAGAGTATTATTAACACCTCTTGAGTAAACCTGTCAAACAGTTGGTCGGGTTGAAAATGATTAGACCCAAATTGGCTTGATTGAAAGGTTTAGAATTAAATTGGCATAAGTGCAGTAGATTTATAACTTTTTTGATAATTTTCATGTTTGAAGGTTAGTATGCCCTAGTCGGGCCAGCCCCCGTATTCCAAATGAAGTCCTTGTTTTACTGAAAAAAACATATATGTATGTGAAGAGCAAATGATAAATATGAGAAATCATGAATCTCTCTTGACATATAATTTGGGGAGAGTCCATAAAATTCATAAAAAAGGTATACATGTCTCTACTCCCATGGTCAATAATTCCAATTGGGACCAAATTCAACCTCTTTAAATGCTTGTCGCCGTCGTCGTCGTCTTCTTCTTCTTTTATGAGTGTACTTCAATGAAGGTCGCATTCTACGCGTGATAAAACCGTCCTTACCTGCTAGTTTTGGCACTTGATAAAATGAGAAAAACATCATTTCATTCGATAGATTCAGCCGCCCGCAAGGATGCAACCCCACACACACACACAAAACCTACAGGCCACAATGATATAAGAATCCCCTTCTACCTTGTCCCACCCATCATTGCAATGCTACATGCTCAACACCATGTCAACTGAAGCTGCACCGTCTAGTCTCACCGTTAACCCTTTGGAATATCTCCAGATCACCCTCAACCCCGATGGCACCCTCAACCGCGACCGCTTCTTCATACCGGACATGTCCGCCACACCCGTTCCCACCCCGCCCACCAGTCCAGTCCTCTCGAAGGACGTCCCGATCAACCCTTCCCACAACACCTGGGCCATGATCTTCCTACCCCACCATGCACTGTCGTGTTCAGAGGAGAGACTCCCCCTCATAGTTTACTACCACGGCGGGGGATTCATCGTTTGCAGCGCGGCCTCGATGATATTTCATGAGTTCTGCATCACTTTGGCATATGAGCTTTCCGCTGTTGTCATGTCCGCGGAGTACCGCCTCGCCCTGGAGCACCGGCTCCCCATGGCAAACGACGACGCGGTGGAGGCGCTGCACTGGGTTAAAACCACCCGAGACGAGTGGCTCATTGGCCACGCCGATCTCTCCACGTGTTTTCTCATGGACTCAGCGCAGGCGGCAAACTTGGCCTTCCATGCAGGGCTACGTGCATCTGCGTCGCACGACGACTTCGAGCCGTTGAAGAACCGAGGGCTGATACTGCACTATCCCTTCTTCGGCGGGATGGACGCCCTTGGAGCTGAGGCTGGCAAAGGACAAGATGCTGCCGCTGGCGGCCAGCGATCTTATGTGGGAGTTGTAGCTGCCGCTTGGGGTTAACCGCGACCACGAGTACTGTAATCCAACGGTAGAAGGTGGCTCCAACCTCTCAGAAGGGGTGACGAAGATGAGGTCACTGGGGGTAAGGCTACTGGTCATTGGCTGCGATGGAGACCCGCTAATCGATCGACAGGTGGAGCTAGTGAAACCGTTGAAAGAGAAAGGATTGAGAGTGGAGAGCAATTTCACGGAAGGTGGATATCATGGGATTGAGATTATGGAACCGGACAAGAACGAGCCTCTGGTCCAAACCTTAAAGAGTTTCATGTCGACGATTGTGACTCGTCAGGGCGTGGTCGGTCCACCGGATGGAGTCTCCACGCAAAATGTGGCCTGAGCTTTTTTTTGTTTGTCACACCGTGTGAAATTGAAAGGGCCATGACGGTTCCGGACCACTCAATTGTGCATGCAGTTGTTTCTCGTCTAAATTGGTTCCTATATCCTTAAGGCTTAAGAGTATCCATCTAATGAATAATGTGGTTTCTCGTTGGTTCCCCATTTTTCTTCCCCTACGAGTTAATACTCTTTATCTTTATTTAATCATCAGGATGGGTGAAAAGCTTCATTGCTTTGCTGAAGTTGATTCTTATTCTTTTTGGCTCCGGTCAATGAGACATATGAAGAAACACTATAGTAATGTGACATAATCTTTCTTGTTTGGTGCTTGTTCATTAAAGATGATCCTTTTGCTTGAAATATCTACTTATATGTCACTTTGTTAACTGGCATTTTGGATACCTAGCAATTACCATGGTTTTCTGTTGCCACCCAATCGAAAGTCGATGGTTGTTACTTTTTATTATACTCAAACATGACCATGAATCATATCGATAAAACACCCAAACTAAATAATAGTCTATAGTCGAATCCATTTCTCCCAACATTGTTGTTGATCATAGTGCTAGTATTATGCAGCTTCATCCTTCTTAGGATTTTGTTGTGTTTTACCAATTTTTGTGCATCTTTCTTTATTACGCCTTAAATTTATGAACTCTTTTATGAAATCACCGCTAACTGCTTCTTCATGTATGCTAATTTACTTCTATCATGTGTAAGGCCAATATCTCTATAACGAAAGGTAAATTTGTTACATGTGTACCGGTTTGTGATTTTTAGTGATAAAAAAATTAGTTTTGAGGTAAACTTGTCATTGGTATATTAATTTGGGATTTTTTATGGTAAAAAAATTAATTTTGATAAATTTATCACAAATATAACAATATGAGATTTTTCGTTGTATTAACTTTTTTTTAGAACTTGTTTCCTGTCTTCTTTTTCAAAACTTTTTTGAAGATCTCTTTTGACTTGGACGATAGTGCGGTTGTTTACGGAGGCTCACTATTATATGTTGATGTGCTTGCTATCGTTATTTGAAGCTTTTTCTTTAAAGAAATCATAACGTTTTCACAATTTTTAAGTAAGTTTATCATTTCCACAAATAAATTTTGGGAAAAGCAATAGAACTTTTCGTGCTTAGCAAAGGTCCTGCTGGCCAGCTCATAACTACATGCCACAATGATATAAGAATCCCCATTTGCCTCGTCCCTCCCATCAATGCAGTGCAATGCAATGCTCTGTGCTTAACACCATGTCAACCGAAACTGCATCCTCCAATCTCACCGTCAACCCTTGGGAACATCTCCAGGTCATCCTCAATCTCGACGGCACCCTCAACCGCGACCGCCACTTCATATTGGTCACCTCCGCCACACCCAATCCCACCTCTCCCACCAATCCAGTCCTCTCCAAGGACGTCCCAATCAACCCTTCCCACAACACCTGGGCCAGGATCTTCCTACCCCACCGTGCAACGTCGTGCTCGGAGAAGAAACGCCCCCTCACAGTTTCTGCAGCGCGGCTTCGACGGTATTTCATGAGTTATGTGTCCCTTTGGCAAGGGAGCTCTCCGCTGTCGTCGTGTCGGTGGAGCATCGCCTCGCCCCGGAGCACCGACTCCCCATGGCATACGATGACGCGGTGGAGGCGCTGCACTTGGTTAAAGCCACCTGAGACGAGTGGCTCGCGGACCACGCAGATCTCTCCACGTGCTATCTCATGGGCAACAGCGCGGGTGGCAATGTGGCCTTCCATGCAGGGCTGCGTGCATCCGCATCGCACGACGACCTCGAGCCGTTGAAGATCGAGGACTGATACTGCACCACCCCTTCTTCAGTGGAACCCAGAGGACGCCGTCAGAGCTGAGGCTGGCAAACGACCAGACGCTGCCGCTAGCGGCCAACGATCTCATGTGGGAGCTGTCGCTGCCCTTGGGGTTAACCACAGCCACGTGTACTGTAATCCAGCAGTGGACGGTGGCTCCAAGCTCTCGGAAGGAGTGGATAAGATGAGGTCACTGGGGTGGAGACTACTGGTCATCGGCTGCGCCGGAGACCCGCTAATCGATTGACAGGTGGAGCTAGTGGAACTGTTGAGAGAGAAGGGAGCGAGAGTGACGAGCGATTTCGCTGAGGTGGACGTCATGACGGAACCGGAGAAGAGCAAGCCTGTGGTCCAAACCTTGAGGAGTTTCATGTTGACGACTGTGAATGGTCAGGGCGCGGTCGGTCGACCGGATGGAGTCTCCACCCAAAATGTGGTCTGAGCTTTTTCTTTGTTTATCACACCGTATGAAATTGAAAGGGTCATGACGGTTCCGGAACACTCAATCGGGCATGCTGTTGTTTCTCGTCTAAATTGATTCCTATCGCCTTTGAGGCGCAAGAGTTTTATGTGGTTTCAAGTTGGTTCTCCATTTTTTCTTCCCTTGAGAATTATTACTCTCTATCTTTATTTAATCATTAGGGTGGGTGAAAAACTTCATTGCTTTTCTGAAGTTGGTTCTTAGTCTTTCTGTCTCCAGTCGATGAGACATTTGAAGGGACGCAATAGTTACATGCCATAATCTTTGTTGTTTGGTGCCTGTTCATTAAACATGATCCTTTTGCTTGAAATATCTACGTATATGTCACTTTGTTAACTGATATTTTGGATACCTAGCAATTACCAAGGTTTTCTCTTGCCACCCGATAGAAAGTCGATGGTTGTTACAATTTTTTTTTATTCAAACACGACTATAAATCATATTGTTAAAACACCCAAAACTAAAATAGTAGTCTGTACTTAAATCCATTTCTCCTGACACTGATGTTAATCATAATGCTATTATGCAGCTTCTTTCTTAAATTTATTAACTCCTTTATGAAACCACCGCTAACCGCTTCTCCATGTATCCTAATCTACTTCTGTCATGTGTAAGGCCAAGATTTTTGTCACTCTTATATTTTAGGGGTAATCTTTGAAGAGAACATATTTGTTCCTGCACTTTTCTTGGACTTTTAACTAATTCGGCATTATGCCTATTGTTTCTCCATGTATGTCAATCTGCTTCCAGCACATGTCTGACCACAATCTCGATCACTTTTACATTCAAGGGATAACTTTAGCCAAAAAATAACAATTCCCACACTTTTCTTGGACTTTTAACCAATTTGGCATCATGCCGGCCACTTCAGCATTGGGTGTGCCAACCACTTTTGACAAATGTATGCCAACTACTAGTGTCGAGTTTCTAGTCATGAATCTCACACATCTTGAGATTCTAGGAGTGTGGCCTAATTACCTCTACTTCTCTTTTTTTCTATGTTGGCATGACCAAAAAATAGCCAATGCCGATCTCCAACATGCCAAGCCTCCCATTGGCCAAAACCTATGCCAATCATGACCCGATTGGCATAATTTCCATAATATCATATAATTTAAGAAGTCGATAACTTGCTGGATATGGTTGATGTCTCACAAAGCAATATCTCCTTGAAAATGACTATCTATTTTGGCCATGTATAGATGGATGTTATACATGACATCCTTTTAATTACGTACTCATTTAAGTGCAAATAGTCACATTTATAGACCACTCGACTTGATTTTTTTTGCTTTTGTCTTACCTATAGAATGTACACTTTTCTTGAAAAACTTATTTCTATTTCCATTGAATGTGGAATAGCTATCTTATACAATAACTAATACGGTTTATATAGTATTAATTTTTAGGTAAGTGGAATTTGAACTTCTATTCAGAGGGGACTTGGGAAATTCATGTTTCGACCTTTACCCTTTTATAAAGACAAAAGTCTGCCGTGCTTAGCAAGGGTCAAATGCTGCCGTGCTTAAATCATGGTCTATGGATTCAAGGAATGTATATTTTATTTTCTTTCGTGGTCAATAACGCCAATTGGACCAAATTCCACCCTTTTTTTTTTTTCACTACTTGTTTCCTGTCTTCTTTTTCAGAATTTTTTGAAGATCTCTTGCTACCAAAGTGCAGGAGGCTGATCGGATGATAGAGCAGGTGTTCAGGGAGGCTTACCATTAAATGTTGATGCGCTTGCTATCGTTATTTAAGGCTTGTTCTTTAAAGAAATCATAACCTTTTAACAATTTATAAGTGTGTCTAGCATTTCCACACGTAAATTTTGGAAAGAGCTACAAAACTTTTCGTGCTTAGCCCGAACAGGACATGACTTTCCTACTGGCCAGGTCATAACTACAGGCGACAATGATATAAGAATCCCCTGTTGCCTCGTCCGTCCCTCCCATAAAAGCAATCCTCTGTGCTTAGCACCATGTCACCCGAAACTGCATCCTCCAATCTCACCATCAACCCTTTGGAACATCTCCAGGTCACCCTCAATCCCGATGGCACCCTCAACCGCGACCACCGCTTCATACCGGTCACCTCCGCCGCGCCCGCTCCCACCTCTCCCACCAGTCCAGTCCTCTCCAAGGACGTCCCCATCAACCCTTCGCACAGCACCTGGGCCAGGATCTTCCTACCCCACCGTGCACCGTCGTACTCCAAGGAGAAACTCCCCCTCATAGTTTACTACCACGGCGGGGGATTTATCCTCTACAGTGCGGCTTCGACGGTATTCCACGAGTTCTGTGTCACTCTGGCCAGCGATCTCTGCTGTCGTCGTGTCGGTGGAGTATCGCCTCGCCCCAGAGCACCGGCTTCCCATGGCGTACGATGACGCGGTGGAGGCGCTGCACTGGGTTAAAGCCACCCGAGACGAGTGGCTTGTGGACCACGCAGATCTCTCCACGTGCTATCTCATGGGCACCAGCGAGGGCGCAAACTTGGCCTTCCATTCGGGGCTGCGTGCATCCGCGTCGCACGGCGACCTCAAACCATTGAAGATCCGAGGGCTGATACTGCACCACCCCTTCCTCAGCGGCACCCAGAGGACGCCGTCAGAGCTGAGGCTGGCGAACGACAAGATGCTGCCACTGGTGGTCAACGATTTCATGTGGGAGATGTCGCTGCCGGTTGGTGTTACTCGCGACCACGTGTACTGTAATCCAATGGTGGACGGTGGCTCCAAGCTCTCAGAAGGAGTGGGTAAGATGAGGTCACTGGGGTGGAGGCTACTGGTCATCGGCTGCGACGGAGACCCGCTAATCGATCGACAAGTGGAATTCGCGAAAATGTTGCAAGAGAAGGGAGTGAGTGTGGCGAGGGATTTCACGGAAGGTGGACATCATGCAATCGAGGTCATGAAACCAGACAAGAGGAAGCCTCTGGTCAAAACCTTAAAGAGTTTCCTGTCGACGACTGTGACTGGTCAGGAAGTGGTCGGTCCACTGGATGGGATCTCCACGCAAAATGTAGCCTGAGATTGCTCTTTGTTTATCACGTTGTATGAAAGTGAAAGGGTTGTGACGGTTCGAGACCTCTCGATCGTGCATGCAGTTATTTCTGGCCTGTGTTGGAGCCCTATTGCCTTTAAGACTTGAGTATACATCTAATGAACAATGTGGTTTCTCGTTGGTTCACTACTTTTTTTTGCCTCTTGAGAATTAATACTTCATCTTTATTTAATCAACAGGGCGTTTTATGGGTGAAAAGCTTTGAAGTTGATTCTTAGTCTCTTTGGTTCCGATCGATGGGTTATATGACAATAGGGACACTAAGATTCATTGATAACAGTGTTAGAAAACAACGTGACATATTCTTTCTTGTTTGATGCTTGTTCATTAAACATGGTCCTTTTTCTTACAACATCCGCTTATTCATCACTTTATTAATAGACAGATCCAAAAAAGAATCGCTTTATTAATAGATTTTTGGATTCCTAGCATTTATTATGGATTTTTCTTGCCACCCAATCGAAAGTCGATGATTATTATTTAATTTTTTACTCAAACATGATCGGAAGTCTTATCGTTTGAACACCTAAATTAGAGAAAATTACTAATTAGTCATAAATCTATTATACAGAAGTCAATTTAGTCACAAACCTTATAATTTAATCCATGTAGTTCTAAACCTTTTTGATGAAATTCTAATGTAGTTTTTTCGATCAATTTTAGCCTAAAAATGCTGATGTGGAGGTCGAGTCATAACAAACCGTTCTATGTGGCATAATCAACGTTTGTCGTGAATCAAATTAGGCTAAACAACGTCGTTTTGCTTTTTATTTATTTATTTTATTTTCCTGATTTCAGTTTTTCTTTTCTTTTCCACTAGTATTCATCTTCTTCCATCATCTTCAACCTCTGTTCTTCAACAGAGAACGCTGGTCTTCAACCTCTCAGAACGAGGATCGGCTTGGAGTCTCCACGTTCGGCTCAAATTCAAGAAGCAATCGGAGTATGTCAGCTTCGCCCTGCGCAATAGCCGAGTGAAGCAATGTCTGGCCGTGCTCGCATCAACCGAGTCCGAAAGCTTCCAAGTTGAGTCGATCTGCTCCAGCACCTCCTCTCATTTATCGAACCCTCGGCAACGAGTTGAAATGAGTCCGATTATTAAGCTCCATGACCAGATCTGGGCGCTCTAGCTTTGGGTTCCCTCGCCGAGACCCTCCTCCCCATGCAAGGCCTCAGGAAGATCCAGGCTTGCCAAGCCGATTGTCGTTCTCAGAGGATTGTGGCCAATTTCTTTCGATTAAGTTTGTTCAGTGGAAAACTCCCTGTTAGTAGAAAGTCCCACTTCCCTTTCTGATTATGGCCTTCCAATTCAAGTGTTTGATCGTAAACTGTGCGACAACTAAATTTGTGGTGAATTATAAAGATTAGTTTTTGTTTATTGTTCTGTTAAGAAGTGAGATTAAGTTTAATTGTTGAATAAGCTTTTACGAGTTGCGTTCTTGTGCATGAGAAGGAAGAAACGAATATAGTCACATGAGGCCACATGGACGCATCCCGGTTGAATTATTTGCTAGAATTTTAATGTTTGCTTAGCCATGGCCCATGGATCATTAGACAGATGGCTCACTAGCATAGCTCATGTTTGACATTTGACATGTGGAGTTTGACGATTCAAACTTGCATGAGCCCAAAGAGGACTGCCCGTAAATGTGAGTAGTGGAATGTTCATCTTTGCGTTCATGAAATTGAGAGAGTTGGCTTCGCGAGAGAGAATCAGAAAGATTAGTTTCGCCGAACTAGCAAACAAATCATTGGAATTTTTTAAATATTCAAACATGCATTTATCTAATAGTTTGAATTTTTTGAACAGTTTATCAAATAATTTAAACTTTTAAAACAATTTATCTAATAACTTATACTCTTAGAACAATCAGCAACAGTCTTATAAAATCTCATATGTTATTAGAACATCTCAAATCTTTTCAGGTCTCTATTTACCTCCCCAATTACATATTTCTACAACTAGTCTTAGGAAAAATCCAAGCTACTCGTGAGGGGAACTGTTAGAATATAAAATATTAAACTTCGCCTCCACCCTTCTATTAGCCTCCCCATTTACACATTTTCACAGCTAGGCGTAGGCCAAAATCCAACCTACACATAAAGGAAGTGTTAAAATATATAAATATTAAATAACGTCTTCACCTCTATATTTGCCTCCCCAATTACACATTTTCACATTTAGGCTTAGGCCAAAATCCAGTCTGCGCATGAGAGGAAGTGTTAAAATATATAAAATATTAAACCGCGTATTCACTTAATAGTTTAAGCTTTTAGAACAATTAGCAATAATACCACAAAATCCCATCCAAAAAGAAATGAAAAGAAACCAAGAGAGAGAAAGAGAGAAAGGAGGGAGGGAAGGGGTTTCAATTCATGCATGCTTCAAAGATCTCCACAAGCCGCATCAACATCGTTTCAAAGAGTTCGGATTTTGAAGTTTTCCAAACATTGTGACATTTGATTGGGCTTTACGTTAGGTGTGAGTGGTCCTTATCTCTTTTATGAATTTGTAAACTCATGTCGTGAAAGTAGTAGGATTCAATATATTATGAGTCATGAAAGAGAATAATTATGCTACAAACCCAGATTGGGTGTTTATTATTTTAGGTTAATATCACGAAAAATCCAAAACTAGTACATCCGTAATAAATTTACCATAAACTAATTTTTTAACTACCAAAAACTTCAAACTGGTACAATTGTGACAAATTTATCATCGATTAGTTTCTGTTAAATTAAATTAATATCACAATAAATAAAAAATTGGTCCACCTGAGACATATGAAGGATAAAATCTCAAACTGGTACGCTTATTAACTATCACGTATCATTCAAGTCAGTATTTTGACGATAAAATTTAATGAAAACTAATAAAGAGTAAATTTGTTACAGATGTATAAATGGAGGCTAACTATTTTCACCTTCGAGACTTTCATCTTTTTAGATGTTCCCTACCCACCCTCTTAGGAATCAATTTTGTTGGATGCTGATGGCCACCTTACAACCACCTTACGCGCTGCGAAAGTTGGCGGCTACTAATCCACTCGGCTACTTATTACCAACCCCTATGGCCATCAAAATGATACATTGACAAGACAAAGTTTGCTTGCTATAAACCTATGAACGCAACCACCCCTATCTGTTGGAATTAGGACCGTGCAACTGGACAGATTTCTAGTTTCAAGTAAAAAACCACTCGAGAATCGGATCGATCGGATTAAATTTGGACTTGGTTTCATAAAGCCTAAAAACTTTAACTTTTCTTTTGGCATCTCTCTCTGTGACATTCCGAATTTCGATCAATTTTTGGGATTTATAAAACTTTTAATTCGTCAGTGTGCTTATAGTAAAATCTCGCTCGGGAACTGATCACTTCCGGTTATTGTTTTAAAATAGAGATTTCGCTAGAATCGCATTCGATCGAATTTGACTGTTATTTAAAGCCCGAACTTTGATGTCGAATTTTTCGGAGTTCCGTGATTAATTTAATTGAACGGTATCGATATTCGCGTGGCCAATCTCAATATTGCTTGGGATAAGTGAAAAGTGAATTTTTGACCGAGTGTAGATCACCATCACAATGTATTTTTATTAGTACCCCTTTTGGCCAAAAATCCTAAAATTATTAATTAGGATTTTTCGGGGACCGTCGGATCATTTCTAGATTTAAATCGTGGCCGTTGAATCACAACTACTGCGATTTGACTAATTTCCTCTCTCTCTCTCTCCTCCCTCTTTTTCCGCCGGTCTTCTCGCGCGCCTGACTTCCCCTCCCCACCTAATCCCACCTACTCCATTCTCTCTCTTTTCTTTTTTTTTTCCTTTTTTCTCTTTTCTTTTCCTTTTCTTTTTTTCTCTTCTCTTCTTCCTCTCTTCTTCTCCTTCGCTGGCTTGCCCCGACGCGGACTGGTTCTGCTCCGCTTCTGGCTTCTGTGCTTGCTGCGACGCCCATTGCCGGAGACTAGCTTGCTGCCGCGACCGCCTGCTCGCCTGACCGCTCGTCGCCGCGCGCCGTGCGGCTGCCGCGCCTCACCCCTAGCCGCTTCCTTTCCCCCTCCCGATGCCGCGTCTGGCTTCTGCTCCGCTTTTGGCTTCTACTTCGATTATGCTCGCCGACGACCAGCACCGCCGTGCATCGCCGCCACCGTGCCTCGCTCCAGCTGCAGCCGCGCCGCCCCATCTCCTTCCCGGCCGAGCGACGCCGTCGCCCGCTCGCCCCCGTTGCCGGCCTGTTCCGGCTAAACGCGAGCAGCCGCGCCTCTCGCCGGCTCGCCCATTCGTCCGGCCGCTGAGCGCCGCTCCTCCCCGCCGTCCATCTCCGACTGTCGCCGCCGCGGTCCCAGCCGCCGGAGCAGCCCCGATCAGCCTCCACAGCGGCTGTTCTTCGCCATTCGCCGTCGTCCGCCGGTCGCCATTCCGAGCCGGAACCACCGCGAACCGCCCTCGTCGCCGCCGTCGTCCTCGTGTCGACGTCATCGTTAGCCGAGTAAGTTTACTCCTAATCCCGTATTTAGGATGTTAAACTTGCTTATGATAGTTTAATTTATGTTTAGTTTATGTTAATTGTGGGTTAGTGTTTAGTTAATTGTGTTTAGGGTTTAAGTTATTAATTAATTTATTGTTATTGATTATTATTATTTTAATTATTTTCGGAATTTAAATATTATTTTATTAGTTAATATATTAATTCCGAATTAAATATTATTATTTTATTATTAAATAATTATTTTCCCAAAATTAAAAATTATTATTTTCGGAAAATTTTCTAACGCCAATTATGATGCCAATGTTGGTTTTCGCCGTATAAGTCGGCGTATTTGGAAAATGATTTGATTGATTTTGATTCGAGAAAGTATTTTGAATTTTGGAAAAATTAAATTATTCTTGGATATTATTAATTAATTATATTCCGAATTTAATTATTATTATTTCGGAAAATTTATAATTTCAAATTATGATTTCTAGCTTGAACGTTGGCGTGTATGCCGTGATTTGTCGTATAAAATTATTTTCTTGACAATTTATTTTGATCGGGAGTTTCAAGAAAATTTACTAGATTATTGGCATTTAATTATTTTTATTGTTATGCCAAAAATTGATAGTGATGTTTTGTGATCAATACTTGTGTCGTTATTGGAACTTGCGAAATTGATTGACGGTTGCATGTGTGACCATGTGATATTATTGTATGGCATTAATTAGAGCACGATTCATGTATGCATGGGCTAATTGAGAAGATAATAATTGGTCGGAATGCTTGTGTGCTCGTGCGGTCACACGTTGGAGCCGTCTTGCTGTGTATCGCTTGACGATGCCCGATTTATCAGATGCCTAGGGATAATCTGGAGTGCCGATACCCTAGATACCTTGTCGCAGCCCGAGGCCGGACTTGATGCTCCTTACGGGATACCATCTTACTGTGTATCGTTTGATGTTGCCGTATTGGAATGTCGTCATCCTGTGTATCATTTGACGTAACCGTGCCCAACGGGGTGGGACGAAGCCCGGTTTTTACCGGTAGACTGCCATCTTGTTGCGTATCGCTTGATGTGTAGTGGCCCGATGGGGCATAATAACTGGAATATGTGTGATGCATAGTGCCTGATTATGTGGTAGAAACTGCTAGGCATGGTATGGGACATGCCCAAGTAAATTCTATCTTATAATCGAGACACGCGCGACTGTGATGCATTAATGCATGGATAATTTATTTAAATGCTTCGAGTATGCGACATATGCATTTCATCAACGTGTGTATCAAGGCGATGTAAGGATGCCTGTGGTTGCTGCTGTTGTTGCTGTTGTGCCTGTTAGGGACCCCCATGCGAGTTGACCTCCTAAACGGGGTTTAGGCCGTTAACTTATTGAGATTTTATCTCATTTGTTGTTAAACCTTTTCAGGGCCTTAGCACATCGTTGCTTCTGGTGCGGTTCGGAGTACCGCAGTTTTGGTTGGTCCCTGAGAGTTAGGTCCGGGAGCTATTTGGTTGGAATAAGTTAACCCTAACCTTTCTTTTTGCTGACCTTTTTGTAGTAACGCCCAAAGTGGGCTTGTAAGAATATTCCCGGGGATTAATCAAGTGAGAACTAAAATACTGTTGTGTTTGGTTTTCCTCTGCTATCCCTGTTTATTGTTGTCCGAGGTTTATTGTGTTTGTTTCCGCATGCGTATTAAAAGATAAAATGAAGAGTCGGCGACGAGTCTTGGGACATCGCATCTCAACGACCGAAGCGGGGTGTTGCGCATCCGTAAGGTTCGGGGCGTGACACACACTCTCTCTCTCTCTCTCTCTCTCTTCCTATTCTCTCCAACATCACTCAGACACTTCATGACTCTCTCTCTCTCACGACTCACCCTTCTCCTCGCTCACTTGCGACTCACCCTTGCTCATTCGAGCCTCGCAAACATCACTCGTTCCTGACTCATGTTTGCTCACTCGCCCTCGTTCATATTTTACTTTGAACCATTTTGTTGTTCATATTATTTTGTTATGAAATCAAAAAAAGGAACAAAAGAAAAACAAGTTCTCAAGTAGACTTGGAACCGGATTGGAAAAATAAGATAGGTTCCAAGGTCAATTTTAGCGCAAAAATGGTAGGTTTCAGAATTCAAAAACTAGAAACGAATTCTAACATAGTAGGTTTCATGTTTAAGGTTTGAAACCTACCTACCCTAGAACCGATCACCCCTAGTTGGAACCAAATAAATATAGAAACTTGGAAAATTTTGGTAAGAAAAGCACGAATACACAAAGGGAGAGAGAACTATATTTACCATGCCTTTTGCTTTGACTTACAACCTATAGAACAAAGACACAAGCTTAACTCCAGTGTCCCTCTCTAATATTTTTCTCCTCTCTCTCTCTCTATCAAGTTCCACAGCTTACCTTTTCTGTTCCTCGTCAAATTCCAACACCTCCTCTACTAACTGACTTCGATATGAAAGCAATTCCCACGTTCTTGAAGCTTGTATCCTGCAAGCTCTTCGTAACTGAGTCGGTGATTGAGTTGGTTTAGGAAGCAAAGTCCTACTAGGACTTTTCTTGAAAATCAGTTTTACTATTTCTAACACTATCCTTCCATTTCAATCCATTTATCAGTAGAGCCCGCAGCCTATTAGCACTGATGACTGCCTTACACACTGTGAAAGTTGACGGCTACTTACTACCAACCCCTATGGCCATCATAATGAGACTTCGACAAAATGAAGAAGTTGCTTGCTATAAGCCTATGAACACAGCCACCCTCTATCTGTTGGAATTAGTGCTGTGCAACCGGATCAGTTTGCGCTTATGAGTGAAGAATCACTCAGGAACTGAATCAATCAAACCGAATTTGGAACCAGTTTTATAAAGCATAAAAACCTTGATTTTTCTCTTGACATGTTGTTCACATTCTCTTTTTTCCTATTCTCTCCAACCTCGGCACTTCGCGACTCTCTCTCTCTCTCTCTCTCATGACTCACTCTCCTCAGTTACCCTCGCTTGTTCCGGACTCGCTTTTGCTTGCTCACCCCTGTTCATCTTTTACTTTGAATTATTTTGTTGCTCATATTATTTTGTTTGAAAAAATGAAAGTAAAAAACAGGAACAAAAGAAAAATAGGTTCTTGAGTAGACCATAGAATCAAGTCGGAATAACAGGTCGATTCCAAGATCGGTCCAAGCCAAGCAAGGTGGGTCTTAGATTCCAAAAATAGAGAACTGTTTCAAATATAGTAGGTTCAGGATGAGATCTGAAACCTACCCACTATGAAATCAATCACCCGTAGTTAGAATCAAACAAATATAGAAACTCGGTAAGTTTTGGTAAGAAAAGCTTGAATACACAAAAGGAGAGAGAACTATATTCACAGTGCCTTTTGCTTAGACTGACAACCTATAGAACAAAGACACAAGCTTAACTGCAGTGTCTCTCTCTAATTTTTTTCGGCAAAAGAACACTATAAGTGCCATAACTTGTGTACGGAGATCACTTTGGTGCCATAACTTTTTTTTGGATCACTTTGGTATCAAGTCGGAGGAAAAACGATCACTTTAGTGCTAAAATTTTTGAAAAACGATCACTTAAGTATCAATCTCCAGCGAGCCACGTCAACTTCAGAAATTAATACAAAAAAATGCCACATCGGATTTCCGACGAAAAATTGAGTACGGCACTGGAGTTGGCACTTAAGTGATTGTTTTTCAAAAATTTTAGCACTAAAGTGATCCAAAAAAAACTTATGGCACCAAAGTGAGCGCTGTACACAATTTATGGCACTTGTAGTGTTTTTTTGCCAATTTTTTTCTCCTCTATCTCTATCAAGTTCCACAACTGATCATTTACGTTCCTCGTCAAATTCCAACACCTCCTCTACTAAATGACTTCGATATGAAAGCAATTCCCATGCTCTACAAGCTTATATCCAGCAAACTCTTCGTACATGAGTCGGTGATAGAGTTGGTTTAGCAAGCAAAGTCCAACTAGGACTTTTCTTGAAAATCAGTTTCACTATTTCTAACACTATCTTTCCATTTCATTGTATCGAGCATCGTCCCACAACAGTAATTAGAGATACATTATAGAAGTTTGATTCTAACTCCAAAAGGCCCCGCCAATGCTCGTGCACAAGGTTTTAATTGCTTCGGTCTTAATCTCCACTCTTCTTGTTCAACTTGCTGAAGCAGCCCAGATGGTACCCAGTTGTTCTGCTTTCGAGTCTTCCTATATTCTGCTCATTTGATTTTCTTCTCTTCTAGTTCTACATCAAACTAACGAATGTCGATTCCAATTAACCGGAACAACCCTTGTTTTTCCTTGATAAGCGCGGGGAGTTGGATATGAAGGGGGACGATTCCAAGCTTCCAAAAATGGGTACAAAGCTATATATAAAGAGTCATCTGTCTTTGTCGCACATAAAATGCGAAAACATCATACCCTTCGATAAATTTTGGTACCCATGAGGCTGCTATTATGCACGCGCGCGCAACAAGCCACGACGATATAAGAATCGCCTTTTGCCTTGTCGCTCGTCCCGTGCAATAATGCTCAATGCTTAACACCACGTCAACAGAAACTGCACGCTCCTATCTCACCGTCAACCCCTTGGAGGATCTCTAGGTCACCCTCAATCCCGATGGCACCCTCAACCGCGACCGCTTCATCTTTCCGGACACCTCCACTACACCCGATCCCACCCCGCCCGCCATTTCAGTCCTCTCGAAGGACGTCATGATCAACTCTTCACACAATACCTGGGTCAGGATCTTCCTAACCCGCCATGCACTGTGCTCGGAGGAGAAACTCCCCCTCATAGTTTACTACCATGGCAGGGGATTCATTGTCGGCAGCGCAGCCTCAACGATATTCCATGAGTTCTGCATCACTCTAGCGAGCGAGCTCTCCGCCATCGTTGTGTCGGTGGAGTACCGCCGCCTGTTGACACCTATTTTTAATTTACCCAAAAAATTAATTACACAAAATTTAGGAATCAAATTTCTTTTATTCCTAAAATAAAAAAATATATTTTTATTAAATGCATTGTATATAAAAATTAGGCATATTTGCAATAATGGGATCTATTAGAATGTTTTAAAAAAAAAAAGTCGCTCTGGGCCGGGCTGGAGCCAAGCCAGCCCGGCCCCTTTTTCTTTTCTTTTTTCCCCCCTCTCCTGCGGGCCCGGCCCCCTTCCCTTTCTTTTTTCTTTTCTTTCCCCTCACGCCGGCCCGGCCTAGCTTCTCCCTTTCCTTTTCTCTTTCCCCCCGCGCCGGCCCGGCCCAGTTTCTCCCTTCTTTCTCCCCCCTCGGCAGCCGTCACTTTCCTCTCCCATGTTCGCCCCTGTTCGGCGACGTCTGTTCGCTGCATTGGCATGACGTCGCCGAACAGCCACGTCGCCGTCGCCATTTGGCCAGAGCAGGGTCGGCACAGCACGCCACAGGAATTGGCCATTAAGGCCAGTCCCATCTCCCCCCGAATTCCTGGGCTCTCTCTTCTCTCCCCCTGTTTCCTCTGCGTTGCCCAGAACCGGCCCTCCCTCTCCACCGGCCTATAGCCGCGAGATTCGCGGGGCATAGGCCGGTGCAAGCCGTCGTCAGTCGATGTCGGGGGACCGAGCAGTGGCCTGAGGCCACTATAAAAGTCGAAAAAAAAAGAGAGAGAGGGGGTCGGCCATAGAGAGAGAGAAACAGAGTAACAGAGAGAGAGAGCAAGAGAGAGAAAACAAAGGGAGAATGGAGAGAGAGAGAGAGAGAGAGAGAGAGAGCGTGATCGAGGCCTCGCCGGAGTAAACCAGCAGCGTCACTGTCGCCATGAAGCAGTCAGAGCCATGGTCGGCCAGTTTTAGAAATAGAGAGAGAGAAAGAGAAATAAAGAGAACCGAGAGAGAGAGAAGACGAGCCGAGGCCACGTCGGAGCCAAGAGAGGACTAGCCGCCCCGCCGTCGCCCGCCAAACCAGCCAAAAGACCCTCCGACGCGCCGTTGACCAGTGAGTGCCCCCTGGTGAGCCCGCCTCTATTTTCCCCTGTTTTCCGGCACGGACGGGCTGGGACTCGCGCCGGCCGTGTCGCGCGATTCCCGGCCCATGCCGTTGCCGGTCTCAACTCTCCCTCTCCCTCGGGACCGAATTGAGGCCGTCGGAGCCTACCCAGTCGCCGGAGAAGGTCGGAATCAACCGATTTCCACCATGCCCGCCAGGTGTTCGACGAACTGCCCTAGAGAAGTCGAATCTGATTTGGTCACTGGCTGGCAAAGGCGTGGCCGGACGGCGAGCCAGGCAGTCGGCAACGTTGGTGGCGGCCCTAGGGTTCGATTCGGGTGGCGGAGCCGGTCTAGGTCGGCCGGTAGACGGCCAATTTTGGCCCCGCCAGCGTCCCCTTCACACGGGTCTGTAATTTCGGGTTAGATTCGACTCGAATCAGCAGATCTGACCCGGGTCAAATCCGTTGACTCGGGTCGATTCCATCCGACCCGAGTCAATGCTCGGGTCAGATCCATTGACTCTGGTTGGTTCCGACCAACCCGGATCAGCCGATCCAACTCGAGTCAACGCCTGGGTTGGATCTAACCGACCTGAATCTGGTGACCTGACCCGGTTTAATATTGTATTATTATTTTATTTTTAAAAAAAATTAAAAAAATTATAAAAATATATTTTTTTACCTTACATATATTTTTTCTAGAAAAAAATTTAAAAAAAAGTTTTTTTATGTGGTTTATCTGATTGTTTTAATTCATTTTTGTATTATTATGCATGTTATTTTTGCATAAATTGCTATGTTTTAATTAAATAAGCCTATAAGATCATGTACTTTGGTAATAATGCATGCCTTTAGTTAAATTTTTAATTGCATGAACTGTCGTGTTTTAAATGTCATCTGACTTAGCTAGGGTTAAATCTTTAGGTTACATATCTACTTTGATTGCTAATCGCTTCTGATTATGCACTTACTCGATCACCTCACATGTTAGGAGAAAGGTCCTAAAATTAATCCAAATTGCTTGACAAATGTTTTCAAAAAAAAAAATGAACAGGGTAAAAAGGTACCAAAAGGGCATTAGTTATCCAACTAATGTAACCAAGTCCCCGAGCTCAGTCAATCTCTGGTTCGTAAGAATAGGGTGATTCTCCCATCACCCTGTTTGGGTTTCTAATCGACCCACCCTAAATTGATTAGTAGTGACTCATTGATATAAACAATTTCCATGTTAAACATTTAAACCCTAAGTCAAGATATGGTATGGGTTTGGGAGGGCCCGAGTTAAGTTTGAAACTTAGACTTAGCACGTACCAGGCGAGCCCCCTCATTTTTTGAGCATGTTAAAAAAAAAAATCCTCGGGAGGTCGGTCGCGACAGATTGGCAACTCCGTTGGGGACTCTCTGTTTTTAAAAGTGGACTTAAGCCAATATTTGCCCTATTCAAAAATAATTTTTGTTTAGCAGCAATGACTCCAAGTATGATCCTAATATTAAGGTGTTATTTGTTCTTGCAGGTTCAAATTGATTGTTTATAAATTGTTGTGCATACTTTAATAATTTAGCACTACACTGTTGCACACACAACCATACTGCTGGACCTGGGCCGCTATAGGACATTTTAGGATGGTGTTAAGAAAGATACGATCTCTAACGCGAGCTCGCGATGTAGAGGTTGCCTTTCTTTTCCCCGAAATTCATTTATAAAAATCGTAAAGAAATATCTTTAGTCACTATTCGCGTGACTATAAGATATTCCTTTCGATTTGGCCAGAATTAAGAGGGCTTGACACCAACGCAAGACTGCGACGATCATGCACCATTTTAATTCCATTTTGTTGAACCAGTCTAAAATAGAAATTGAACCTCACTCTTCATGTGCATGTCATTGTGATTAACATGGTTCAAGGAAATGTATATATTTTATCCCTCCTTATTTTATTATACAGTCTACTTACTTATTTGATTGTTATCGACAAGCCACTCGTCGATTGCATTATATACACGATGGGAAGAGCTGATGTCCAATTCATCCACACTCCCAAAAAAGAGCTTCTAACATGGTGGGACCAACTCGACCAGAATGGCCAGCAGTATGTCAAAGCAAGAATCAATCGCCTACTTCCACTGCTCAAAATCAATATCCATTCCGGCATGATGCAAGCACTAGCGCATTTCTGGTGCCCACGGACATCCACTTTCATATTCGGCAAATTTGAGATGACCCTGACTTTGGAAGATTATAGTGTTACCATTAGAAAACTTTCGGGATCTGAGCTCACCAAACCTCTTTTAAGCGTGTCCCCTCTGCCTGAATTATCTCAATTTTTGCGAACCAAGAGCGATACTGTGAAGAGAGTCATTAAAGCTCATTGTAATGCATGCCCATGGTTTTTCTTAAATGAATGTTTTGAAAACCAACCTATGAGCTAAAAAGCCAAAATTTTTATCCTTACTTTTATCGGGTGCGTCCTTTTCCCCCATCATAGAAATTCAATAAACCCCTCGATTGCTTTTATGGCCAAACAAATTTGCACCGGTTTGAGTTATGTCAATTCGGTTTTGGAAGAAATATTTTTGTTTTTAAATCGTTTTAAATAAAATGATGATAAAATCATGCGGGCTGTCCCAGAAATTTTGCAAATTTGGTTTTTATCCCATCTGAGAGGATTCAGGCACATCATGCAACATTTTCAAATCGACGACCTCATGCACCCGATACAAAGATTTTAGGTCTTAAAAAGTCATTTCCCTAATAAGGATTATGCCACATGGATAAATTTTTTGAAAGACCCCGATCCCAAGGCATTCCTATGGTATACTAAATGGTTCCATAAGGGTCAGGCTCGATATGCCCACCAGTTCCATAACCCCATTCCGCTGCTCGGCATATTAGGCATCACCTCATACTACCCATACCGAGTAACCCGCCAATACAGAGCCCTCCAAGAAGTCCCGTCGCCCCTCAAAATAGACATGTTTTGAGTTCGGTTCACCTGTTCGAATTATAATTACGTTGACAAAATTTGCATCATCCAAGAGATATAGACTGAATGCCATCCTGAGAACATCCTAGTGCCTAGGCTATTGGAGGAACAAGAAAAAGTCAACCATGCCTCTCTATTCTACATTACACATCACCAAATCCCAACAGATTTTCAGCCAAAGGTCCTAGATATAACCAACAAGTCCAGTCGCCAAACACAAATTGATCAACTTGAAAAGACTATGGGGATGAAGGATACGCTTATTGCGGAGCTTGTCCGTAAAAATAAGCGACTCTGAGAGACTGGAGCTTCCCTATCGTTTATAGAATGAGCATCCGAGGAGGGCGCCCTTTTTGTTAAAAGTCATGTATTTTATTTTTAGTATTGATGTTTAGGGAGTTTGTTTTCCTTCTTTAAAAGTATTTTTAGGTTATAATATTGTTAATATAACTCGGATTGTTTTTATGCCTTATATAATTTTTTTGCGACTTCACGAGACCACCGCGGCCATTGGCCCAATGGTATCCGGGTGTGAAGCCGAACAGTCCGAGGCGACCGAGGTTCGAATCTCGGAGATGCCACCTGTAATGTTTATATTAATAAAAACATTTTTTCTCATTTTTTTTCTTTACAAATAAATAAAATATGCAATAATATTGTGATTAAGTCATGAAATGATTCTTTATTAGACGTTATACTCATTCATTTCAGCATTTTCACAGGTAGTTACAAAAAAAAATGGCCGAAGAAAACGCACATCTCGATAATATGGAAAGCGAAATGAAAATGATTTTCAACACGCTGGAAAATATCACCAAGCAAATAGAATCCATCAATGGCAAGCTCACGCCTGCGCCTGCAGCAATTGAGGTGATGTTACTACCACTGTCCACCGGAAAAGACAAAACTTCCGCCAACGATAGTAAAATGCCCATGCTAGAAGATGATCCGCTTCCCCTGGCTGTCAGAAAAGTTGAACTTGAAAGCGCCCCGATGATAGAGCATAACAAACACCTTGCAAAAGTTGAGGAGATGCTGAAACAGCTACAAGGCTCGCAGCATGCTGTCCCACTTGACCTGTCTATATACAAGCGGGTCAAAGTACCAGAAAAATTCAAGATGCCAGAGTTTGAGAAGTATGATAGTACTTCGTGCCCCAGACACCATTTTGCATATGTAACATGTGCAAATGACTCGGTACGTGGATAATGAACCCCTCATGATTCAGACATTTCAGGCCAGTCTGACGGGACTAGCTTTGACATGGTATATGTCAAAAGATGTGGACGCTTTCAAATCTTGGGATGACGTCGCCGATGCATTCCTCAAGCAATACCAATTCAATCTCGATATCACCTTTACTCGGGATGATTTGGAACGCACCGAAAAGAAGAAGAGTGAATCATTCAAAGAGTATGCCACCAGATGGAGAAATTTGGCCGTCCAGATTACTCCACAACTCACTGAGCATGAACAAGTGAAGTTGTTCATTAAGTCTCTTCCGTATGAATACAAACACCGCTTGGTTGGTGCCACTGTCGAATCCCTTAATTGTCTTGTTCTTGTGGGCAAACGAATCGAAATGGGATTGCGTGACAGATGGTTTATGGACCCCGCTTCCACCAGTAGGAGACTCAGCACAAGAAAGGAGAAAGAAACCCTAGCAGACGCAAACATTGCATACACCCAGACCGTTCAGCCTCCCCGAACAGTCAAGGTAAATAGTGAGCAACAACCAACCTCAAGTCGCCAACCTCTGAAGCGATATAATAAAAAGCAATTCACTCCGTTGCCTGGATCTCCCTCTCAGGTCCTGGCCATACTCTGAAAGAAAAACCTATTGTCTACTGAGTTGAAACGTCCTAACGCAGAAAGCTTCTCGAATTACGATCCGTCCAAGAAGTGTGACTATCATATGGGCAAGATAAGACTTTCGACGAACGACTGCTATACCCTCAAATACCAAATCCAAAATCTGCTTGATACCAAAACATTTTCATTCCAGACATCCAGGCCAAATGTTCAAAATAACCCTTTACCCGAACATGAAAACAGAATTAATACCATATCCACTTTCAACCCTTGTCGAATTAAGAGTGAGAATGTGCGTATTGGTGACATCTATAACGCTCTAGTGAAAGCGGGGTATTATCCTACTGGTGAAGTACTGCCTTTGTTCTTAATGAAAAAAAGGGTTGCCAGCATGGCCAAAACAGGTGTGATTATGCGTGTCAAGCACACCGGTATAGTGGCACTATCTCCAAGATCATCATTAATTGGGATGAAGAACTTTTAGCCTTGAATGCCGAAACAAATACATCTAGCCCCATACTTCTAAACGAACTTTCGTCCGATAACCCAGATGAGGAAAAAGAGTTGACGATTGAGGTACCCTTAACCGAGGGGTATATAGTGATCAAGATACCTCAACCTTACCGATACGAGAGTGACAAAGCAGTCCCATGATCTTACGAATTGGAGGCTGGTCTAGTTACCAGGTCCGGACGAACGTATGCTCAAGCCGAAGCGCAGCCTTTGAAGGCTGTCACTGATGAAGAAGCCAAAGAATTCCTGGCCATTGTCAAAGCTAGTGAATATAGTGTGGTGGACCAATTGCGCAAGTTGCCTGCCCGGATCTTTTTGTTGGAACTACTCCAAACATCCATGAAGCATCAGAAGTCCCTGATGAAAGTACTTAGCGAAGTTAACGTACCAGAGTCAATTGAACATGACAAGTTGGAAGCATTTGTGGGGTCTATCCTTCTGAAGGATTAGATAACATTCTCGGAAGATGAGTTTCTCGCTAAAAGAAGGGGGCATACCAAAGGTCTCTACATCTCCGTCAAATGTAAAAACTCTCATGTAACTCGAGTTCTTATAGACAATGGATCAGCGTTGAATATCTGCTTGTTGGCAACTCTGCACCGCCTCAATGTGGACATGTCCAAACTCCGTGTCTCCAAAACATCAGTCTGGGCGTTTGACGGAATGAAGAAGGACACCGTAAGTGAGATCGACCTTGATATCCAGATCGGCCCAACAGTATTCAGCATTCTATTTCAAGTAATGGACATCCCCACTGCATTCAGCTTTCTACTGGGCCGTCCTTGGATTCATTTCGCTAGAGCCTTACTGTCAAATCTTCACCAAAATGTGAAATTTGTGGCCCAAGAAAAGTTGATGACAGTCCTTGAGGAGGAGGACCATCGAATCTACCAAGAAACCGTCATCCCGTATGTTGAGCCAAGCGGTAAAGTGGAATTTAGCTATCAGTCCATTAAACTCGTGTCAACCGTGCATGGGTATCGAGGAACTTCTCCCCCTGCCCTTGATATGTCAAAAGCCTCGATCATGGTAGGAAATGTTATGGTTGGAAATGGCTTTACTCCAGGCTAAGGACTTGGCAGAGGAGGCCGGGGTATCCAGGAGCCTATTCAAGTCGCCAGGAATCATCATACGGCTGGCCTAAGGTATCGCGGGGGAAACCCACAGGTTAACAAAGGGCACACGATGGGTCAAATTGGCTTGTTATTTCCCCATATTTGGGAGACCTTCCCGCCGCCTGCTAAATTGCTGCAATATGAGAAAATTTATCTTAATCGCGCAGGAGAATCAGAAGAGAAGTTCAAGCAGCCTGCCGAATGTTCAAGTCACCCGAGCTTCTCGACTCCTCCTGCAAATGTTGATACTGACCGACATCAGAACTTAGACAAGCCCCCTATTGAAGAAGATTGTAGACGAGAAGAAGCGATTGATAGTGTGATCGCCCTATTTGACGACATCCTTATAAGAGCCATACACGAAGACTCAACCTCATAAACGAGTGCCTACCTGCTTGATTTGTTTGCACGTTTGCGGCATCAGTTAGGTGAGTTACAGGATTTGCTGACATCTTTAATGGATACCATGTATCAAATCTCAAACATGTCATCACCGTCGTTCGATCAGGAGCAAGTCACTCAAGAAAATGGATCCGGAGGAAACCCACAATCAGGGGTCATTCCTGACACGATTTGGCAAGACATCCAACTCTTACAGTGGCAGGGCAATGTAAGACAATACTCGCCGGTTCCCAAATCCATGGAAGTGATATTCCCTACCCTTTTTGCGGAAATGGTTAATCGCAAGGAGGCCAAAACACCCTACTCTCGAGTACTTCATCAACTATGACTCCTTCAAGTCCTGTGATTATTATTCGGGAGAGATTAAGCACTCGTTGGATGATTGCAATGCTTTGAATGATAAAGTTCAAGACCTACTGGACGCTAGGGCATTCACTTTTCGCGCTCCATGGCTGTGTCATAGTGAAGGTGATCTGTTGGTTGTACCTAGCCTTCGAGCTGCTGCTCCCGAGCTTTCTGATGCGGTGCATAAGGGAACTGGGTCAGCCCAGTGGTAAGTTCGACTATTATATTAACTACCAGTTGCAATCAAATTTTTATTAAGACCAGCAGAATAGCATTTCTAGTGGATGGGACGACATGGAAAAGCTGACACCATTAAAGAGAAGGACCGAGGAGTTGGATTCCTGGAACCATACTTTCGAGAATTTCTTCGTCGGGCAATAAACGAAGGACCGGTGGAGGGAATGGGTACAAGCCTGCTTGAATAGAGTTCCTCTCCTCTCTTTTGCATGAATCCCTGGAAAATAGGCTATCCTTGTGTTTTGTTTTTGTTATCTTGTCGTTATTTCCGTTGGAAGAAATGTCTTTTTCGAATTTTCCTCCCTCTGTGGAGATTGTAAATTCATGTATTGTAAATAAATAATATTTTGAGGGCATGAGGTAGTATCCTAAACCGGTCCGTTGATGATAACCAACCTTGAAAATGAAGGTGTTCTGAGGCCCGAGCTATCTCATGTTTCTTCGTCTTAAAAGCTTTTCGAAAATCAAAGACACTTTTACTATTTCGTCAAAAATATGTTCTAAGAGGAAAAGGATAATGAAAAATCCATATCTCCATTTGTTTTTCTAATCAATTTACCCTGTGTTCCAAGAGTGATCTTGCAACTTGCGAGGGAATTAGTGCAGTCCAGTTCAATGATGGAGATACTTACAATAGCGATTCAGATAACTCAAGTGATGATCCCACTGAGATCCGAAGAAATTGGGAGCAGTATGAACAATTCAAACCCCTTACAACCGAAGACACCGTTACCATCAATTTGAGTGATACTTAAGATCCAAAAGAAGTCAAGATTGGAGCCAACCTTCCCGAAGAGAAAGCCATGCGTATAATTGCTCTTCTCAAGGATTACCAATATGTCTTCGCATGGTCTTACTCTAATATGCCAGGATTAGACCCCCAGATTGTTGAGCACAGTTTGTCCACTAATCCCGACATACCTCCCAAGAAGCAAAGTTTACGAAGGACCAAACCCGAGTTTGTCGAAAAATATCAAAAAAGAAGTGATGAAGCTGTTGAAAGTAGAGTTCATCGAGGTTTCGCAATACCCTAATTGGGTAGCAAACATCGTGCCAGTCAAGAAAAAAGAAAGTCGAATTCGAGTCTATGTTGATTACCGTGACTTGAATAGGGCCAGTCCAAAAGATGACTTCCCACTTTCCCATATAGATGTTCTTGAGGATAGTACTGCTGGATTCGAATTATTTTCTTTTATGGATGGATTCTTCGGATATAACCAGATAAGGATGAATGAGGAAGACAAGGAGAAGACTGCGTTCATTACTCAATGGAGGACCTTTCAATATAGAGTTATGCCTTTTGGTCTGAAGAATGCAGGCGCAACATATCAACATGCTATGGTCATTCTCTTTCATGACCTAATGCACAAAGAAATTGAAGTCTATGTTGATGACATGATCACCAAGATCGGACGCAAAGAGGACCACATTGAAGCCTTGAAGAAGCTATTCAGCCGGTTGCACGAGTTCAAATTATGCCTGAACCCTGAAAAGTGCATATTTGGGGCGACCTCTAGTAAGTTACTCGGGTTCATCGTGAGTAACAAGGGGATCGAGGTCGACCCCTCAAAAGTTAAAGCCATATGTGAATTGCAACCCCCATCCATAGTCAGAGAGGTTAGAAGCCTTTTAGGAAGGTTGAATTAGATCGCTCGATTCATCTCCCAACTCTCTGAGACTGCACGGCCTTTCTTCAAACTCCTTAAGAAGGATGTTCAGATTAATTGGGATAAGGACTGTCGGGAAGCATTTGAAAAACTGAAGTAGTATTTACTGAATCCCCCGGTATTAGTGCCACCCAGTCCTGAGACATCCTTTGACTCTCTATTTAACGATTCACAGTAAATCGTTAGGAGCCCTATTGGCCTAAAGCCACCCTGATGATGGAAAAGAACGAGCCATCTATTATTTGAGTAAGAAATTCACCATCTCGGAACAAAATTATTCCGAATCAGAAAAAACCTACGTCACACTGGTATGGGTGCTACATAGGCTCCGACAATATACCTTGCACCACCAGACGTTTCTGGTAACTGAAATGACCCTATCCGGTATCTGCTTAACCGACCGGCGTTAGTGGGAAAATTAGCCAAATGACAAATTCTGTTTTCAGAATTTGACATCCAAATGTCATCACAAAAATCGGTGAAGGGTCGAGTGATCGCTGATATGTTAGCTGAATGCCCTGGGGAAATACATGAAGATGATCTTCCAGATGACCGTATTTTATCAACAGAGGAACACACGTGGACTATGTTTTTCGATGGAGCAATAAACCTGTCTGGTTCTGGCACCAGGGCGGTCTTGATATCTCCAAATGGGCAGCATTATCCGGTAGCCGCGAAATTGGTGTTTCCTTGCACCAACAACATCGCCGAGTATGAAGCATGTATTCCCGGCTTACAAGCAGCAATTGACATGAAAATAGCCAAACTAAAAGTATTCGGCGATTCTGCCTTAATCATACTCTAGACTGTGGGTGAATGAAAGACTAGGGATACTAAACTAGTATCCTATCATGACTATCTAGAGGAGTTGGTTTCAGTATTCAATGGTATTTCATTTGAATACCTGTCTAGATCTCATAACCAATTCGCCGATACGCTGGCTACACTGTCGTCCATGTTACAGGTTACCAATGGTTTGGAAATAAAACATTTGAAAATTGAAGTCCTAACTAGACCAGCCCATTACATGATCGTGATCAAAGAACCCGATGGTAAACCATGGTATTATGATATTATGAATTTCATTAAGGAACAACAATTCCCCAAAGGGAGTAGCCCTGCAGACAGGAGATACATAATGAAGATGGCAACAAAGTTTTTTGTCGAGGGTGAGAACTTGTACAAGAGATCATACGATTCTGTTTTATTAAGATGCGTGGACGCGACCGAAACAACACGTATCATGAAGGAGTTGCACGAGAAAGTATGTGGCCCGCACATGAATGGACACATGTTGGCCAGGAAAATAACAAGATTGGGTTATTACTGGCTTTCTTTAGAAGGTGATTGCATTCGACATGTTCGAAATTGTTATCGTTGTCAGATCCATGGAAATAAGATAAATGCCCCTCCAACAGAATTACACCAATTGTCTGAGTCATGGCCATTTTCAATGTGGAGTATCGATGTGATTGGTCCAATCAATCTGAAAGCATCAAATGGACATCGTTTTATCTTAGTCGCAATTAATTATTTCTCTAAGTGGATCAAGGCCGCGTCATATATCAATGTTACCGCTCAAAATGTGATGAAATTCATTAAGCAAGATATAATTGCCCGTTATGGTGTCCCTGAGGCCATCATTACAGATAACTGGACAAATCTGAATAACAAGCTTGTTGATGATTTACTCAATGAATTCAAGATCCGTTATCTGAATTCATTTCCCTATCGTCCTCAAATGAATGGGGCTATTGAAGCTGCCAACAAAAACATCAAGAAAATCTTAGCAAAAACTGCTGAGAATTACCGAAATTGGCATGAAAGATTGCCTTTTACGTTAATGACGTACCGAACATCAATTCAGACATCTACTGGAGCAACCTCTTTTTCCCTAGTGTATGGCATTGAAGCAGTCCTGCCTGTTGAGGTGGAAATTCCTTCACTACGGGTATTGTCCCAAGTGAAACTGTCTAAGGCGAAATGGAAGCAACAAAGACTAAAGCAGCTGAATATGATCGATGAAAAACGATTGAATGCTCTTTGTCATGGGCAATGTTATCAGCAGAGGGTAGCCAAATCATTCAACCAAAAGGTACGCTCAAGATACTTTGAAGTAGACGATCTCGTCCTGAGGAAAGTGCTACCACTACCTCCCGAGCTCGGAGGTAAGTTCGCTCCAAACTACATTGGTCTCTATGTTGTGAAAAAGGCACTCCCCGGATGGGCTCTAATTCTGACTGAGATGGATGGACGTCAATTCTCCAACCTAGTCAACTCTGATGCAGTGAAGAAGTACTATCCTTGAAACAATTTCTATGTTCCTATTGATGACAAGGGAATTGGCAGAAAAGTTATTGATAAAGATACTCCTGCGGTAAGTCTAACTGGAAAGAACTTCGCATATGACAAAGTAAAGTCAAAACTGATCCTGGCAACCACGGAAGTATTAATGATAGCCATGCCCACATCTGTTGAAGACCTTTAAAATAGAGATTAGCTTTGCTGCGAAGTTCCTCATGCAAACAATTGCACATGCCCTATGCAGTCAGGAATCAGAGCATCCACGAGAAACCCCTCAACATGCTGGAACCGCATTGACACAGTCTGCGCTGACAATGAAACCCTCTATTCGGGAGCACCCTTAATTGTAGAGGATTTCATTCAAGCTTCGAGACCAAGAGTATGGAGGAGCACACTGAGATAGAGAAGACTGAACAAAGTAAAAAGGAGAAAAGACTCTGCTAGCTGTGAAGACAAAATGGAAGAAGGGTAATTTGTATCGTTCTCAATTTACTCTCAAGCATCTGCTAACATAAGCTCATGTTTTGACAGAAGGGAATTATTGATATCCGAGAGAACTCAAGGAGTTATCAATCTGGTCTTAAATGAAGGGAACACGAAGGGTAATGCTGTATCGTTCCTAATTTCTATCCCTCAAAGAGCCATTCATTAACATGGTCTTTTTTATTACCTTGCAGGTTTGCCTTGCCATTGCAGCATAGATAAGTATCTCCTTCCTTATAAACTTTTCACATGAAAATAGAAAAAAAAACATGAAGGAAGAAACGTGTCAAAATAAATCATTGTTTAACCTTCCTCCAAGTGCGTTGCATATCTTTTGAGAAGAACTTTTCACGGTAATTTTACCTGTTTAATTCACCAATTCACTATGGAAATCTTGACAATTCGATGAACGATGTTGAACTGTTTCGATGTATTGAATGAGAGGTGTCAAGATGAGGAAAGGCAATCCTTAGTCTATACACATTCTCACGTACCAAACCCTTGCAAGATGAGCAAAAAATGTTTCATTTCTACAAGGTAAAGAGATTTCTCACATAAGGTACGGTAGCCAAAATGATGAGAGGCAGTTCATTTTTCTTTGCCCCATACACTACCATTGATCCTTTGCTTGACCATTTTTGAGCCCACACATTCGAAAATTCATTTTAAATCACCCCTGTCAAGAACCACGCCACATTGGGGCAGCTTGAGATAAATCAGCATCATAGGAAGGATTCAAACTCAGAGGAAATAAGAAAATTGTCCTTTCCCTTCAATCACCACCCTTCTGACTTTTACCTCGTCGCCTTCACAGAGCCGACGGTCCTCAACAAGGTCCTCCAAAACAAGCACACTATCGACGGCAAGATGGTCGAGGCTAAGAGGACTTTGTCAAAAGAGAAGCACCAAACTAAAGTCTGTCCAAAATGCCAATATCTCATTGATAACAGTGATGTTTTCACTTGCAAGCTTAGCATGACAATAAGGATGGGGAGTTTGTAATATCTAAAATTTCCTATGATCATTAGCCACAACAGCTCGTACAAGGTGAAAAAAATGAATAGAAATTTTTTTGCTCTCACTTGCATTAATCTTTGAGTGTTATTATTGCAGATAAACTCTCGCAATAATTTAAGTGCCCTAGGATGATAAAGAGCAATTCTTTTTCTATCTCATACATTTATATTCCTTGCTAGCCCAATCAAGCCGGCGATTTCATTTCGTACGAACCCAGTTGGTAACCATCCCCCACGCCGGGGCAAAGTAAAAGTCATCACAGTTTGAGCATCAAGGTCCAAAGTACCGAATGAAGATGAAGGTTCCAAGAGCCTAATAATGTTGTTCTGTTCAAATTTGTTTAGGCTAGTCCTGACAACACCAAAAGAACAGCACAAATGTTGAAAACTAGGGGCATAAAAAAGCAGTGTGCCTAGTAAAAGTAAGGCCAATGCCCATGAATAAAAACAAAGAAAAAGAAGAAGAAGAATAAGAAAAACGATGAAAAGATGAATAGACAACCCAAAGGGTTTAAACTTGAGTTCTTCTTCGATATAAATCTCCACTTTAGGAACTCTATCTTGACAAAGATTTGTCATGATGGATGAAGACAAACCTATTCTGGAGAAAAACAATTGATACAGAGATAGAATGATATCTAGGAAAATGCTTGACGCAGAAACTCCTCAAGAAAAAGTTGTCAAAGAAGCTAAAGCATGGGATTTCCCAAGGAATTTTCCAAAAGGATCTTGACGGCTGAGAAAATACTGATGGCATTGCCTAGATGATCACCAATTCTCATTCTTTACACACATTTTTTGAGCCCAACGATCATTTCGTTCCTCAATCTGTGAACCAAGCTCACGTTACATCCCACATAAAGTCTCTTCTAACTAGGGCACTTGGATTAACGTAAAATTTCAAATGTTTATAAATAACGCTCGATGAAGTGCGAGCAAGACTACTTCTATCTCGTTTTGCAGGGTTCTTGACTTGTAAACCTAGAGATGATTGCAGAATATTTTCTTTCATAGCCTTGACTTGGACAGTCACCTTTTGTTAAGCCATTGACCAAGTTAGCATTACGACCTTGAAAAAGACCTCTCAGATTGGCAGCATCATACCGCTTGCGAGAAAACTCAGACCCTTGTTGATGTCATAATGGTCAGATTGAGTGTTCCCGATGCTTCCACCTCAATGGACGGGACAAATAACTCTTTTCAACGAGAGCGAGCAAAAAGTCCTTTTTGACTAAAGGTCTCTTGTTCAGCATCTTAAGAAGTCCACCTTGGGAGTGAGAATTGTCTTGATTGACCCTCGGTGGATGTTTGGTGACGCAAATATGGCAAAATCACCTTGCATAAACACACATTCTGGAATAGCCTAGCTTGTCTATCCCTGATGAAGGCATGCATGTTTGTGCTAACTGTCTTTGACAACTTAGATTTTAATCCCCAGTGATGGGACACGAAAATTCGGGCATTGAAGAAGCCCTCATTGTCACCCTAAGAGAAATGCCCCAAAAAAGGTTGGTTATTCAGTAGATGATGCATCAAACCTCTAGGAGACATGTCCTTAAGAGGCCAGAACGTGCCCAAGTAAGTATTCTCTATCCCTGCCTGGTTTCAAAAAAATCCATGTACCTACGATTGTTATGGTACCCTTCGAACATTGGACTGACCCCTTTATTCACCTTCCTGAGCATGGGACGAACCCCCCTCTATTCACACCAAACCCTCGGGCGAGGACCCCCAGGTGCTCATTGTTTGAGTCTTCTCAAGCCCAGGCAAACCATCAAATCCTCGGGCGAGGATCCCCAGGTGCTCATTGTTTGAGTCTTCCTAAGACCTGTTGGTAAGGACCCACCACGCAAATCATTAAATCCTCAGGCGAGGACCCCCAGGTACCCCTTGAACATTGGATCGTTCCTCTGTTCACCAAAGCCGTTAGGCGCACCAGTCAAGGCGACCGAAGAAAAGTTCGGGTCCTAGACAAACAATTTCCCTCGTCAAGGCCACCGAAGAAAGGTTCAAGTCCTGGACGAAGCAAAATCCAGTCGAGGCGACCGAAGATAGGTTCGAGTCTACGACGAGTGAAATCCAACTAGCGATCGAAGAAAAGTTCGGGTCCTGTGCAAGCAATTTCCCCCCAGTCACGGCAACCGAAGGTAGGTTCGGGTTCGCGATAAACAAAATCCAGCTGGCGACCAAAAATAGGTTTGGGTCATGTGCAAGTGATTTCCCTCCAGTCATGGCAACCGAAGATAGGTTCGAGTCTGCGACAAACGAAATTCTGTCAAGACGACCGAAGATAGGTTCTGGTCATAGGCAAGCCATTTCCCCCAGTAAAGGTGACCGAAGAAAAATTCGGATCCTAGACAGACAATTTCCCTTGTCAAGGCGATCGAAGATAGGTTTGAGTCCTAGACGAAGGAAATTTAGTCGACGCGACCGAAGACAGGTTCGAGTCCTCGACACACGATACTAACTATCTGGAATTACTCTATCCTTCGGCAAGGTAAATAGCCCCAAGTATGTTTTTATTTGCTTTAGCATCCATCATCTTATTGCATCAAAAATAGAACTCACAGTTTTGTAAAAATAGCATTTATTGACCATGCATTGACTAAATTTAGGTATTATTTTATCTTTGAACGTAACCTCTATGAGCTCAACCTCTGCAAGCTCACCTTCAAAATAGAGCAGCTGTTGACACCTATTTTTAATTTGCCCAAAAAATTAATTGCACAAAATTTAGAAATGAAATTTCTTTTATTCCTAAAACAAAAAAAATATTTTTATTAAATGCATTACATATAGAAATTAGGCATATTTACATTAATGGGGTCTATTAGAATGTTTTAAAAAAAAAAATCGCTCTGGGCCAGGTCGGAGCCGAGCCAGCTGGCCCCTTTTTCTTTTCTTTTTTTTCCCCCTCTTCCGCGGGTCCGGCCCGCTTCCCTTTCTTTTTTCTTTTCTTTCCCCTCGCGCCGGCCCGACCTAGCTTCTCCCTTTCCTTTTCTCTTTCCCCCCGCGCCGGCTCGGCCCAGTTTCCCCTTTCCTTCTCTCCCCTCGGCAACCGTCGCTTTCCTCTCCCCTATTCGCTGCATCGGCATGACATCGCCGAATAGCCACGCCGCTATCGCCATCTGGCCAGAGCAGGGCCGGCGCAGCATGCCACAAGGACTGGCCATTAAGGCCAGTTCCATCTCCCCCTAGATTCCCAAGCTCTCTCCTCTCTCCCCCTGTCTCCTCTGCATTGCCCAGAACTGGCTCCCCCTCTGCACTGGCCTGTGGCCGCGAGATTCTCGGGGCATAGACCGGTGCAAGCCATCGTCAGCCGACGTCAAGGGGCCAAGCAATGGCCCGTGGCCACCATAAAAGCCGAAAAAAAAAAAGAGAGAGAGAGAGAGGGGGTCGACCAGAGAGAGAGAGAGAGAGAGAGAGAGAGAGAGTAACAGAGAGAGAGTGCAGAACAAGAGAGAGAAAACAGAGGGAGAACGGAGAGAATAGAGAGAGAGAGAGAGAGAGAGAGAGAGCATGACCGAGGCCTCGCCGGAGCAAACCAGCAACGTCACCATCGCCGTGAAGCAGCCAAAGCCACGATTGGCCAGTTTCAGAAACAGAGAGAGAGAAAGAGAAATAAAGAGAACCGAGAGAGAGAGAGAAGACGAGCCGAGGCCACGTCGAAGCCAGGAGAGGACTAGTTGCCCCGTCGTCGCCCGCCAGACTAGCCAGAAGACCCCCCGACGCGCCGTCGATCGGTGAGTGCCCCCTGGTGAGCCCGCCTCTGTTTTCCCTATTTTCTGGCACGGTCAGGCTGGGACTCGCGCCGACTGTGTCGCGAGATTCCCGGCCCATGCTATCGCCAGTCCCGACTCCCCCTCTCCCTCAGGACCGAATCGAGGCCGTCGGAGCCAACCCAGTCGCCGAAGAAGGTCGAAATCAATCGATTTCCACCGTGCTCACCAGGTGTTCGACGAATTGCCCCAGAAAAGCCGATTTTGATTTGGTCACCGGCCAGCGAAGGCATCACCAGACGGCGAGCCAAGTGGTCGGCGACGTTAGTGGCGGCCCCAGGGTTCGATTCGGGTGGCAGAGCCGATCTGGGTCGGCCGGCGGACGGTCAATTTTGGCCCCACCGGCGTCCCTTTCACGCGAGTTTGCAATTTCGGGTCAAATTCGACCCGAATCAGCAGATCTGTCCCAAGTCAACGCCCGGGTCGGATCCGTTGACTCGGGTCGGTTTCGACCGACCCGGATCAGCCGATCCGACCCGAGTCAACACTTGGGTCGGATCCGTTAACTTAGATCGGTTTCGACTGACCCAGATCAGTCGATCCGACCCAAGTCAACGTCCACGTCGAATCCGTTGACTCAAGTTGGTTCCAACCGACTCGGATCAGTCGACCCAACCCGGGTCAACGCCCGGGTCAAATCCGTTGACCCGGGTCGCATTTGACCGACCCGAATCAGGCGACCCAACCCGATTTTATTTACCTTATATATATTTTTCCCGAAAAAAATAATTAAAATTTTTTTATGTGGTTTATCTGATTACTTTAATTTATTGTTGTATTACTATACATGTTATTTTTGCATAAATTGCCATGTTTTAATTAGATAAGCCTATAAGATCATGTACTATGGTAATCATGCATGCCTTTAGTTAAATTTTTAATTGCATGAACTGCCGTGTTTTGAATGTTATCTGACTTAGCTAGGGTTAAAACCTTAGGCTGCATATCTACTTTGACTGCTAATCACTTCTGATTATGCACTCGTTCAATCACCTCACATGTTCGGAGAAATGTTCTTAAATCAATCCAAATTGCCTGACAAATGTTTTTTAAAAAAAAATGAACAGGGTAAAAAGGTACCGAAGGGACATTAGTTATCCAACTAATGTAACCAAGTCCCCGAGCTTGGTCAATCTCTGGTTCGTAGGAATAGAGTGATTCTCCCATCACCCTATTTGGGTTTCTAATCGACCCATCCCAATCAATTGGTGGCGACTCATTGATATAAACTATTTGCATGTTAAATACTTAAACCCTAAATTGCGATATGGTATGGGCTTGGGAGGGCCCAAGTTAAGTATCAAACTTAGACTTAACACATACCAGGCAAGCCCCCTCATTTTTTGAGCATGTTAAAAAAAAAAAAAATCTCGAGAGGTCGGTCGCAACACCGCCTCGCCCTGGAGCACCGGCTCCCCATGGTGTATGGTCGAGGCGTTGCACTAGGTTAAAACCACCCGAGATGAGTGGCTTGCGGACCACGCCAATCTCTCCACGTGCTATCTCATGGGCACTAGCGCAGGAGGCAACTTGGCCTTCCACGCAGGGCTGCATGCATCCGCGTCACACCACAACCTCGAGCCATTGAAGATCCGAGGGCTGATACTGCACCAACCCTTCTTCGGCGGCACCCAACGGACACCATCGGAGCTAAGGCTGGCGATCAACCAGACACTGCCACTGGCGGCCAATGATCTCACGTGGGAGGTGTCGCTGCCAATTGGGGTTAACCGGGACCACGAGTACTGTAATCCAGTGGTAGACGGTGGCTTCAAGCTCTCAGAAGGATTGGATAAGATGAGGTCGCTGGGGTGGAGGATACTGGTCACCGGCTATGACGGAGACCTGTTGATCGATCGACAGGGGAGCTAGCGAAACTGTTGAAAGAGAAGGGAGTGAGTGTGGTGAGCGATTTCACGGAGGGCGGTTTTCACATGATCGACCTCCTGGAGCCGGACAAGAGCAAACCTCTGGTCCAAGCCTTAAAGACTTTCATGTAGACGACGGTGACATGTGAGGGCTTGGTCGGTACTCTGAATAGGATCTCCACCCCAAAATGTCGTCTGAGCTCTCTCTTGTTTATTATGTCGTGCGAAATTGAAAGGGTCATGACGGCCCTTGATCCCTCGATATTGCATGCAGTTATCTCTTGTCTAAATTGATCCCTGTCGCCTCTAAGACTTAAAGGGTATCCATCATATGTATACTGTTGTTTCTAGTTGGTTCACTATTTTTGCCCTTGAGAATTGATACTTCAACTTTATTTAATCATCAGTTCGTAGTGTGGGGGAAAAGTTCCATTGCTTTTCTGAAGTTGATTCTTATTCTTTTTTGTTCCGGTCGATGAATTACAGGATAATGGGGACACTATGATTCATTGATATTATTGTTAGAAAATAACATGACATTCTTTCTTGTTTGGTGCTTGTTCATTTGACTTGATCATTTTGCTTAAAACAGCCACTCACTTTATTAATAGATTTTTGGATTTCTAGCATTTACCATGGATTGTTCTTGCCATCCAATCCAAAGTCAATGATTATTAGTTCTCTTTTTACTCAAACACGCACCGGAAGTCATATCATTAAGACACCCAAACTAAGATAACATCTGCAGGCGAATCCATTTCTCCCGACATTGTTTCTGATCGTAGTGCTAGTATGATGCAGCTTCTTCCTTCTTTGGAATCTGTTAAAAAACCATTCGAAGTTTTAATTTTTGGACTGAGCATACTCTATTTCCTGATGTCGTGAAAAATTCTTGGAGTCGATCTGTTTCCAGTGTTCCTGTGTGTATATACGTGCAGCAAGTTGAAAGCATTGACACAGGAGCTTAAGAAGTTTAATAGAGAGCATCATATGATTATTGTGACAGAAAGGCTTTTATCTGCTGAGCTGCTTTGACTTAAAGCTACTAAGGAGTCTTTCGTAAAATCTCGCACATCTTGGCTGCAACTGGGGGACCAGAATACCGGTATTTTTAATTTCAATCTTTGAAGGCAAATTCTTTAAAATCACTGTTCGAGTTCTTTATTAGTTATCTGGAAATAGGCTTACCACTCGTGAAGATAATAAGAGGGAAGCTGAAGTGTTTTATCATAATTTACTCGGCAATGAAGACAATTTCTATGCTGGTCGTTCAGTTCAAGAGCTTCAATCTATTTTAAATTTTAAGTTGACCGATGCTCCTAAGGCTCTGTTGCTTGAGCCTGTCACTGAAACTGAGGTTTAAAGCACTTTTTGGGCTGTGAAGGGAGAAAGGAGCCCCGAGCCTGATGGTTATACTGCTCATTTCTTTAAAAAGTCATGGAATGCTATTGGTTTTGATGTGGTGTCCGCTGTCTTCTAACTTCTTTCACTCATAAAGGCTATTTGGTGCTGGAATTCCGCTGTCATTACTTAGTTCCTAAAGTGCCTAATCCAGGAAGAGCAGGGGATTTCAGGCCTATTTCTTGCTGTAATATCATTTATAGATGCATCACTACCATCGTGGCTAAAAGGTTGAAGAGCGTTTTATCTGATTTTGTGGGCTTGAACCAAACTGATTTAATTAGTGGGAGAAGAAATGTTAATGTGATGCTGGCTTGTGAACTTGCTCATAATTACCATAGGAAAGGGATTTCTCCTAGGAGTGTTGTGACGGGGGACATAATGAAGATTTTTAATTCTGTCAACTGGAATTTCGTCCTTAATATTTTCAAGGCTATTGAGGCTCCTTCCCAATTCACTAGTTAAATTGAGACGTGCATCACCTTGCCTGGATTTTTGTCAATGTGAATGGTGAGTGTTGGGAAAATTCATTCCTCGATTAACATATTCAAAACGCATTCGAACAATGCAGGAAACGTGCCCGGTAATTGCTAACTTGTATCACCAATCGTACATGCATATCACAAAACGAATATACCCGGTATTGCCACAAATTAAATGCCACTTTGCACACTTAAGAGCGATCTTCGATTGTCTTTTGTACCCATTTGCATTCCGAAGGAAAATCAGAGAAGACGTTCTTTCGAAGAAGTGTTTTATTGCGCATATGAAAAATCACATTCGTTTGTCAAAGTGGATCAACTATTTATAGTAAAAGGTAAATAATCACCTTATAGGCCTTGTGGTTCGTGGGCTGAGTTTTGCCCATCTTGGATAACCCATTTATTATGCATTTCAGTGAGCTAGCAGGATGTTTTTGTAGCAAGAAAGGGCTGAGGCAAGGTGATCCCATATGGCCTTATCTTTTTGCTATGGCTGTTGAAGTCCTTTCTAAACTGTTGAGTGCTGCTGCTGACGAAGGCTGGCTCAATTGTCATCCTCTCTATGGGAAATCTCACCTTACTCACTTGGCATTTGCAGACTTGCTTATGCACGGTGATAAGAAGTCATTGTAAATTTGTAAGCCGTTTGGATACTATTTTCGGATTTAAAGTTCTACCTGGCCTTAAATTGAGTTCAGAGAAGACTTTTATTTACAGCTCAGCTGATGTTACAGGTGAATTTCAGCAAGATGTGCTGGAGTTGTCTTATTTTAAAGCTGGCAAATTTCCCGTGAGCCTAAAAAGGAGGGTGGAATAGGCCTGAAGAGGATTCAATGGCGGAATAAAGCTTATATTATGAGATGCATTGCTCGAACAGGATCTATTTGGGTGACTTGGTCAAAAATTATGAGTTGAAAGGCATCTTTTTGGGATTTGAAGACCCCTGCTGATTCCGCTATTGTTTAGGGAAAGATTTTGAAGCTTTGGGACATTATTTGACCACATCTTAAGGATGTAATTGGTGATGGTTCCTCTGTTTTTTTTTTCTTGAAAAAGTGTCAAAAAAATCATAAACCTTTTGCATTAGTACCAATTTAGTCCTAAACATTTTTTTGGTGTCAATTCAATCATAAACCTTTTGCATTGGTATCAATTTAGTCCTAAACCCTTTTTTTGTGCCAATTAAGTCCTAAACATTTTAAATTTGTGCTAATTCAGTCCTAAACTTTTTGTTTTTGTGCCAATTTAATCCTTCCGGCCAATTTTGACCGGAATTTGCCGAAGTGGACGCTTGTCGGCCAGCGATCGGTCATCGGCGCCGACATAGTACTGACGTAGATAAATTAAATAATATTTTAATATTTTTTTGAATTTTTATTTTTTTTCCTTTTTTTCTGTTTTTTTGGTCTCTCTTTCCTTTGGCCGGCTGCCAATCCGGCGACCAGCCAGAGGAAGGAAAACCCAAAACAAAAAGTGAAAAAAAAGAAAAAAAAAGGAAAAAAAATAAAAATTCAAAAAAATATTAAAATATTATTTAAGTTATCCACGTCGGCGCCGGTGACTAGTCATCGGCCGGCAGGAGTCCACGTCAGCAAATTCCAATCAAAATTTATCGGAAGGACTAAATGACACAAAAATAAAAGGTTTATGGCTGAATTGGTATCAATTTAAAAGGTTTAGGACTTAATTGACAGCAAAAAAAAGGTTTAGAACTAAATTGACACCAATGCAAAAGGTTTAGGACTGAATTGACGTCAAAAAAAAGTTTATGACTAAATTGACACTAATGCAAAAGGTTTAAGATTTTTTTAGCACTTTTCCCATTTTTCTTCGGCAGGATGATTGGCACCCTGTGGGACCTCTGCTGAACCATTTCAATTTTCATTCTAAAGCCCAAGAAGTGATACAAGGCTCTTCGTGGCATTGGCCTTCTGCCAGATCTGATGACCTTGTTAGGATTCAAGCTGATTTATGTGGTTCCCTCTGTTCCTAATTCCTCTCCCTAATAGAGTGACTTGGAAGCTGCCGCTTTCTGGTGTCTTCACGGTGGGAAGCGCTTGGAAGTCGCGGAGACTGAAAGGTTTAGTTTTAATATCAAGAAAAAACTTCAATAATTTTACCCAAACTAAGTTTTCGACCACGAAAAAACCCAAAACTGATACACTTATAGTAAATTAAACCACCAAAAATCTCAAACCAGTACTTGACAAATTTAACATCTATTAGTTTCTATTAATTTGGATTAATACAATGAAAAACCACAAACGGGTACGCCTATGATAAATGAAGACTAAAATCCTAAATTAATACACTCGTTAACTATCACGTGTCATCAAACTCAACAATTTAACGGTAAAATTTATCAAAAACTAATTGAGGGTAAATTTATTAAAAGTGTACCGATTTTGATTTTTTTATGGCCAAAAAATTAAATTAGAGTACCATACCAAAAAAAAATTAATTTAGAGTACCGTACCAAAAAAAAATTAATTTAGAGTAAAATTATCACTAATTTACCAGTTTATGATTTTTTGTAGTACTAACCCAAAGGTTTAAAAGTGCCTTCATGTAAGCTTGTCTGGTTTAACCCTTACATTCCCAAGCATCGTTTCATATCTTGGTTGACCATACATAGTCATTTTGATATCTCTTTGGGGTATGTGCATCCAACTCTCATAAGTCAAATTTCACGTGCTGTGATCAAATATCACATGTCATTTCTAATTTGATTTGCATGTAAGAATTATATTGAAATATTATCTTATATCGCTTGATAATAAATCTTATGTACTTTTTACATACATATGATCTCCCTTCATTAAACTTGCTCTCTTCCCGGGGGTGTAACTCCTCCACAGGCCTCTATATGAGTAAGGCCAAAAGTTCGATACTTCCCCTTCCTGTTGATTGTGATTGTGGCAGCATTTACGTAGGAAAAATCTACAATCTTAACCTCCTTTTAATCCTACTCTTTTTCAATAAGCTCAAGATTCAAAATCTCTTGTCGTTACCAGCTGTCTTTTCCTTTTTATCCTACTTTATTTACATCGGGGCCAGGCTTGCTTCTTTTGGAGGCATCCTTCACCGTAATTTTTCTGGGAGAAATCTCTTTCCCCCTACGGACCACCCAATATTAGTCTTATAATATGGAACACCCTTGTCTTTTCGCATTCACATGTGCCAAAATAGAAGTCATGAGGAATTTTCAGGTGAATATGAGCTCAACGTCATGACCCAAGAGTCGTGTAATCCCATCATTTCACGGATGTTCGCCATGTCAATCGATTGCGTCTGATCGTAAATTTTGGCATTAGAATTCCAGCACGCCCAACATTGCACGCATTTGCAAGCTAAATCGCCAAATTGCTGAAGGTTCTAATTTAATTCATAAATCTCCGAAACTATGTAAGATTAAATATACGGAGTTGAGAAGAAATGAGGATAGGAAAATGAAAAGAGTTTGAGAGATCAAAATAATAAAAATAGTAGCAACTGAATGGAGTCTTTAAGAATATTCTGAACTTGCAATTTTGTCCTCGTTTAATATATATTTATCTAAATTAAGATTACATAATAGGATATTTATAGAAAAAAAAAAAAAGGGAGGCAGTTATATTATAAGTAGGAACCTCTCTACCTTTCGCATAAGAGCATAGGTGACAAAATAAGTCTTTTTTAGGTAGATAAATTCGAGTCCATGAGGTAAAATTATATAAGAAAAATTTCTCGAGGGTGGGTAAGTGGGGAAATAAAAGTCTCTTATTTTGAACATAATTAGAATATTCTGTCAAAATTCATAGATGGTGTGGTATGACAAAATTGTCTACATCTCATTAATGTTTTGTTTATTTCATGGAAAATGAATGATTTGGAACATATTTTTTTAAAATTGATCTCTTGTATTGTTTAAAATAACTAGTTAATAAAAAAAAATTCATTATCGGCAACAATTTATACCTAAACATTTGCTCGGACGATGACAATATTTTCCGTTCATTAAGCAATCATTTTTTAAAATATATTTTTTAAATTATTTATTTTTTACGAAACAAACGGAGTCCAAAATAGGCAAATTTGTATCTGTCTCCTCACGTTAAAATAGACTTTTTGGACCGACAACATGTGAAGCTAGCTGAAATTAGACTTCTTTAGGACTCGGCCACAAATTGAAGTTTGACTTCATGTCGTGGGGACATGTTAGGGCATGTGACGCCGTTCTGCACGCTACATCCGAAGTATTCCAAATCAAGAGCTCCACGAAAACATATAAGCCACCTTTTATACGCGTGGGATGATGAGGCACGCGGCACGAATTCTATTCTACCTTTTATAGACCACAAATCATATTCAAAATCGAGTAGCTCGATTTTCAGCCCTCATCTTTACTCGGTCCACTAAGAAAGCCCATTGCGCTAGGCATCGTTAGGAACACGAGTCTTTGAAGACAAAAATCAAAGAAGAAGACAAATGAATCAAGAAGAGAAAAATCACGGTACCACGCTAGGCAATCTCTTCATTAGTAGTATTGGTATCGGAATTACAAAGTTTCAAGGTCACAAGTTTTCGCCCCAATTATATAACCTAAGACATACATAGTTACGATAGAAATTACATGCATGCCATCGACAGCCATAAAAAGCTCCGTTCTCTACTTTTAACATGAGGATTACATGTATGTCATTTTAATATCACTTTTCTCTATCAGACTCCACAACTCCATTAGGTATTTACTTGACCATTCGCACGGTGTACTCGGATAAAACGCTATTTATTTTCCAGAAAAGTCAGCGCTAATCTTAAAATTTATATTAGAAAGGGGAGAATCTTTGAAGGTAAAAAAGGAAGAACCCTGTTTTTGATAAGGATGAAATACCATGAGAGGCACGTAAACACTCGGAATTATATTCCGCCGGGGTCCGCCCCAAAAGGAGGATATGCGTACCCACCCGCGGGCCACTTTAGTACACAGATATCAGAACTAATCTATATTCCATTTTGGTTGATAGGGATGAAAAGGTGGCGTCTTTTTTCACACTGTTCTTGAATTTTGATATCAATAATTACATCAACTTGACGACGTTTGCCGGATCATAATTCCAAGATTCACCTTTCACTTGGTTATTATGATTAGGGTTATAGTAGTCACAGATAGTTTCTGAACTTTGACTCAATATATAATATAGTTCCTGAACTTATAATTTATTCGATATTATCCTTAAACTTTTTAACTTGTTCAATATGATCTATAGACTTTTGGTACATGTTAAATATAATTCTTGAATTATATAAAAATGTACAATATAATCCTTGAACTTGAATTAATGGAAGGATTACATCAAACATTTTCATATTGTTCAGGAATTAAATTGATTATGTACAAAAAATTTAAAGACGAAATTGAACAAATTAAAAATTTATGGACCACATTACGTATTGAGTTAAAGTTCAGTAACCACATTGAATAAATTAAAATTTCATAAATCACATTGCTTATTAAATTAAAATTCAGGATCCGTTACCGTCAATTTCCCTTACATTTTCTTGGCGAAATTCTCTTAAGGCAAAACAACAAGAAAACCGAAACGCTCTTTCGCACCCAGATTAACCAAACAGTGAAACTAGCGGTAAAACAGCTGTAAGTAATAAATAAATTCAAGGGCTACAGTAAATTTATTTTAAAAAAAAGGTATTTTAATCGACTAAAATAGATTTTTGATAATCAAGATCCTCGTTAAATGCGACCAACATGATGTGAGTCCCGTGTCTCCATTTTCGACCTGCATACAGATCCCTCAGGATCGAATCCAAAGCCATCGTCTTCAACCCCACAAAATCCACGCGGAACTGCAATCTTCTCCGCCATAATTCTTGCCTTCTCGCCTCTGTTGTCGCAGCTTCTTCGGCTCAGAGATGGCTACAGGTCTGTTCTTGGTCATGTTCTTGTCGATTCTTGGCATCCCGCTACGCATGCATTGGTTTCTTGGCGTTCTTGGTTTCTTCTTCGTCTCTGTTTGAAGATTTGATTGCCCGTTTCACCCATTTTTCACGCGCATGTCGTCGGTGTTCGTTTCTTGCAACTCCTCGGCGAGTTCAGGAATCGTCTTTTCCGCGTGCTATCAATCCTGAGTTTCGATGAATATCATCCCGTGACGAACGCTCTGATCTGGGGTTCGATCGGGTAACAGAACTTTCTCGGTTAAATGAACTTGAAAGTTAGAACTGGCGTTTGATCTTTATTCACCAACCATGCGCCAGTTTTCCCCTGTTATCTTCTTGGCAACAACGGTGGGGTTAGTTGGCTCGTTGTTGAAGGGGCGGTTGCATTTATGATGCAGATATTAATGGATACAGTCTACGGTGACACAGCCACTTATCATCATTTTCTTCTCTTCATTTTGCGGAAAAAAAAGGGGGGGGGTGATGGATCGGGTTGAGAGGCCAGCAAGTTCTTGGTGCTTTGATCAGGGAGACCGAAATGGGGTGTTGGGGAATCTTTCGATTCTTCTCAAACAAAGGTTCAATTTTGAAAATTGTAGAACACAGTGAAGTGTAGCTAGTAGGAATATATGGTACCAATGCTCCTATGAAGTTTGATCCATTTTCTGATGAGCATGTCATGCAATCGTCATTTGGGGGTATGTCTTTTGTTAATTAAATCTGCAGCTGAATTTGATGAGTGCACACAGTATTGACAGCAACTTATGGCTTTATGCAGATGATTCTAATGATGCATCCTCCCATGCAAATGGGTGGCCGCCAGTTGATAGTTCGCTTGTGGTCTGTTTTGGGGAAATGTTGATTGACTTTGTCCCAACTGTTGGCGGAGTTTCGCTCGCTGAAGCACCTGCTTTTGAGAAAGCTCCTGGTGGTGCTCCTGCTAATGTGGCTGTTGGTATATCCAGATTGGGAGGTTCTACTGCTTTTGTGGGAAAGGTGCCATTAGTTTTTGAACTTCTCATCAACTGCTAAAAAGACAACCTTAATGCTTCCTCTAAGAGCATTAGTTAAGATATAATTATTATGTATTGCAAATATGAACAGATAAATTCTCATATCTGATCTTCTTGTGATTTGAGCATTGAGTACACCTAATTTTTTGTCCAATCCCTTGAAAGTGTTAATTTACTAGGCACAGTTGGCTTAACGAGTGTCCACGCATTTGTTAACTAAGCACCTAAAAAATACCATGTGTTGCTGGCGTTAAATTTCTGTGGCGGTTAGTTTCTTCTTTCATGATTGCCCTATATGGAGCAACTGCACGTACACCATTTTATGTCTGGGCATATCCAATTGCAGATATAGTGCAGTGAATGCCTTGTCCTAAAAATCTCTAGCCCTGAATTTCAGTTCCTGCTGATAGACATCTGCTAGCTTGTCATCACTTTCCCAACACCACCAACAACTTATTTTAAGTTTTTGTCACAGGTGGGTGATGATGAATTTGGACATATGCTGGCTCATATTTTGAAGCAAAATAATGTTGACAATTCTGGTGTGCGGTTTGATCACAAAGCAAGAACTGCATTGGCTTTTGTTACCAATAGAGCTGATGGGGAGCGAGAGTTCCTATTTTTTCGTCATCCAAGTGCTGACATGCTTTTACATGAATCAGAACTTGATGTTGAACTTATCAGCAAGGTTTGCTTTCTTTTCTCTCTTTTCTCTTTTTACAGGTCATGGAATTTCTTGTTAAGCATTAATACTATTAGTTGATTGTTACGGGGGTGTCTATCTGGACAAATATTGCCATTCTTTTCTTTTGGCCAAACACGGTTATTGTGATTCACAATTACCACTTATTGCAGGCAAAGATCTTCCATTATGGGTCTATCAGTTTGATTGACGAACCCTGCAAATCGGCTCATCTTGCAGCGATGAAAATTGCCAAAAACTCAGGGAGCATCCTCTCTTACGATCCAAATTTGAGATTGCCATTGTGGCCATCTGCTGAGGCTGCCCGTGAGGGAATAATGAGTATATGGGATCAGGCTGACATCATTAAGGTAGTTGCTCCTGCATGGGTTGCATATAAAAATGATGCATTACTGCTAGATGTAATCTTCATATGCGTTGATGATAAATGATGCAGGCACAATGAGAGTCTCATTTAGATTCACTTCTGAACTGGCAGATAAGCGAGGAAGAAATTACATTCTTGACTGGAGGCGAGGATCCTAATGATGATAACGTGGTCTTGGACAAGCTCTTTCATCCCAATCTTAAACTTCTGATTGTTACTGAAGGATCAGAGGGCTGCAGATATTATACAAAGGTAAGCTACCCTAGTATATCATGCGGCATTTTTATTCCGTGACAATAATCTTAGTGGAAGAAAAATTGACTGAATCCTAGTTGGTCATTGTATTTGAACTCCTTCAGTCGAAGCTGCTTTCTTATTAATTTCATGATTACATCCCCAAATGTAAATCGCTTGAATTGAATGTAATGGATATTTTGGCTCAATATGTAGTTAGGGTAAGATATCTTAGTAACCCGGAAAAAGGGGTTAACATTTTGGGAAATTCAGCATCATGGTACATTATCGTTGCTGAATAGTTACTTATTAACTGGATCAGGCCTTCTTCTTTTTGGAGCTAAAGCTTATAAAGTCACTTTGTTTTGGCAAAGCTTATTAGGTAATTATCATTTTTGGCCAGAAAGCTCATAGGTTCATTGACAAAACCAAATTTCTGCACAGGAATTCAAAGGCAGTGTTGCTGGTGTTAAAGTAAAACCAGTTGACACAACCGGGGCAGGCGATGCTTTTGTTGGTGGGATACTATATGGCCTGGCTTCTGACCTTAATCTTTACAAGGTACCAATGGTTTGTACTAGAATTGGATGACTTATAGCTACTTGTCCGGTTTCCTTGATACATAGAGCTTCTGACAAACAAAATCTGAGTTGAATGTGACTGATGGAGGTGTTGTTTGCAAAGATAAGGCTAAAGGAGATGTCAAATCCCTATCAGTAATGCATAATGGTTTTCTCTAATATGCCATAGCTCTGGCTCTTCTTTCAGCTTGTTGAGGCAAATGGAAAAGTGGTAGAAATGCATGATGAGCAAACATCATCGTCTAATAAATCTCTTGGAAGCTGCATGATGCGAATATATGATGATTCATATTAGTTTCTGTTGAAATTCTAGCTTTAATGCTAAACTGGCTAATATTTCATCTATGTCAGAAGTCAATCGTTGCGTATTAAGCATGTGATGCATGTGAATCTGTACTTTTAAGTAATTGATGCTGACCACCTTTCTCGGCATTATTTGCGATCTTGAGATGTCTGCATGAGGGCTAATAGTCAATTTTTGTCCAATTTAAGATGGCTATGGCTTAAGCACAACTAGATGTTTCAAAGTGTTCACCTGACACACGGTACTTGGAGGCCGAATGAGAAACAGAATATTTGTTGACTGCTAATAATAGTAATGTGCTCTGCTTTAAGTCAGTACTCTGCATTTTTTCCCTGTCATGGTAAAATTTTGACTTTGGGCGCAGGATGAGGAACGGCTAAGGGAAGCTTTGCTCTTTGCGAATGCCTGCGGCGCAGTCACAGTGACCAAGCGAGGAGCTATTCCTTCACTACCCACAAAAGAAGCGGTCCTCGGTTTGCTAACACATGATGCTTCGTGAAGGAAACGCAAAGAGCATATCTCATCAACTATACTTTTCTGTCGGTCTCAGCCGGAAAAATAAGCACTGTAGAATTCCATTTTCTATACAAAGCCTGTATACAAAGGTTGTCAAATCATTCATGTTCTCTGCAATCTGTGTCTGTCTAATTTAACTAAGAGCGTTCGGGGACCAAACATCGCAAATTGCCAATTTGCTGCGATTCATTTGATCTTGTTCTTTGGTTTTCCGCAACTATTGGCTTTTCATTGCTTTCCTTTATAGCTGGAGCTCCTTGGTAAAAAATATCCTCCTAAGCATCACATCCTCGTCCTATACCTCCGCTATAAAATTCCAAGTTTCATATCTTGCAATTGGAGTTATGATATGACATCCGGACAATGTCTTTTTTTGGGTCAACGGATCAAGATGATTCCATACGATCAATTAATGCTTTCCATGAGAGGATACCGCAGAGATGAAGGTTGAATAGCTATGGCAATTGAAGCAAACTACCAGGTGAAATAAAGCCTTAGGGAGCCTAAGTTTACTCTGGAGTGATGAGGTGCACTAGTGACTAAAGGGTTAGGACACACATGTAATGTAAAACACCTTAGGCATGTGCTTGTTAGTTATGTGCTAGGGAGATACAAGTAACCATGGTTACTCATATGATGACAGTAACGTTTGTTACTTATGAGATACTGTGATGATTGATCATATGAAGTAATTGGTGATCAATGTGCTAAAAACTTGTGAGACAAGATGAGAAGGAATGGTGGATCATCTTCTGGTTCTGCACATGGAAGGGATCCTTGAGTGGATAGAATTCTCGAGGCTTTGGCTAATGTGGGGGCATTGTTTGAACAACAAGCCCCAACATTAAGCGGCTGCAGGAAATGGTGACCGTCGCGTACAAGGATTCATGGAGCAATTTTTGAAATTGAAATTGACTAAATATGCAGGATTAGGATATCCTAGTGAGGCCGAAATGTGGATGAAAAGTTTGCAGAAAATATTTAATCTGTTAAACTTAGGAGTGAGCGGTTCTCGATCCGGTCCGGTCCAACTCTAGAACCAGGAACCGGACCAGGAGGACCGATTTCTAGTTTCTAAGACTAGGGACTAAATCAACTAGTCTTGAGAACATGAATCGGACCGGACCATCGGTCCAGTTACTTATTGGTAAAGGCAGGAGTTTGGGAAATTATATTAGACTTTCTATTTTTTTCAAAAATTTTAAAAAGTAAATAAATATATATGTGAAAAAAATTAGAAAACAAAATATTTATCGGTCTAGTTCCCACCCTAGAACCAAGAACCGGATCGTCTGGAAACTGATTCCACTTTTAGGAACCAGAAATTAGACCGATATTCTAGAGAACCAAACCAAATCGGTTGATCCAGTCCGATTCCGATTTGGGCAGTCCATCTTGCTTACCCCTAGTTGAACTGCAATGATGCTGACAAGCTGATCTTAACCGAATACCAACCGGAAGGAAATGTTGAACATTGGTGGAAGACATCCAAAGAAACAATGTTTCTAGTAGGTACAGTAGTAGTATGGGAAACTTTTGTGAAAGCATTTTATGAGAAATATTTTTCTGATTGTACAAAAGATCAAAAAATAATGGAATTCATGCAACTGTGCCATAATAGTTTGACAGTAGATCAATACGAAGCGAAGTTTTCTGAACTCTCTAGGTTTGCACCTTGTACGTTTGAAAATGGGGAAGATAAGGTCAAGAGATTCTTGAATGGCTTTAAGGCTGAGATAAGAAGGCAATTAGTGCCGTTAGACAAAAATGATTACTATGTACTTTATAGGCAAGCTCAACTCATTGAGCAAGAGTTAATAAAAGGAAGAATAGAGAACAAGGCACAAGGACGATTAGGTCACCAAACTATGCAAGACATTGCTAGGTTTGGTAAGAAACATGTCCAGTTTGGAAAAACCCCTTTTGGTCCTAACAAGAGACACAACAATGGAAATCTTGGAAGGTCCTGGAATGACCAGTCGAGAGGACAGAGACCAATTTCAACGGGTAATTGCCGCTTGTGTGGAAAGCAGCATGGAAATGCACCTTGTCAATCACAAAAGCAATGTTTTAGATGCGGACAATATGGTCATATGTTCAGGGATTGTCCTCAAGGGAGACCACAACCGCAACAAATAACTCAGGACAGAGCACCACAACAAAGGAACTTACAGAGGCTGCCCAATCAAGGGAGAGTTTATGTAGTCACTCAGGAAGAAGCCGAGACTTCCAAGACTGTTATCTCAGGTATGCTCTCCTTGTGCAACCAAAAAGCTTATGCCGTAGTTGATACCAGTGCTACCAACTCTTTTATATCTACCAATTTTGTGCGATTATGTGGGTTAAAATCTGAATTGCTTGAAGTGCCTCTTAGTGTCTTTGCATCTTTAAGAGATAAAGTGTTGTTAACATTGATGTGTGGAGATTGTAAAATATCTGTAAGTGGGACAGATCGGATGATAGATTTGGTGGTATTAGTTGTATATGACTTTGATGTCATCATAAGAATGGATTGACTCAATAGACAATGTGCCAATGTGGACTGTTATGGAACAACAATCCTATTTGATCCATTGGTCACCCTAGTTTCGAATTTCTTGGAAGTGGGATGGAACCCACTATGCCTCTTATTTCGACACTAGAAACATATTGACTGCTCAGCAATGGTTGTTGAGGATATATAGCAATCGCTATTAATCAAAGTGAAAAGGAAGCGAAGCTTGAGGAAATTCGAGTGGTCCAAGAATTTCTTGATGTATTTCCTGAGGAATTGTTAGGATTACCTCCGGAACGAGAGGTTGAATTTGTTATTGAATTAGCCTCGGGAACAGAGCCTATATCGAAAGCTCCTTATAGAATGGCTTTAACGGAACTGAAGGAATTAAATGTGCAATTACAAGAATTGCTTGATAGAGGATTTATACGACCAAGTGCATTACCGTGGGGTGCGCCAGTGCTATTTGTGAAGAAAAAAGATGGATCCTTACGCCTGTATATCGACTATAAGCAATTGAATCAAGCAACGGTTAAGAATAAGTACCGTTGCCTAGAATTGACGACTTATTTGATCAGTTACAAGGAGCATCTATATTTTCAAAGATTAACCTACGATCTGGGTGTCATCAATTGCAGATCAAGAAAGAAGACATTCCTAAGATAGCTTTCCGAACTCGATATGGACATTACGAGTTTACGGTTACACCCTTTAGATTGACTAACACCCCAGCAGCATTTATAGATCTAATGAACCGAGTATTTAAATTGCTTTTGGAGCGATTTGAGATTGTCTTCATTGATGATATCCTGATATACTCAAAAGGGCCAGAAGAGCATGAACAACACCTAAGAACAAGTAGTATCTATGGGTTGTACGCGAAATTTGATAAATGTAAGTTTTCGCTAGACTGAGTAGTATCTATGGGTCATGTGGTAATTGGCGAAGGTATATCAGTAGACCCAGCTAAGATTGAAGTGGTAATCAATTGGCCAAGAACAAAAACAGTAACCAAGATTCAAAGTTTTCTGGGAATGGTTGGTTACTAGCAAAGATTTGTTAAAGGATTTTCATGTCTCAGGGGACCGTTAACCTGATTGGCAAGGCAGTATACAAAGTTTGAATAGGATGAGGAGTGCGAGCAAAGTTTTACGGAACTCAAGAAGAAATTGACTACAGCACCGATTCTAATAATACTATCGCGATCAGAAGAATTCGTCGTATATAGTGACACTTCTCGCAAAGGACTTGGGTGTGTTTTAATGCAGCACGAGAAGATAATTGCTTATGCATCAAGACAATAAAAGCCGTACAAGTTAAATTATCCGACACATGATATGGAACTCACGGCAATTGTCTTTGCACTGAAGATATGGAGACATTATCTTTATGGAGAAAAGTTTAAAATTTATATGGATCATAAAAGTGTGAAGTATCTGTTCTCTTAAAAAGAGTTAAATATGAGACAGAGACAATGGATGGAATTGTTCAAAAATTATGATTGTGAGATTTTATACCATCTGGGAAAAGCAAATAAAGTAGCGGATACTCTTAGTCGAAAGTCCGCCTTGACAATAGCAAGTTTAATGGTTAAGATGGTGTTTACTCGAGGAGGTTTTCGAATTGAAATTTAAGCTCGAAGTAGAGAATCTTTCAAGTGTATTAGCTACGCTCAAAATTGAACTTGAAGTTGTATAGAGAATAACGATATTGCAACAGACATATCCTAAAATCTCGAAGATACGAGAAGAGGTAGCGAAAGGAAGGAAAATGGACTTTCAAGTGATGGATGAAGGCATCGTAAGATTCCATGAGCATCTATGTGTGCCTGACAATGATGAGTTAAAAAGGGAATTTTGACAGAATAATATTTACCCCAGCAACACGAAGATGTATTCACCCCGGAATAATAATTACATCGGAGTAATTATAGTATTCACCCCCGAAACACGAAGATGTATCATAATTGTCGTCAGCATTATTGATGGAGTGGAATGAAGACAGATATTGTAAAGCATGCAGTTAAATATTTGACATGTCAACAAGTAAAGGCTGAGCATCATAACCCTGTAGGATTGTTGAAGCCATTAGAAATTCCCGAATAGAAATGAGAACACATAACAATAGATTTTGCTCAAGATTTACCAAAGACATCAAGTGGTAACGATATTATCTGGATAATTGTGGATCGTGTAACTAAGTCTGCTTATTTTCTAGTAGTGTGAGTGGACTATACACTAGAGAAGTATGCAGACTTATATGTCAAACAAATAGTGAGATTACACGAAGTGCCTATGAACATCACATCGGATCGAGACCCAAAATTCACTTCATACTTTTGGAAGAATCTCCAAGTGGCTCTAAGAACGAAACTTCAGTATAGTGCCACATTCCACCCATAAATGGATGGGCGATCAGAACGAGCAATTCAAGTGTTAGAGAACATGTTATGGCCCGTATGATTGATTTCAAGGGCAATTGGGGTGAGAAGTTACATCTAGTGGAGTTTGCTTATAACAACAGTTTTTTGGAAAAATATTAGCATGACTCCATTTGAGGCTTTATATGGAAGGACTTGTAAAATGCCTATCTATTGGGACGAAATAGGAGAACAAAAGTTGACAGAACCAGAGTTGGCGCAAGTCACGACTGATGTAGTGAAATTGATACGCGATAAACTCATAAGTGCCCGAAGTTGGCAGAAAAGTTACGTCGACAAATGTCGGAGACCATTAGAATTTAAGGTGGGTGATCATATATTCCTAAAAGTGTTGCTAATGAAAGGAATATCAAGATTTGGAAAGAATGGAAAGTTAAGCCCGAGATTTATAGGACCTTTTGAGATATTTGAAAGAGTTGGAGAATTGATATATCAACTAACACAGTCACCAAAACTATCCAACGTACATAATGTGTTTTATGTTTTCATGCTAAGGAAATATGAACCTAATTCCACACATGTTTTGGATTTTGAAGCTATACAGGTCAACGACAAAGTAAGATACGTTGAGGAACCAGTGCAGATATTGGAACGTAGTGAACAGACCCTTAAGAATAAAACTATTCCTCTTGTTAAAGTGCTATGGCGGTATCATGACCAAGAGGAGGTAACGTGGGAAAGTGAAGAAAATATGAGTCGACAATATCCTCTATTGTTCGAATGAATGGATAAGAATCGGAATTTCAAAGACGAAATTCTTTAAGGAGGGGAAGAATTGTGACATCCTAAACTTTTGTATGACCAAAGGAATGAAGGGATCCTAAAGGATTAGGGCATTCGTCCATAGAAAATTTGAAAACCATCACCATTGTCGTCTATGGGAGAATGTGACGTGTTTCTTGGTACCAATCGCTACTACACCGACTGTTTCTGACCTGACCTCTTTACCGCTCCGCCCTCATGTTCATTTTCCTTCCCTTTCCTTACCACCATGCTGCCCAGAACGCCACCATCACCGCCCTCTCCTTTTCCTTCCTTTTTCTTTTCTCTTGTTCTTCCCTCTTCTCCTTCCCCACTGCCACTTGGCAAAGGAAGAGTGCCAAGTGGCGCCTATGTTTGGCCGGGTGGCTCCACTGCCCACTCGGCCAATGGCCTTACATGCAAAGAAGGGGAAAAGCCCCTTCCACTCTCTCCCCTTCCCCTCTCTTTCGGCTGACTCTCTTCCCCGTCTCTCTCTCCCTCTCCACCGGAACCTCATTAGCAGCCATTCGAATAGCCGCGATAGCAGTTTGCTGCGCGAGGTCGCCCCCGACATCCGCCTTATCCTCTCCACCCAACCACCACCGCCACCTCTGCTAACTCTCTCCTTCTTTCCTTCACTTTTCTGCCACTTGCTCCACCCGAATGGAAGCCTTGCCGGTTCACCATCCTGTCTTCCCCCGCACCATAGGCAACAGCAGCCACCGCTAGCTTGGACACGCCGCACCTCGGACCAAGACTTGTGTCGCCGCACTCACCGTCAAGGCAAGTGTACTCTTTCACCCTATACTAACCATTTTAGTGGTTGCATTTTGAGTTTGGGTCTCAAACTAGATAATGTGGTGGCTGAATGTTGTGGGGGAGAATGGTTTGATTGTGTTTGATTGATGGACGAGCCACGATTGAGAACTCGAAAAGATTGTGTATTTGCCCAAGCATATTGGTTTAGACCTTTTGGAATGAGTTTTTGTGGGTTGAAGATTTGTGAGTATCAATTAGAGTTTGAATCCTTGAAGTTTGGTTTTGAAACCCAAATTTGTTGTTACTGTACCCTTTTGGTTTACTATTTTTGTAGAGACTCTTGTCGGTCGAATTTGAAATTACGTGCTTGACAAAAGTTGTTCTTCACATCCCAAAATATAACATACTTTAAATCTAGATTTTTGTAAGCTAATTTGGTTTGTACGAAAGACCTTTTTCTAAACGGGTTTGAACCGTCCATTGTTGCTTTTTTGTGATCTTTACATTTTCTTGATTTTCCACAAGTTTTTCTAGAATGATTATTAACAAATTTCCTTCACAAAAATTGTTGAGAACTTCTTTCTCTATAACATATATAAATTTAGGAATTTTTGGAATGATTTGGATTTTGAAAAGAGCTTACTTTGAGAAGTAAGGATTTTATTCCAACGAATTATTTTTAGTCTATCTTTGAGCCACTAAAAGTTGGGTTTACATAAAGATTCAAAGATTGTGTTCTTCATGGAAAATGTCTGCTAAAAATCTTGTTTATGACATATTCAAATTTTGGAATTTTCGGAATCCATTTACTATGTTTTTAAGTATGATTCCTTGAACAATGCAAAATTGCTCAGTTTTGCCAGATTTCAATGATCCATCATTTCCTATTTGAGAACATTGAAATTTCGATTCAATGTCTTATGGAGACAAAATCTATACATTATGAACTTTCCAATAAGGTATTAATGGTCTTGATATGATAAAGCAAATTTGATACTCATGAATTGGTTTGGAGTCCGAGGAGTGCACGGTAAGTGGTAAGTTCTTTGTGAGCTATGCATGTGATAAATGAAAAGATTATTTGTGCGTGTGAATGTGTAACTAAGAGATGAATTGATGCTGTCAGTTTACATACGATGATGACCCGAGGAGTTGTAGGGAAAGCGGGATGCTATGGTCAGTGGACTACGATGCCTACGAGATGCCATACCCTAGATGCCCCGGGAGTTTGATCGAGATGCCGTGATCAGTGGACTACGAAGCACACGTGGGCCAATGAGAATACCGACATATACTGTGGCAGACTGGAGGGCACGCCGGACCTTGTTAGACGAGATGTTCCTCCATGCGCAATGGGCGAGCTCACCGGACATGTGCCTTGGAGTGGAGATTAAAATTAATTAATTACACATAACGCATGCAATGTGTGAATACCGACATTGTCTGTTCATTGATTGATGATATTTATGCATGGTGATTAGTAGCATAGAGAGAAAATGGAGTCTATGCATGCTGTGGCTGGTTTGTTTAGTGGTTTAGTTGTCAATCGGATTGATCCTATTGATATGCTTGATAGTATTCATTTAGTATGGCATGATAGAGTTTACTTTGCTGAGCTTTCGTTCACTATTTATTGTTGACACCTTTTACAGATTTGTAGCCATGCCGATAGTTCTCACATTGACCTCCATTAACTACGGAGTGCCCATTAATTTTGAGGGCCACTTGTCTGAGTTTGTGGATTTCTACGTCCCGGGGATAATCTTTGTCAAGTTTATCTTTATCCTAAGTGTAGATATTGGATCCCATGTGGGACCCATACTTTTGGGATTTGTAGTTGTCTATGTTTGTGCTGGAGGACGGCTGGTGGGACCTCTCCCACACCTGGGGCAAGATAGAGCGGAGGATGGTGCTAGTAGCAGGGACGTGTGAGGACGGTATCGAGGAGGGGGAAGGAACCATTCTTAGATGCAAAGATTTTATTCCTCTGACCAAGACTTTTGTAATAGGTCCAAATAAGCATCAGCCTCAATTATCTGGACTGGAGAGACTGCAAGATGACTGAAACTTTGAACCCATTAGATCATCAGACTAACGAAAGCAGCATGTCTTAGTTGACAAGTGATTAGTATGGCGTTGTCACTAATCAAACAAATAAAAAGAGTATGGTGTTGTCAGCGATAGTCATCAGGGTAGGTCAAAACTGATGAATCGTGTAAATTAGAGTGCATGCTCGCTTTTGCGTCAAACTGGCATATGCTAGGACATTCTTTTTTGGCGGGTTGTGGTGGTTAGAAGGAGGATACATGTCTCGTATATATTGGGGATTTGCCTACTGGGTTTGGTGATTTATTAAGATGCAATTAATGGTAGCTTCTGCACATGAAACAGGATATAATCGACAGTGCCAGGGGAACTACATCTGGTGTGGGATGGGAAACTCTTGGGAGCACAGTGGCCTAATGTGGCTCGGCTCTAGAGCCTCCTCACTCATCTTAACAGATGGAGGCACCAAAAGTTTAGCTGATCAAGGTAAAAAGGAAATGATCTTTGGAATTAATATATCGCCAGAAATGACAGGCAACAGTTGACGGGGAAGGTAGATGCTAGAAGAAAGTTTAGCCCAAAAGGAAGAGAAATAGGACTTAGCCCGTTAAGAAGGATTTGAGAACCTGGATGGACTGGCCTGGACTTGATACGAATGATAGAACCTCCTGATGCCAGTTATACTTCTGACATGTTAACCAGTATAGGATCCCATGTACGGATTTGCCTACTAGGTTTTGTCAAATTGAGATTTGCTAGAACTTGAGGGCTATACTAATTTTATCTACTTGTAAATGAATACTTTAAAGGAAATAAAATGACCTTGACCGGTACTCTTTTTGATCATCAAACTCAATCACTCTAAGGGTGGTCAGTTCCCGATTCGATCCAGTTCCAAGGTAGAATGGAAACCGGATTGGGAGGATTGATTCCCAAAATTGGGAATCAAGGACAAGACCGGTTGGTCCTGGAACCGGGAATAAGACCGAACCACCATTCCAGTCTGGTCCAATAGAACTAGTCACTTTTTTGTTTCTCACTACTTGATGTCATCTTTTCATGTTGAATTAAGTGACATATATGCAATTATCCTCAAATTAAAAAGACGAATAAAAAAAGTCCTTCACTTAGGATTTAGTTCACATTTTACTAATTTTTTTGAAGAAATAAAAAAATATATGTAGTCATTCCAATTTCCTTTGGAACCGGGAGCTAGACTACTCGCGCACCAATTTCACTTTTAGAAATCGAGAACTAGATCGACACTCTCAAGAACTGGACCAAACTAGCCGGTCCAGGTGGTTCTTAGTTTAGGCGGTCTGTTTTGCACACCCCTAAATCACTCCACCAGCAGAAAGCTATTTTACAGAGATCAGTGAAACGAAATAGGTAAAAGGCTATTTCATTTACTTGATGGAAATATGATAGGTGGAATAATTTCCTCAAATGTGCATATGATCTTTTATGACATGAATCTGAGCTAAATATCAACGAGCAAATCAAGGGGTGAGCGAAAGGAACTCAATTTTGGGTAGTTTCCAAGAGCACTGGTCCGATTCTCAATTTCAATTTTTTGGAACCGGTGATTTTCAGTCCGGTTCCATGTGTGAAACCACCCACTCGGACTACCCGAATTAGAGCAATCTTTTTTTATTTCTAGCAAATTTGTAAAAATTGAAAGAAATACTTGGTCTACTTCTATGGGTTTTGTTACTTATATATGACTAAACTCTTAAGCATAAAGTCTGTAACATTTGCCCCTTCACAATGTATTGCGTTAACTAGCACTTTCTATCAACAAAAGAAAAGGAAAAACAAAAGAAAAGAAAAATTAAACAAATAATTCAAACAATCCACAGAAAGAAATGCAGCAATAATTCATATACCATACACACTTGTGAAGAAAGTGTTTCACCATCGCAAATTGAAATAGTGAGCTTCCAAATTCAACACAGAGGACAAAAATGAAAAACATCAGTTCTATTGACCCATCTAATTTCACAATCAGATGGTCCGATTCCAAGTTCTGGAAACTGAGAACCGGTCTCTCTGGTCCGATTCCTAATTTCTAGATGAAAACGGGCCTATCTAAGAACCAATCATCCCTAAGAAAACCCCATAGGATAAATTAAAAATGAATGCCTGTGTGAATATGCACTGCACACAACACTCTGGATGATCTTTCTTCTAGTGTTTTTTTTGTCAAAATATCTTTCTTCTAGTTATCCTTCGTATAACATTAGGCAATTGATGCCTGCAAATGTATTGAAGGTGTACATATAAATTTGTCAGGAGTGCTAAGGCGAAATTCTTATTTTTTACGTATTTGTGTGAAAAAAGAAATTTTGCGCTCGTTTGTTTGTGATGTGCCGAGTTAAAATTCGTGTCTCAAAATATTCAAGGGATCACGTCGTTCTGGAATTTGAAATCTTCGCACATATATCTTTCTTTTCCTCCAGGTTTTTGGGCCAGCATTTCCTTCAAGTTCACTAGCATTTTCATTTTCCTTCTAAGGTATGAGGTTCTTTCCTGGATCCAGCTTTCATCCTTCTACTTTGTTTCATTCCCTAGTGCTGGTAATGATAGTCACGTCAGACCTCCATCGAACTCTTTATTTCCGCAGAACTATAATATTGCATTCTTGCTATTCGTCACACGAACTCAAGTCCACATGAGTTCTGTATCAACAGCCATTAAGAAAACATAGAGTTTGACCATGCTGCTATAAAATACGACTCCTTACCCTGGACCCAAGCTCGCAGTTCCCAAGCTGCGTCTCGTTTTGTGCAGCAGTAATGGCGATTTCCCCCTTCTTCAATCCATAGTCACCATCAATCCCTGAAGCTCCCAACAAATACCTAACATCAGTTTCGACGCCTAAAAATAGCTATCAACCGGTACAAGACTTTCACGTTGCTTGCATAACAGACCCTAGGAGGAGGCAAATGTAATTGGTCCATAGAAGAGAACAGATCTATAGGCCTCCAAAAGAAGTCTTTCCTCATACACGTCCAGACAGACAATCATTAAATGCATATTGCGTCCATCGGCTACCCTTCTAGTCTCTCATCATTAATCCCCATTATTGAATTTCACAACGATGTCAGCATGCGACCAACCTACTGGCGTACCCCCCATATTTTTTTTCATAGTTTGCGTCTGTACACGCCATGCATTTGAATTTTTCCCGCTCGGCTGTTTTGGGGTTGTTGTTTCCGTGAGATTTCGGCTACCACCACCACCCCACCCCCACCTTCTGCCAATGCCATGCTTGCTCGCTCCTGGCATTATAATATTATTGCTGGTCGAGCAATAAATGAGGACGAAACCGCCCAGTATGGTCCGTGCGGATCGTTGCTTTCTCAAGAGGACAGCACGCAATGTATACGCAACAGATACGGTCCTGACCTGACCTGACTGCCTCCGCCATTTCCATTGACTCAAACAGGGCGTCGTGTCCCCTCTTCCCCTCGTCTTGGTTTAAATTCCCTCATCTTCCTCTTCTACTGCACTGACGAGGGAGTACATCACTGCTCTCAGATACTATAACTCTCCATCTAACTTTTTCCTGAGAAAACGGGACATTTTGATTAATGCCCTTCAACTTGAGGGGTGCATTCTCGTGTTTCCTCTTGGGTTCGGGCAGCTCCAGGCCCTATGGCACGTTCGTTCACGTCGATAGCAACCAGTGTCCGCGGCATACTCATACATCTTTTCCTGGGGCCCCTCTTTTTTACTATATTGGGGGCAACCCATTGAATTAGACGGGATTGACACCTGCAGCAACGATTAGTCGCCCACCATTGCAGTAATTCTTCGAGCCAACCGCTGTCGAAAGCTATGTGAATCCGGCGCCTTACTGCTCAAGAAATGCAAGATAAATCTAGGGGGTTTTACCTCTAGTTTAAAAACTTTTCCAAATTTAAGTTGGGTCATATCTTCCTTTGCTTTCAGCTGGCCGAAATTCTTCTCAACCGTATCTCTGATCGGTCGATTATAAATTTTGGGAATCGCGTGCATATATGTGGATGTACATGTTTGTAACCTAACAATCGAAAAACCGGATGAAGGATATTGAAAGTATGGCACTTATCTGAGATTTGAAACTAGTTTCCTATAAAATAGGAATTGACGAAATCCTATTTCACTATCGTCAGATTGTCACTGCTTAAAGATCACTTTAGATTTTTTTGTGTTTTATTGATTTTGAACTATAACAATAACGACGTATGAAAAGCAAGATTGTGCAAGGTGAAAATAATTTTATAGTACACTTGCTGATATTTTTTGAGGAAAACTGTGTAGAAATTCCTAAACATGTTGTACAATGGGCAATTAAGTCCCAAATTTCTTAATTTTGCCAATTTACTCATAAATCTTTTGACAATTTTCTTATATAGTCCTTCCGGCCAATTTAGACTGGAAATCGCTACGTTGTACGACTAGCAGCTAACTTGGATGATTTGGCCTCAAAATGACGTTATTTAGAGCAATTTTATCAATTTTTTAATTTCTTTTTTTCTTTTATTCTTTTTTGTTGTTTCTTCTCTTTTTTCCCTTGTTCATCTTTCCGAAGAGGGTTGGTGAAGTAGTCGAAGCCTTGGCGATGGGCAATGAGAGTTGTCGGCCAAAGGTGAGTGCCTGCACTAGGGGTGATCGGTTCCCGGTTCGGTCCGATCCCATCCAAGAACCGAGAACCGGACCGAGAGGACCGGTTCCCAATTTTTGGGACCGTGGACCGAACCGACTAGTCTTGGAACCGGAGACCGGACCGGACCGATCGGTCCGGTCCGGTTCAAATGAATCAAATACTTGTAAAAAAATATATATATGTCCCATGTGGGCTTCCAAAAATATACATCCCCTAATTTAAACACGTGTTATTAGAGAGGCAAAAAAAAAAAAAGAGTAAAACCCCATATCAACAAAAGTTCAATACACACTTCTGCCATTGTTCAATACTATCTATTGGAAGTCAAAAATTACATTTATTTAAGTATTGAAGTTCAACACTCAATCTGTAATAACAAATAAATTCCTTGAAAAAATAAAAACATAACTAGCTAATTTTTAAAAAATATGCATAAATGATCGGTCCGGTCCTATCGGTCTGGTCGGTCCGGTTCTCACCATGGAACCGAGAACCGGACCGACCGTCCACCGATTCCAAAAATGGGAACCGGGGACCGGACCAACACCCCCTAGGCCCGCCCAGAACCGACCGGTCCGGTCTGGTCCGGTTCGGTCCCGGTCTGGGTGGTTCCCGTTGCACACCCCTAGCCTGCACACCCTCATCACCTAATAGACGAGGGCCTACGAGCCCTCGCCATCGTCAGCAAGGATGCTGCAACCCTTGTTAAATCTAAGCGAGGGCCAACCCACGTTGATGCCGGCAAGGGTGTCGAGGCCCTTATTGTCAAATCCAAATGAGGGTTCATAGGCCTCACAATGGTTGGCAACACAAGGAAGGTGAACAGTTACAAAAAGGAAAACAAGAAAAAAAAAACAACAACACAATTTTATAAAATTTCTCGAAATAATGTCATTTTGACTGGAGCCATATTGCCGGCCATGCCACGTTAACGATATTCGACCTTAGCTAGAAGATCTACATTAAAGAATTGTCGAATTGTTTATGACTAAATTGGCCAAATTAAAAATCTTATGACTAAATTGATCACCATATAATACAATAGTATAGGATTTTTATTTTGGATAATTTTATCAATTCTTTGAGATCAAATACACTTTAAGTTGTTAGATGGAGAAGGATCTTGAGGCTGGACTCTTTAGGCTTGTATGGGAAATGATTGATTGAATGGTCGAGATTCTTGTCGCATGTTAAGAACTTCAGTCCAAAACTTGAGCTACTAGATAGAAGAAACAAACACCGATTGTCTCATTTGAGCGACTTATGTTACCACCATATTGGATCACAAATAAGAGCACACCATTATCATTTCTTTCCGTTTCTTTTTTGGCAAGGATGACCTAGGGCGCGCATGGAATCCATTCTGAAGTAAAAATTCTGCTCCAGAATGGATTCCAGAATAAAAATGCGTTTGTCAAAATATTTTTGGAATGCATTTTGGAGCAATTTTTGCATTCTGAAATAAAAATGCGTTTGTTAAAAATACTTGATTTTAGAATGCATTCTTGATTCCAGAATACATTTTTGATTTCAGAATGAGTTTTGTGCAAGAAAAAGAGAAGTTACTTTTTGTTGCTTCTCTCTTCCGGAATGCATTCTCCCTATTTTCTCTTGTTTTCTCACTAATTTTTTTTTCAAAAAATGCATAAAAATTGAAAAATTTCAGAAAAACTCATAAAAATTTCTAGAAAATAAAAAAGTTATATTTCTAGAAAATAGGAAATTTGGTGAATTTTTTTCAAAAAATATATAAAAGATTAAAAATTTCAAAACTTTACAAAATGGCTTAGAATATCTTTAGGCACTCACTTTGAGTGAAATTTAATTTTTTTGAAGTGCCCAAAAAAATCAAAAATTTCAAAACTTCATAAAATGACTTAGAATACCTTTGGGCACCCACTTTTAGTAAAATTTAATTTTTTTGAGGTGCCCAAAAAAATAAAAAAATCAAAAATTTCAAAACTTCACAAAATGTCTTAAAATACTTTTGGGCACCCACTTTGAGTGAAATTTAATTTTTTTTGAGGTACCCAAAAAAATCAAAAAATCAAAAATTTCAAAATTTCACAAAATGGCTTAGAATACCTTTGGGCACCCACTATGAGTGAAATTTAATTTTTGTGAGGTGCCCAAAAAAATAAAAATATAAAAAAATTTCAAAATTTCACAAAATTGCTTAGAATACCTTTAGGCACCCACTTTGAATGAAATTTATTTTTTTTTAGGTGCTCAAAAAAATCAAAAATTTCAAAACTTCACAAAATGGCTAAGAATACCTTTAGGCACCCACTTTGAGTGAAATTTATTTTTTTTGAGGTGCCCAAAAAAATAAAAAAAGATTTATGTTCCATAAATCAATTTCTAGAGCAGAATTAGTCATGTTTTATCAAACAGATTTCTCTTCTAAAAATCAATTTCTAACAAGAATTTCATAAATCAATTTCTGTTCATAAATCAATTTCTGGGAAGAATTTCAGAAATCAATTTCTGATTATAATTTGATTTCTGGAACAGAATGGTTACCATTCGCACCCCTAGTATCCCTCTCTATTTCCAGGGTGACAATTAAGCTTGGTTTGATTTTTTACACATTCGCTGACCTTCTTCCCCCTCATTTAATATATAGAGACCATATAGGGGTAACTTTTTCCTATGATCATGCCCCATTTCAAACGTGTATACTATAAGAAGGGTGCTTGCTTCAAAGCCTCATACGGTCCCTTATGGAGAAATCGTTTGGACGTCATAGGCAGCTGGGTCCTAGTGCGGTCGCTTTTGTCATGACTTAACATAAGTTTTGTCCTAACTTTTGGGTAATTAAGTGTCTAGCGACTTATAATAAATGTCGTGAAAATCACATATCTTTTTCAGAGTGTTCACATGTGAAGATTTACATGGAAATTACCAAAAAGTTTCTTGTCACCACAGACTACAATCAGATAAACAGTACTCAAGCAGGGGACCATCAGAAGGCCCCTCCACCATGATTGATGAAGGTACGGATGGCCGCCCATCTCGCCTGAGCTACAGTTTCCTCTCCGACGGTTCTCTTAGGCAACGAAGTGATAAGAGTTGTAGAGTAATATATCGACAGACCGTACCTTGTGTTTCCGCGACCAAATCGGGATGTATGTTCGGCTCCAATCTGCATAATTCTCGAGACTCAAGCAGTAAGTCCGAGAAATCTGTGTTCCAAACAGGACTAAACAAGGACGACTACTTGGATATCCTTAAATTTATGTTAATTATTCCTTCTTTTGGGATGTTAATTTGCATATGGCTAGCTCTGAAACTTAGATATGACCAATTTTCGTGAGCCCCCACCAGACACCAAGTTGCAGTTCTTTACTAAGGGATGTACAAGTTCTAATTCAACTCGGGGTTAAAATAAACCGGCCAGATCATGTTCTGATCCGATCCGCGCATGACGTTATCATAATGCTGATCCATCAATGAATTTGAATTGAATCCATGCATATGCATGGGGGACAAGTCCACGGCACACTCACAGCTGCAACATAGGACCGCCACCACTACCAGACCCAGAATATACAGTAGAAATACACCAACGTCGTTATTAATATTTTCTTTAATCACAAGGCTCCTCCGAAGAAGAATATACAAAAGGGCAAATGCAATGGACTCCTCTGCCCAAAAAGGGTCTGAGCCAATAGGGGGCTGCAGCCTGTCGGGTTGGGGGGACCGCGAGGTTGAACTCCAAACCTAAGTCCGACGTGTAAATCGGTCGAGCCCTTTTCAAGGAGTCCCCCCCACATTCCTAATGAAATGATCTGACCCACATCGAGCATCTCATCACGTGACCCGTATGCTTTCTGGGTTGGCTGTCTCGTCATGTTTTGAACAACTTCCACGCCGTCCGTACGCTCCACACGCTCCACATAACATGTCCTCATGCCATGGCCATGGCCGAGGCCGTTTCATGGACGAGCGTGTCCAGTATGTCCCGCTCGATTTCCGCGACCAACCCTTCTCCTTCTTCCTCGAACGCCCTCAAACTCTGGTACTTCATGCGAGGTAGATCTTTGTCTATCAAGGCATCGATGTCCTCAAGAACTCGGCAGTCTGCTCTCGGGAAGCTCTCGAGTTTGGTGCATAACGTGTCGATTAGTTGCGACCCTTTGTCATGACCATGATAATGACGGTGACTGTGGTGTTCAGCTGTACCGACCCATGGCTTCAGATTCAGACAAGGCTTCAAAACTTGTTCCAAGATTTCGTCCAAGAGACCAAACAAGAGCTTTCTGTTGCACTTGGGTTGTAAGTGACCCTTCAGTTTCTCCGTCGGTGCACTGGCATCGCCATCTGTCGGGGACGTAATGGACAAGAGCTCGAGGCGGTCGAAAATTGACGGGTCGAGGGGGCGAGATGGGGAGAACCATCTCATGGAGGACAATAATGATGTGTGCCTTTCGATGCCTAAATGCTTCAGTATTAGCGTAACGTACTGCAGTTCGGCTGCTACAGTTCCGACGGTGGCGGAGGAAACACCACCGTTCGACCTGTCGTCTTCAGCTTTTCGGGCACTGAGCACATGCGTCGCTTCTTGCAGGCTCGAACCACCAGATAGCTGCGAGCTCTGCTTTGATGCGTGAGCTCCATGCACCTGCGACGACCCCCATAAAAGTTTAGACAACTAAAAACTATAACAGTAACCCAATTAAAATGCATGACCCAACAGAAATTCAAAAAGAAGAAGAAAAAAGGAGAGAAAACTAGCTTTACGTTCACTTTAAAATTTAAAAAAAAATGGAAATGGGTAAAAAGTGAAGCACCTGTTTTTGGGGGATTTTAGTTGCCGGAGGGGAAGGATCTTTCTTAACTGGGAGAAGAGTATGGACGGCGATGCTATGCATGTCGCCGGAGTATGGAGTTTTCTTCCTTTTCTTGTCCGGAGCGTTCGCCGATGATGTCAGTGCAGCTTGTGTCGGGCGAACAAATTGTTCCTCTTGCTTGTTCCTGATGATACTCGGAGTCGATGCTCTTGATGGCTTCTTGAACCGTTCCATCGCTGCTTTGCATTTCTCAGTGGACTTGCGCTGGTTCAGGACTTGCCCTTCAGGAGCTTGAGGCCTCGGCTTCACGGTACCTTTTGTGGGTTGCACCTGAAGATCAATGACATTGCTTGGAGATGGTGGTGATGAGCCTGGTATTGGAGCTTGAGAAACTTGATCCTTCACGTTTGATGGTGGTCTAATTTTCTTGTCCCTAATCTCCAGGTGCCTGAGCCTAGGCGAAAATGTTGTTGATTGTTCTTGCTTTCCTGGGCTCGAGTTGTCTTCCACAGCTTTCACACCAATCCGGGAAGATTTCCTGGACTTGAAATGCTTCTTCACAGCTTCAACATTTGAGTCTCTTCCTTGTTCGCTGTTCCTGACCATGTTCGTGATATCCATTCCAACTTTCCTTCCCACGCTTTCCTTCACTTGCTTCACAATCTGCCTCGCGTAGTAACTCGGGCTCCTATTCTCATCCTCGCATTTGAATTCTTTCCTCCTCAACGTGGCGAAGCGCGAGAACTCCAATTCTTCGCTCGAATTTAAGTTCTCCTTGCTGATTTGGAGAGAGAGACGGCGATCTGCATCGACCGATCTTCTGGCGGAGGACATCCTCGGGGTCTCTGGCAAAGACCGAGTCCCCGCATTAACTCCACAGTAATTCTCCGACCAGCTCTTTTCATTGCTCGGCCGCGGCTTTCGAGGTCGGCCGGTGCGTGGATGACACTTTCCGGGGATCGAGGTGGGTGTCTCTAGTGTTGAAGAGACTCTAGGGCAGGATGAGCAGCTGTCTGGAAGAAGATCGAGCCCCATGAGTCGGGCCACAAGAGTTGGAGTCCTGACGACTTCAGGTGTAGTAGTGGAAGAAGAGGAAGAGTCGCAGCAGTGACCTTCTTGCTTCTGCCTTCTGTCTCCACTGGTTTTGATTTGGATGCCCATCTGCATGATTTAAAGAGAGAAAAGAAATCCAAAGAACGAGCGTTAAGGTCTTTACCCCCCCCAACTTCTCATCATAGTGTCATCATTACTCACTTTCAAAGCAAAGAAAAAAATGTGGGAGACGATAAACATGCACACTCACTGGGATGTCCAAACAAAGTTCACCATCTTTCCGGTTGGGTTCTAACCGAGGCTGCTCTAGTTCCAAGCTGTTCCTCGGTGCTTCCGTTCCTGAGATGATACAAGGTGACATTTATCCAAAATGTTGCAAAACAAATTTGACAAGTTTGAGAGAGAGAGAGAGAGAGAGAGAGAGAGAGAGAGAGAGAGAACCTTTACCTTTAGGAATGGTGGGTTCGTCAGGGAGAGAAGAGCCGAACTTGAAAGAAGGCTGCTGGTTCATGGCAAACTGGAACTGATGAAAATCAAAGAAATGGAAGACAGCGCACATGCACCCAGAGGAGGCCTCCTCTTTCCTGCGATCTCCTCCTCTCTTGGAGGATCTTCCGCCGCCCCAATACCACTCTTTCCCCATGACTAATCAAAGCCACACCCAGGCCAAAAGTACAGGAACCACTCGAGGAAAAAAACACCCCTCTTTCCTTCCCTGCCAACGAAAGAAGAGAAGAGGAAAGAAAAGCTTCCAGGACTGAGGAAATCGGACCAATCAGAGAGAGTGCGTAGGAGTTTCAGCCGAGGAGGTTTCCTCGACAGGGAAAGGAGAGGGCGGTGGAGGGTGCTACGCTACAAAGGCCTTGATGGGGTTGGGCGGGGGTGAACATATTCCTGGGGGGTGCGGAGGATGCGAGAAAAGCGGATCCGTGAAGCTCCAAATCAAAGCCAAACCCCCCTTTGATTTCAGGAATTTTAAGTACGCGACGACAACAAGGCCATGTGTCGTCCCCCTTCTGTCCATCTCTATAACCTTTTCATGTCTCTTCGTCCTATTATAAAAAAAACAATAATAATAATTAGTTTTTTTTTCTTTTTTATTTTTTCCTTTTATATCTTCACTCACTCCCAAGTGTTTTTTCTTTCTTCTTCTTTTTTTTTTTTTTTATCAGAGCAACAAGGCCCCAGAAGCAGTGGAGACCCCTGCAATCTGGCTTTGGGAATTGGAATCGGTAAAGAGATGACGATATGGCCACGCACCCGGTTGAATAAAGCAAGCGATTTGCTAATAAAGCGTACACGCTGCTTTGCTCTTCTTTTTCCTAACACAATATAATGCCCGAGATTCATCTTAGCTCGTCGCTAAGCACGATACGATTTTCCTTTCAGTTTATTAGGTCGAACAGTACAACACTAAAGAAATCGAATATGAATATGTCACGTCAATTTGCAAATTACACCGCCCCGCATCATTTAGGAGAAATCAATAACACGCTCCTGCCGAGCTATGCAGCTCTTTTTTTTTTGTCCTTGAGAAATTTCATAAGCTCGTTGATATTAGATCTCACGGCTTCTCTCGTTGATGGATTTGGATCATGGACCCAGTTTTTGTCAAATTGAAATTAGAAATAGTCGGGCCAAAGAAAAGAAAAGAACAAAAAAGAGAAATAGATATAAGATGGCGGTGGTGGAGGGCTGGTGATTCCCAAGGGGGGTCTAAAATAAGAGGTGGTTTTCTGGGGATCCGCAACGCAACTGACCCCCATTCAAATTGCGACGTTAATGTACGTAAACCCTCTTTATCCTTAACCATGGTTACCTCCTCTCCTCTCTCCTCTTTATTCACTCCACCAAAAAATTGAAGCTCGGTCACCAAAAACATAATCATCAAAGTCTGGGTTACAAGTCTATTTGTTTAGCCAGAATTCGACTATGCGACGAAATACCTTTCATCAAAAATCGTTCTTAGATTTATACTAGAGAAGATGAGGTAATGTGGCGATTCTGGAGAGGAATGACCACGGGTGGATGAGGGAATCGACAACATCACTTCAAACGGAACTGGAAATACAACAATTTCCCCGGAGTTTAACCGATAACGAAGCACCCGAGAATTACAACAAGGATACACGCCGAAACTGAATCAATGATGTGGATCTACAAACTACGATCAAGAAACACGACGGGATTTAATGGACGGCGCGATGGTGCAATAATTGAAAAATAACATGTTTCTTTGTTTGTGCATGGGGCCTCTTCGAAGAATACGATGCGGCTAGTTAGAGTCTCCAATCGACAATTACAAACAGATGATACAAACGGTTACTGAACGGTAACGACTATTATTACATTGACTCTATTACCTAAGACTGCGTTTGATCGCCCCGATTTGGATTGGGATAGGATAGGATAAAGTAGGATTATAAATCCTTTTAATATCCACTGGATTGTAAAAAATCATATTATATGTTTGGTGTAACCTAGATTGGATTTTTAAAAACCTTTTAAAATCCTCCAAATATCTCGCTTTGATCACCCTCGTACCTCCTCCACTCTTCATGCATTCACTGTTTCGCTAACTACCGAAGGAAGCTCCTCTCTCCCAAGCTGTGACGTTGTTGTAGTTCCGTGTTCTTATCCTCGACAACACTCGTACACACAGTGGCGACCCCTCAGAATTGTCAAGTTAGTCTTGAACAAACTTGACCGTGTGATGCTCTATTTCAGCACAACCCATCTTTGCCAATGCAATAGAGCGCAAGGATTGTGTATATATGCAATCGAGACCCGTACTCGTAGGCGCAAAAAATCCAAACCAAAATCAAAAGCTTAATTACTTGTCGGAGCGAAGCAAAGTGAATTTCAGGGATTTTTCAAAGCTTTCTTGTCTTCGTGTGGTGGTGAGTCGTGAATATGAACAGAGCATAAACAAGTCGAAGAAGAAGAAGAGTGAGAGATGATGGGAAGAGAGGGTAAAAGTTGTAGGGATAGCAGAAGATTTTGCATCTATTCTGAAATTTAGTTTTCTATTTTTTTAAAATTCTTTTTCATATTTATATATTCTATCCGGATCTATCCCACCTCTTAGGTGGAACTTTTTTATCAGAACTATATTCGAGCTATATCCGGTCATATCCGGATTTCGCGTCACTCCAAACATCGGATAGGATAAAAGTTATCTTATCCGGAATTTTATCCGGTCCACCAAACACAGCCTATCGGTTTCATCGACTCTAGTTTGCTGATGGTTTCTTTGCCTCCAGTATCTTGTCGATTGCTTTATTCTACTGCATTGACGATTACTTGTTTAACGATTGCATCCGAAATTATCGATTCCACTTTTTATTGATTCCTTCGAGCTATCGATTTATTAAGTTATCAATAATTCTATTCATAAATGATCAAACTCTGCTCTCGTCGACTATGTCTATCACATGACAATTATAACCAAAGGTTGATCATTTTTTTTGTGCAAACAAATGTCCCCTTTTAAAGGAATTAAATAATTAATCAATCATTCGATTATTTTAAATTAGATAATCAAGAGTCATTGCATGCTCCATCGTCATAGGCAAAATCGATTTTTCATTGTTGAATTTTATCTTGACCAGATCATCATAAAGCTCATTTTCCCACGAAACGCATGTTTTGTGCGAAGTCTTCATGTGGCCCTTTATCTTTGTCCTTAAGTAGTTACTCATACTTAGACACTATCGTTATCAATTAGAATAAATTAGAAAAATTTTGACTTTCAGATTTTTCTCGGATTGAATTTCAATCCAATGAAAGCAAAATTTGTGAATTCTTCCTCTAAGAGTGAAGTAAGGCAACTATTCTTAGCTCCTTGAATTAAGTTACAATCTAATCGACTGACTTATTATTATATTGATAGATTCTAGCCAAACTAGCAATTGATTCCTCAAGTATTGTTCTATAAAATTGAGAATGGAATTGTCTTTACATCAATTAGGAAATAAATTTGTATTCCAAGTAAATGCAATTTTTAATAAAAAAAAATGAAATGGAAAAATTACCAAAAAAGCCATAAACCTTTTGCATTAGTGTCAATTCAGTCATAGACATTTTAAAAATTTGCCAATTGAATTCATCTGGCCAACGTTGGTCGAAAATCATTATCATGGACACCGTTGTTCTATGTGGCATAGACAGCATTGACATGGACAATTTTTTCTATTGTTTCTACTTTTAATGTTTATTTTATTTTCCTTCTTTTATGTATTAGTGACCTCTGGCAAGGCCCTCGCCAGCACAATGAAAAAAATGCAAAGAGAAAAAGAAAATAAATAAATAAAAATTTTAAAAAAAATTAAAATTACAAATTTTTTAACATTAATGCCAATTATGTCACGTATGATAACTAATGTCCACATCAACGATTTTCGATTAAAATTAGCCAGAATGACTCAATTGGTAAATTGTTATAGGTTTAGGAATAAATTGGCCGAAATAAAAAATTTTGGACTGAATTGACACTAATATAATAGGTTTATGACTTTTTTAGTAATTTCTCCCAAAGGAACAACCTAAGTCTCAAGAATACATTCGTTCCTGCCTCTCCACATTGGGAAATAAATTGACCAACATATTTAACAGTCGATTGATCATCTTTTCCAATGGAAACAGTGAAGTGATGAGTTTTGAATTCACTTGGGTAAGGTATAGTGTTAACTCAGTCTGAATTTGGTTTCCTATATATTGACTTGACTATTCCTCTGTTGACACCTAATTCTTTTAATGCAAATTCAGCGACTTGATCAGGATTCACGAGTTGATAACGTTGCCCTTCCTACCCTCCAAGTTCAGCGTAGATAGGTCAACAGACTTGACCTTCCTGCCACCTAAGTTCAAGGATCGCTTGGCCTAAATTATTTCCACATTTCAATTGACTAAGAGTTGGAGGAACATACTTGGAAATCAAAGTATTGAGTTGGGTCGATATGGATTGATTCGATGTCCTGGGCTTAGAAATGGTATAGTTGATCGCAGTGGCAACCATCGGCGTGATCACATTACAGATGTGTTTCACTACGTGATTCACCATCTTATTTCGTTGTTCCACGAACAACCACTTCATGATAGCCACCAAAGTGGAGTTTGGTGCTAACTCCCATGCCTGCTCCTCCGTAAAGTGTCGCAAAATTTCAACGTCTCCCCTTTGGCTTGGCTCTTCTACTGGACTGGTGAGGTCTCAGAATGGGCAGAAATGTCACCAGGGTTGTTACTTATAGTATGATCAGGCTCTAGATGATTTCTTGTTCTCGGCATTGTATTTCCTCAAATTGGCCACACCAGTTTCACCGGGCATGCCAAAAAGATGTTTCGCCGGAATTCCATTGTGCAACGAAATATCTTTAACCAAAAATCATTCTTTGATTTTTATAGGAGGAAACATGTGTAATGATTCCGAACAAGATATATCACAGGTAGATAAGGGAATTCACAACTTGACTATTAACCGAACTGAAAATACACAAACTTCATTGGAATTTAATCAACGATAAAACCCGAGAACATAAAAATGTACTGCCATAATTTAATTGACGATGAGGTACTTAGGAATTATAGCAAAGATAAACACCAAAATTTAATCGACGATACAAATCTGGAAATTACAGATAAAAACACCTAAGAATCTTATCGATGACACGAATCTTGAAACTATAACAACAACGTAAGAATTGAAAGATAACATGTCTGTTTGTGCGTAGGACCTCTACGAAGAATACATTGTGGCTTGTTGAACCTGCAATTGATGGTTATCAACAGAGGTTACAATGGATACCAAACCATTACATCGACTCAACTAGCTTAATGGTTTCATCGACTCCACTATCTTAATGGTTTCTTCGACTCCACTATCTTGACGGTTTTTTTATTCCACTACATTGATGGTTGCGTATGAGATTGTTGACTTCGTTTTTTTGTCGATTCCTTCAAACTGTCAATTCATTAAGTTATTGATTCTTAAGATTGTAAGATTGTTGATAATTCTACACGTAAAAGATCAAATTATGCTCTTATTGACTAAATCTATTACTTGTCGATAATAACAAAAAATTGATCATTTTTTGGCATAAACACTATTTTATACTTGTTACGTATATGTAGAATTGCGGAGAGGAGCAACAAGTTGTAGCAACCATATTTGGGATTGAGAGGCGACATCATCACGAGATTTCTACACCCTGTAAAAATATTTCGTTTTGAGTCATAATTATTATTGGCGAAATCTCGACTCTGGAAATCAAGATTTCGAAATAGGCGATAATTAGGTTTGTTCGTATTGAATCCGTTGTCAAGCGATGTGAGACAACACTTGATCAATTTGGCTAATGGGGTATGAATGTACATTCATGAAAGGGAGAGCGCGAGCTATTAAATGAAGGCAGACAATATAAATATAAAAAGCATTTATAATTCATTATCAAGCGATATGGGATAATATTTCTAACGGCCCAAATATTCCTAAGTATACTTTCACGTCTGGGTCATCATATATAACAAGCTATCTGCCAAGGATCGAATGTTAAAGTGGAGCATCCATGTCATCCCTTTCGCGCATATTGTAATGCTGCTAAGGAATCTAGGGACAACTTGTCTTTTAGTTGTAGCTTTTTCGAAGTAAGTTTGGAAACGGGTCGTGATGCTTTCTGCCAGAAAGTTTCCGGTATTTCTAAGCCAGTACTTTCTTGGGAAGAAGAAATTCAATGCCCAATCCACCATTTAGAAGAGTAGTCATTATCCTTTGTTATATTGAAAATTACTCGGAATGCATGCTTGTATCATGTTTGGCCACCGAAGGATTATAAAGTCCATAACAATTCTACAGTAGTTACCACGAACGTAATTTTTGAGTGCATGCATTGTCGGAAGATACTAAATTCAAAGAAATTGATGATCAATTGTTTCGAGAACGTTGTATATTATTAATTTGAGTATGCAATATCTGGGCTCGTATTAACACTTGGTCCACCAGCAATTGTAAATCTTTTACTTATAAAAGAGAAAAAAAAAAAAAAAAAGCGCTTACGAAGTATTGTTACATTTTAGAGATGTGGTCCAAACAAGGCAGAGCCGCATGTAGCAAATTGGGTAACCACCAAGAATAGCCGTTCTTCGCCTCTGAACTCGGTCGCGTTGGACTTTTACATCCAGTAGGCGACTAACTCAGCGACGAAAAACCAGAATTGTAAGGCAATTTGAGCCGACAGCGAGAGATGATTTCCCATTTGACCGATGTGAGCCGATGACGCTCCCGACGACATCGACAATCGACGTCAAGATCAGGCCTATATAACTCTCTCTCTCTCTCTCTCCTTTTCTTCGGGTCAAATGGTGCAGCAGGCCTACTCTGAAACCCAGTTCAAGGGGCTAGCCTAAACACATGGAAGCTGGAAAGGGCCCGATAGAAGCCGGTAATCATTGCAAGAAAGTAAGAGAAAACGTCCAACTCCCGATTCATTGCTCTGTTGGAAAATTCGTTTTGATTGCACCTATCAACTTTAATTCTGTACTAGCTGTCTCCCGCACCCCAAATCCCCTTCATCTGTCATTACCCAATGAACAGTAGTTACAGAAACGGAGATTTCTGTACTGTGCCGTGACCATTTTGCACGATTGACCGGTGCCAATCCTCCATCGTTAGATTAACAACACCTTAATACGTATCACTGCTACGAATATATGATGTCGGGAATTGGATGGACCGCAAGAAAATTGTGGATTGGAATCCCACGACACCATGGAAAATGCCTTAAAAGAGAGTTCGTGTGTTCTCAAAATCTCGAGAACCCGCCACCCAAAAATTGACATTTGAGGTAGTGGTGCATCCCATGATCAGCAGCAAGAAGCTGTTGGCTAATTGGGCGAACCATGTTTCGTCAAAATACTCGAACTCGCACTCCATGTCAAGACAGAATCACGTTATTTCTAATTAATCCTATCTACAGTATCCATTCACGAAAAGAGATTGCACGTTCCTGTTCTTCGAAAGGAGGAAGGACACATGGCTCATCATCCCCCCTATCAATTCTACTGTTAATAGAATCTCAGTTAGCTCAGAGTTTTCTCCACAGATTGGGGCTTGTTCATGCCTTGTCACGGCGTACCCTTTGCTCCTTTTTCAGTTTCGGGACCACGGCTACGTGGAGATAAGACTCCCTAAAACCTTTAGTTGTTTGCTTGACGTGACACCCAATTTTCTGAATTGACATCCTAGGCATCGCAGCCTCCTCTCAGAACTTGAAATAGCATTAGCTACTGTGGTCCCCCTAATAGGGAGCGGAGAGGAAGAGAGAAGGGTTCAGTAGCAATATGAGAAAACATTTGTTGGTCTTCCTCTATTTGAAATGTGGTATGCCCTTAATTCTTTTGGATGTGATGATTAGCTTAGATCTCATTAGCACAGTTAGCCACGGTTGACGCTATCTAGCACTATAACCTCTTTTCCAAAGTCTATTTAAGTTAAGACGATCACGACCTAATGCATGAAAGTCGAGTATAAAGCATAATGAAGGAAGAAGTAGAAAGATATGAACGGAAGGAAATAAGATGAATTAATTTAGATGCGCGATTTTGACAATTCAAAAGTTGAACGTTTGATGGTTTCTTCTTAATTTATTTATTTTTATAAAATTCGATAGCTAGACCCGATATGTAGACCGTCACGATGTCTTGAGCACAAAGCTCATGAGCGTTGTGACATGCGACTCATCGCACAGTCAATTTCTCCATTTGCATGGAAGAAAAAGGTTTAAATAAAAAAACGAAAGGATGACCGTCCCAAAGGCCCAATCAGATTGATTAAAGCAAAATTTCACGACCCTTAGATTGCATAACCAAAGGACATCTATGATCTAACCCACATAAAGATATCATCTGGTGGCGATTACATTGTTTAAGTGGGCATCTGTCAACTGTTCAGATTTGCTGCTCTTTTTAATACTGTATGTTATAAGCTGCAAAGCTTGAGGGCGCAGAGCTCGAGACCATGGAGGAGGAGGAGGAGGAGGAGGAGGACAGGACAAGAACCAAGAAGCAGACGCACAGTTTTGCTCATTAAAAAACCAGATGATTTCAGGGCCGGATGGGGGCGAATAACGGAACACAGAATCAAATGGGGTCATATTGCAAGAGGGTGACGTCATCTTTTGGATCGGTCTTTGCGCAGAACGTGGTAGATTCTCCCCCTACATGATATTCCTGACGCCTGCAATTGTTGCTCACGCAGTTCAAGATTGAATCTGCGACCCCCGCAGCGATAGAGATAGAGAGAGAGAGAGAGAAAATCTGATTTTTCAAATTTTGAAGGTGGCCCGGGTAGCTCCCATGGCCGCTCCCAAGGGCCGACTAATAATAATGTTCCTTATCCAAGAGCCCGCGTGCGATGTCCATGAGCGTGCTTAGTTTAGAACAGAGGTCGAGCTGTGGAAGTGGTTGGCGGTTCCACCATTTCTCTCTTGCATACCCAATCGATTGGATCTTTTAAATGGCAAGATGACAAACGGCGAGGAGAAGGAGCGTCTTGTACGAGCAAAAGCAAGCTACTGGTGGGGGCACAAGAGGGGCTTGTCTTGACATGGATGAGATGTGATAAGTTAGATCCTTAAGTTTCTTGAATTTATTATGGTTTTCACTGAAGAAGAAAAGGCTCTCGCCTCCGAAGAAGAAGAAGCATAGAGAGAGAGAGAGAGAGAGAGAGAGGTCCCATTTTTCTTTTGTCTGCGTCCTTTCGGCCCCTACAGATTCCCGCTGGAGACGCACAGAGAGAGATCATTGTCTATTTTGAACTGTTATGTCTACTTCTCATGAAATCAGACCCTACTTTTCCTCCATGAAATTATTATATCAATAGTAATGGAGATTGTCGATCTATCATACCTTAATTTGAATACCTAGCTGCATTAACTAAATTTCACCCATTCCAAAAAATTATAAAGTATATCACATGCATTTGGATCGGCTTTGGGAGGGCTTATGACCTACACAATTCAACCCGTTTCCAAGACTAGAATGACACCTTAATTCGGTGGTGCTTACAAGAAAACTCAATATGACCTTTTTCGTGCTATTATGCCGAGAAAATTTGTTCAATAGATACATCTAACATCGAATGCACCATGTAACCCTAGCATCGACTCCTTTCAAATTCCCACTCATCTCCTATTGAAGAAAAGATAAAATGATAGTCCATGGACTTTGATTCAATATGTAATATAATCACTTATCTTTTAATTTGTTTTATATTAAATATTTTCATATAATTCAGAACCTACATCGAACATGTACCAAAAGTTCAAGAACCACATTGAACAAATTAAAAATTTATGAACCATGTTTAATAAATTAAAAATTCAAAAATCAAGTTGCCTATAAAGTCAAAGTTAAAGGACTGTTTATGTCATTAACACTAAAGAGAAAGCCCAGAGAGTCAAGGTTGCAGTGCTTCACCAGACCCAATGTAACATGTGATCAGGCGAGCCCGTGCATTTCTAGCTCTTTGTGATGGTTACCACCTGGCCACACTTTTGAATGCACTAAAAACAATGCATCCCAGAAAGAAAATACCTCTGACAGCAACCGAAAAGCTAAGCCAACATAAAGCAAAGCGCACCAGCATCCGTCATTCATTTATGACATAACCTGTTGATTCACATTCTCCCTGCTTCTTATGGGATCGTGTGTGTTTACAAGGCTTCAAAGAAAGAATATTACACGCAACAACCTTGACTGAGGGGACGAAACTTAAAAGCTCGAATAGGGAAAGACAAAAGGTTATCCTGCATGGATTATTAGAGGGCCTGGCCTTGCAAAATCAGCGAGACGAATGATCGGAATTGCTTGTGTTTCAATTATTCCTTTGAATAAAAAATCAGAAGCGCATTTCAGGCAGTCCAATAAACAATTCTGTCTCGACATCTGAACTTTGGCTGCTTAGGCTGCAAATTCCTGTTTCTTTTGGTTGAACTGATGATGCAGACTGCCATGACTTTTCCATCTCGCCATACTATCACATTACAAATTCATAAAACGAAGTTTAGTTGGCTGTTAGAGCACAACTAAATTCAGAAACCAAATGCTCGGAATATCAATGTTGATTCAGAAAAAGTAGTTCACAACATGATTGAAATAAGCGGTTCATATTCAACTGCCCAGCAAGTATCTCTCTCATTGTTTGGTAAACTAACTTTCTAAATAAGTTTTTACATCTCTAACATTTCCCAGCACAACAATAACAACATCAGATTTGTAAGATTATGTGGAGCCACTACCAACGGTTCTAAAAGCTTAAACTATTAGATGAAGGCACGGTTTAATATTTAATTATTCTAACACTCCCCCTCACACTTAGTCTGGTCTTTTTCCCTAGTACTAAGCATGGACATAATAAATTTGAGAGGCAAATGGGACCTAGAAAGATTTGAACTCAAGACCTCTTGCTCTGATACCATGTTAGATTATGTGGAGCCACTACCGACTGTTCTAAAAGCTTAAGCTATTAGATGATGGCATGATTTAATATTTAATTATTCCAACAAGATTCATTTGATAGAATCGGCACAACAACAGTATGGCATGACAAAGTTCCACAAAGATTGCCACTGGAAAGATATTCGACCAACAGTGCTAATTACGGCCAAAAAAGGCCTAGAAGTACGTGTTATTAAAGAAAAAAAGGCCATATGACAGTCAATGGGAACACAAAGATAAGTTGCAGCAAAGAAGCAATCCTAAAACAGGAATAAAACTGCTTGCTTTCTTAGTTCTTTTGGCTGAATCATGAAGGGACCCGAAACGAATTGATGCGATTAGATAGAGAGAATAACAATTTTACCTTCTCGCGCAATCTTGAATTTTCTTCTGATAGGAACGCCTCCTAATTGATAAATGAAAGGAGATCAGTCAACTAAATGTTACTTTGACGGAACAGCAGAAAAGTTGAAACCAATTTCTTAAGTACACTACCCTTGCTTTAAGTTGTTCAATTTGCTCCTTGAATAATTGGTCCTGCAAATTTTACTCCACATTTTAACTCTCCCCTCCGGACTTAAAACATTCAACCTCAAAATAAGAATAAGTAACAAGCAAGCGACAAATTCTATTCAACATCGATGGTGAACTGTGAACGTATACCTTTTTTGCTCTGATAGTGCTCAAGCTTCGCTCCAACTGTCCACTGATCTCCTGAAGTTCATTGACTGAGCATGATCCCAAACCTTGTCCCAAAAACTTCCTAACACATGTTCAGAACTGGTCATCCTAGACATAAACCAGATTATAATACGTGAATTTGGAAAGAAAGTAACTTGAATGAGGATCAGACCGTTTTGACAGTTCAAGGAGTTCAATTTGCCTTGCCATGTCCACAGCCTCATGCTTCAGATGCTGCATCCAAAGAGAACTTTTTAATTCTAGAAAGATGAAACATGGAATGCTATAACTTTTGCAGTCCATTAACAAAAGGGTACGCCTGCAATTCAAATTTAATTGTGAGTGCTAACTTGATTTAGCCAATCTAATGGAACTCAATATGAAATTAATTTAACTTTGACATGGTAATACTCGTCTATATTGTAATTGAACTGAAATGTCTCGTAATCTTCTGGAAGAACTCCCGTGTAAGACCTGCCAATAGCAGTGAAACGAGGCCATGTCGTACGAGTAAGAATAGCTGAGATATCTGTCTCTCTCTATCTAAGTGTCCAAGAATCGTCTTTCAGACATCTCAACCAATCCCGTGGAAGAAAGGGCTATGTATAGAACTATATGAAAATGCTTATACAGGAGACTTCTACGATATGCTCAGCTGCTGCAATTCTATCTCGAGCTCACCCTTAAAGCATTATGAAGATTACAACTTAAGCCCCGCCTTCTATAGTGCTTACACTTTGCACCGTTTAATATGAAAATGAGAACCTACGTTTTCCACCTTTTACCTAATAATCTGTAGCCGAGTTTAACAGTTCATTCCTTGTATTAAGATGGAATGCACCGTGTATGATGCTCCATTTCATTACAGGAAACGGTAGTCTTACAGTTTGGTCAGGGTGATCTATTACTACATAAACAAGCTTCCCAGATTATGGTGCAAGCTTGAGGTCTCTAAATTAGAAAGAGTAGTCTCATTATGGTTAACTTTCGATGATTTAGGTAATCATACCGTAAATAATCATTTTCCCTAAAAGTTAAATGCCAATAAATCAGACCACAATATACATCCGATACTTTTTCTAGCGCTCCTCCTCATGCATGAGCTAAACTTATGTGATCAAGAAGTAAATGTAATGTAACCACACTGACTAGATCATTACATAATGAAGAAAATAACAAGAAAACTACCATAATAACACAATAAGAGCGAGCATACGATTGATGATTTGAACTCTTGATGCTTGCTCTATTACCAGGTAAATTAACTTTTCCCCAAAAATTAAGTTGTCAAAAGCGCTCAAAGCATATCTTTTAACGTGTGAATGTGAAATGACTATTTTCCTATAAAATTTAAACTGATAAGTGAAGGTATAAATACTTCCCTTCATGTGTAAGTTGAACCTTATACGAAATAGAATATATGGACATAATCACCTCAAATGACAGCCGAAGTAAGAAGGAAAGTTGTGAAAAAAAAGAATAAAAACAACAGACTGCTAAGATTAAAATTCATGACCTGCACCTAGACATTATGTCAAATAACCACTTTCTTAAAAGTTTAAGCTATCAGGAAAAAACCCACAATGCATAGCTACTACACTTATTAACATCATACTTATAGCTTTTGTTTTTCTACTACAGAATCCTGCGGAAATAAAATTCTTTTCTGGCCAGCATACGCAGCAACATCTATAACGGTGGAAGGAAACACCCCTGCATAAGTACGAATTCATCTTTAGAGCTTTGAAACCATTGTTCTTTTCAAAATGCACAAAGCTCATGTCAGCGTGAAGGATGATTCGCCCAATAGTTGGAAATTACAACAGCAACGGAGTAATTCTTCTACGTGACTAAAGAATATGTTTCTAGTGTAATCTGCTTGTTAATAGGAACTACACTTTGCCCCATTGAAGGTGCTTATCAAAGGTCAATTATCCTGTCGACTTACTATTGAAGTCATAAGACGGTTAGGACACATAGACCACAGTTAAAATATAAATATCAGCTGGAAAGCACTTTTCAATGGGGATGCAGCCATCTGAATGCTCACTGAATCGTGGCCCAGCTACAGTTACTGCACTGTTGTTTTCTAAATTTTTCCTACATATATCGTTTTCAAACTGCAGTTTGATAATGCAGAGAGAGAGAGAGAGAGAGAGAGAGAGAGAGCTAACCAGCATATATTGCTCCATGTTGGCCCTTTTTGCCACATCTTCTTTTGCATATTGACGATAGCGCTCTATAGTATTTTGCATGCTGAGATATCACGAGTATGGTCAACCCTCAGAAAACCAATTTCTACGGGAGACCGATTAGATGAAATTGTCCAATCTAAACGTATAATTTCCACGAAAAACAAAAATCTAGAGTTGGACGATCTTCAATGATATGTGCTCCGAGCTTAAATTGAAAACATTACCAAATAAACTAAACAACGAACATAAGGGATCATCTCTCTCTTCTTTCGCGGGTTGGAAAATGAAGAATTAATTATTCAATCTTTTGAAGTGAAGTGTACATTCTAAGTACGTTATTTTTGCAGAGTACAGTCATTAAAGCGTTTGCTCCTAGACAGACAAAAAAAGCCATTGGAATTTGGAACTAGTTCAATAACTATAACAAGGCAGTTATTCCTATCTGGAAGTGCATGGAGAGCAAAAAATCCATTGGAACTAGTCCATTCGATGTATGCAGTCCAATGCAGACGCCCACATCCCACCAAAAATATTTCATTATTTACCATACCAAAATGACGTGGATCTACTTTCTTTGAGAAAGATTGAAAGTTTTCTCTATTTTTAGGAAATTCAAAAACCATGTCAAAAAGCAAAGTGACGTAGAATCGAAGTACTATGACGCGACAAGGCACCGGGTACAGCTCCAATAAGTTCATCAAGTTCTCTGGAGATGAAGGCATTCATCATCAACTAACTATTGGCTATGCCCCAGAGCAAAATGGAGTTGCACAAAGGAAAAATAGAACCATCATGAAGACGAGATCCATGTTAAATGAGAAAGGACTTCCTAACTTGTTTTGGACCTACACTCCGGCATACCTGTTAAATGGATGTCCAATTAAAGCAATCATAAAGCATGGAGTGGACAGAAGCCTTCACCGAAGCATCTAAAGGTTTTGGCTATATTTACTACGTCCATGCCCCTATTCGAAAGAAGAACAAACTCGACGAGAAGACTGAAAAGAATATATTCATAGGCTACAGCAATTAATCTAAGGGCTATCGATCAAAAAATCTAAAACTAAGAAGCTGGTGATTAATACAGACATCGAGTTAGACGAGAATGCTGTCTGGAACTGGAAGGAAGAGAAGATCGAGAAGTATGTCACCTTACCAGACATACCACCAGCATGTGAGGAGACAATAACATAGAGAAAATGGAACGTCAGATTCCTCCACTCAAGACGTAACACCACCATACTCTTGGAGAGCGATGCAAGAAGAGTCTACTTCAGAGTGTCCTATACTAAGAGTACAATCTCTTAGAAGAGTTTATGAAACGCGCAATTTTATGGCCTTAGAACCAGAAAACTATGAAGAAACTTCCAAAGAAAAAGTATAGATAAAAGCTATGGAAGAAGAAATAGAGATGATTGAGAAAAGTGAAAGTTGGGAGATCGTCGATTGCCCCAAAGACACAGATCATTGGCGCCAAATGGGTGCACAAGATAAAACTAATTGCAAATGGGTCAATTCAGAAGCATAAGACAAGACTCATGGTGAAAGGATACTTACAACAACCAAGTATCGATTACAACGAAACTTTCACTCCTTTGACTCGCCTCGACACTATTCGGACTCTCATAACCTTAGCAGCACAAAAGAAATGGAAAATACATCAACTGGATGTAAAGTCACCATATCTAGATGGATATCTTCAAGAAAAAGAATATGTGGAACAACCACTAAGCTTTGTCGCCAAAAAGTATAGAAAAAATACTAAAGCTCCAAAAGGCCCTCTATGGATCAAAGCAAGCACCACGAATGTAATATGGCAGAATCGACGAATACTTCACCAAGGTTTCATGAGGAGCATGAGCAAGCCAACCCTTTACATCAAGACCCTAGGTAAGTGTACATTCTTATCGTTTCTCTATATGTAGATGATCTCATATATACAGGGAAAAATGATAAAACGATTCAAGAATTCAAAGAAGAAATAATTAAGACATTCAAGATGACGGACTAGGGCTTGATTCACTACTTCCTCGGCATCAAGATCGCCCAAAATGAAGAGTCTTCATTTCTCAAAAGAAATATGCTAAGAACCTCTCAAATAAATTCAAAATGAACTGTTGCTAAGTGGTTGCTACACCCATGACAAATGAAAAGCTACTAAAAGAAGAAGATGGGGCAGAAAAAGCTAACGTTTCCCTCTATAGAAGCTGCATTGGCAGCCTATTGTATCTCACTACAACACGGCCAGACATCATGGAAGCAACAAGTCTACTGTTACAATTCATACAAAACAAAAGCCAAATTCCAAGAGAATCCTAAGGTATTTATGAGGTACTACAAATTATGGTATTTGGTACCGGCCAAGTGCAATGGCCAAGCTCCTCGGTTCCAGTCACAATGACTGGCAGACTCAACTGATGATAGGAAGAGTACTACCTGCTATGCATTCACACTAGGATTTGGAATGTTTTATGGGCATCCAAGAAGCAAGACCTAGTAGCTCGGTCTACTATAGAACCGAATATGTCGCAACCACTATGACCACCAGTCAAACACTTTGGTTTCAAATAAGACAATGGAGAAGTTCCGGTGGGATCGACTCTGATATTTTGAGACATCAAGTATGCAATCCCTATCTTGAAAACTCCAGTCTTTCATGGAAGAATTAAAAATATCGACATAAATTATCACTTCATACATGAAGAGCTGCCGACATATTTACTAAAGCGCTACCGCCCGCCAATGAGGAGTTTGAAAATAATCGATCTAATTTCTAGAAAAATCTAGCATGCATAAGGTTTCTGTAGAATTCTCTAGTGTGTTTTAGATGTGCGGCAAGTTTACTTAAAAGTCAAGAACTCTAGCTATAGAGTCACCATGTCTAAGTAGGTGAAAAGAGTGAAAAATGGTGGCCTTTGAGTCAGTGGAAGGCTATAGATTTAGGATCTCTTCTGCTAGTTTATACTTGGAAAACTAGTTTCAAACCTCCCATACACCAAGCATTGTAAAATCACATTTCATTGTTTTATTCTTTCAAGCTCCTTCCCAACCATTCCACCGAGTTGTCTTTTTACAAAAGGGATAATTGCATCGGAAGTCTTAAAACTTGTCACGAAAGTCAATTGAGTTCTAAAATTATAAAAAAGTGCAATTAAGTCCTAAAACTTATCGCGGAAGTGTAATTGAGTTCTAAAACTTTCAAAAAATACAATCAAGTCCTAAAACTTATTAAATTAGTACAATCAAGTCCTTCCGTTGATTGTACTTTTAAAAGTTTTAATACTCAATTGCTCTTTTATGATAAGTTTTAAGACTTTATTGCACTTTTTGAAAATTTTAGAACTCAGTTGCATTTTTGTAACAAGTTTTAGGATTTCCAGTACACTTATCCCTTTTACAAATCCAAATAATTAACCTTGCTTATCCAAACTTCACACATAAACAACCAAAAACCAACAATTTTATTAACGACCTAGCAAAATATATTTGACATATTGGAGAATTTGAATTATGCTTGTCCTTCTCCATTCAATTTTTGGTTTAGGTAAAACCAGAAAAGTGTCGACTCTCATATCTAGGACTTTGATGAGGTCTGGAAAATGCCCCACTTGTAGAAATGCCATACTCTAGTTTCCCGAAATTTTGCAAATCGGTTTTAGTATACATACCATTGCTCCACACAGTATTGCTACCAAGAACGGGTTTAATCACGCGCTTGAAAACTTAATCAATTGCCTCAACTGACTTTTTTCTCTCAAATGAATGTCAATGAATCTAGATTATGATCGTAAGGGCACTAAACAAGAGTATAGCAGTGTTTACGTATCATTAAGCATAGAAGAAACCTCATTCATAAGCCTTTCCTTTTGCCAAAGCGGACATCATTTATAAGCTGATAGAGTCGTTTTGGTAGGAACTGATTTGCAATTGCATAGAGTCGGGAGCTTACCGTAAGTCCAGGAAACAAAACAAAGAAATGAGATGTTTTATGCATGTTCTTGGAGTCCTTAACGTCATATCATGTGTGACTTTTTGTAAGACAATTATCATTTTTGTTCAAGAAAAGACAGCTTGAGATTAGCATGTCTAGGTAAACTGGATATGGCTCAATGCAGAATAGGACGATAGAAACTTGATTGAAATGGGTCGGATGTGCAAAATTACCGCCATCAGACACTCTTGTGCAAGATGATTTCATGAAGAGGATGTACATTAGAATGGAGCATAGAAATTTAGACATCGATCGCAATACTTTAAGAATATAGAGTACTAAAGTGTCAGCTTACATGGGCGGTGAATGTACTCTCCTAGCTCTTTGTTGCCATGTTAACTATTCACTCGATCAAGAGTCATGACTCATGAGGATGTGCAAAATGCGTTCTTTCCATATGCTGTCATATTAAGTAGAAGTGTGAAAACGAAGGAACTCTAGAGGCTCAATCTATCTTAAACCACAATCCGCACCCTGCCTTTTGCAGTTCACTATCGCGAGCAAGCAACAACTAAATGTGGGAAAAAAAGAAAACTACTACACAGTACCAACTTGGGAGGATCTTACCTATGTACTTGATCATTCAACTCTTTTTATGTTGTTCTCTATGTTTTAAGGATGTAATAATTCTCGATTCACTAAGATATACATACAAGGGGAATCCAAACTTCCAATGCGATAGTTCATTCAACTCCAGTGAAAAACAAAGCTAATTATCCAAAGACGTTAGCCACGGCAGAAGCAAATTGATGACCATTGAGTGTATATGAGACCTCGTAGCTGCGATTGCAAATCAAGAACATGGAAGGGGTAACTTGCGTGGTGAGATTTTAAAGCCTGTTGAAGTGCCTCGAGATTTTTTTTCCCCAAACCTTTTTGATTATTCTCGTTCTGTGGACTTTGCTATGACTTCATTTTGGTAAACTTCTGGTTTTCACTGAACAGTATAGTTGACTGTTAAAATGAAACTGACTTTTAAATCCACTGTCATATGTAATTGAAATTCTCGACATATACCTCTAGTTGATTTATCATACCCAGAAGCTCCTTTCTCAATTCTTGGCTTTTACTTAGTCCTTCTCATTGTTGTCTATTGATAATTACTATCAAACGTTTTACATTAAAAACTGAACCCCCTGCCAAAAAAGAAAAGCAAAATTCCTAACTGCTTTTTCTGGAAACCATGACACAAGACCTGCTATAGAATATGAGGTGCTATGGTATGCAACAGCGCATTACATACTGTTAGAGTCACTTGTTAGACAAACATGAGCATACAGACGTTAGGAATGTCTAGACCACAACACTCCAACATTTGAGCATGCTATATGTTAAAAACAGGTGCGGAAAAACAAATACAGAACACAGGATTTACGTGGTTCAATGACAAGGTGATCTACGTCCACGGGCGAAGCAAATCAAGATTCCATTATAATTAAAGAGAATACAATTTTCAAAAATCGAAACGACGACTTGACAAAACCTTACGGCTCACCAAACCCTCAGAAAACAAAATTCTCTCTCTATTTAATGAGAAAACCTAGCCGCGGTATAAATAAGGCTTCCCAAAAAAATTTTCTCAGGGGCATAGCCCCCAAACCCCCCAAGACATTCCTTCGCTTACTCCGGCTCAAGCGGACCGCCATAAAAATTTGTTCATTTGCTACGGGTTGGGCCTATCGGCCCAACCCTCCGCATCACAAACTAAATCTCCTTTTTCAGGTCACACAAAAAATATGTCGGGTCGAATCATAAACCGGACCAAATACATAAAATTCAAGACATATTTAACACTATATGACAGTTTTCAAATTTTGCTCTTTATATAGAGATGGTATGGAACATGACCTTTAACAATGCTAGTGTAGAATTCTCACGAATAATCAATACTAAGAGTATAAAGTGATCAGCGATTTAGATATTTGGCAAGAAAAGGTGCAAGAAATGCAACCATGTGATAACTTAGGCTATATACATAAACCTCAGAAAACCTAACTTATACACAACTATAGCTTGTAATTTTAGAATCAACCTCCATATACTGTTAGATAAGTTGAATAAACAGTCCATTCTGATTTTCAGACACAGAAAACACGACTCTTGCAAGAAAAGGAGAATAATCTTGGGAAGGAATCAACAAAGACAAGTTCTGTTCAACTAAAAGACCAATAGTCTTGCCAATTTTTACAAGTCAAACAACCCTCTGTGCTGAACTTCAATTCAACCAATGTAAACTCCAAGGGATCATTGTTGGAAAAGGAAAAGGGAACTCCATGGCGGAAATAGGACTCAGATAACAGCGTTTGCATGCGCAGCTTCATATATGTAGAATTATTTGCAGAAACAGCGGTGATTTAAGCTCCAGATGAATGTGATTGCACCAATTTTGATTTGTACGATATCAAATGAAGTACATAGCACAAAATTAAACTTTTGAACGCACAAGAAGATTAAGATCGCTAATTTGAGGAGCGTATCTGGGAAAAATCACCTGCAGCATCATCTATGTAGTGTAAAAAGTTATTTTATTTTTCTGAAAGAAAAAAAGTTCACCACTACAGTGCAGCGCAGTAGGTACCATATATGAGGAGTGGCATATTGGGGGAAGTCACCAAAAAAAAATTGAAAAACGAGACATCATCGTACACTAGACATTCAGTTACTGGTGCAAGTACCAATACCTAGTTCCATTTTAAGGCATTCATTAAGTTTCCCAAGTTCTTTGTTCACAGCCTAAAAATGTAAATATAAAAAAGCAGTCAACCAAAATAAGAAATCTAACAAAAACACTACATTGCTTGGATGAAAAAGAAATATTTGAGACGTACTTGGAGCTTGAGAACTCATAAAGTCTTCCTCTCTGAGAGAAGCTGATGACCGCGATTTCGGCATCGCACAAAACCGACAGCTCGTAAGCCTTCTTCATCAGCCCGTTCCGGCGCTTCGAGAAGGTGGCTTGCCTGCTCGTTGCGTTCTCTATTCGCTTCATCTGAATTTTGCCTCTCGCCATGTTCCTGAAAAAGACTAAAGTGAAAATAAGCCACAAAACCCATCTCACAAAACAACCCTACGAATCTCTCGACAACACTTTCACCTAAAATACGTGAAAATTTGCTGCTGCTGAAGAAAAATCTTGCTCTTGAGGCCAAGAAGAGAGTGTCTCTCTCGCTCTACGCGAAAATGGAAATAACCCAGAAACCCCAAACTATTTACAGGTTCAAAATCATGCACATCCTGTCAAATTTGTCATCAAGAGTGAGGGAAGCATCAGAAAGAACAGTTGTGGCCGATTGCAGAATAACCCACAAAAAGAGAGAGAGAGAAAGAGAGAGAGATAGGGATGATCTTTCTTTCGGATTCTTGATGTGTCAATCTCTTTGCTGGGAGACCACAAACACTACTGGAATGTTTTTTATAACACATTCAAGTATTCGCTATCCTCGCTCTTATCTACTTCAAGCTCCTACCCACAAAAATGGGAAAAAGAATAATGAACCCACAAGGGGGAAAAGAACAAAAGAATACGAGAAAGTGGGAAAATAGGAGTCCAAACAAGCGAAAATATTGAAACAAATGGAGCAAGAAGAACCAAAACAGGATGGACTTGTCTCCTTTTGGTAATGTTTAAGAAAGAAAGAGTAAAGATGGGGGGATAGAGAGAAGGAGAGAGACATTACATATTGAGTTTTTCACGGGTAAAGGAAGGAACAAAAAATGAAAAAAAAGACAGATGTGGTTTCAGGACAAGACATACGCTAGCTCCAGAACAAGGAGGAGAAGGAATAAAGAAATGGGAAATCATACCATAAATTCATGTAGGGCACGTCTACATATCGTACAATGATGTGCGGGCTGAGCCAATGCCCTGTTGACAGCTCACCGCCCGTTTACATCGCCCGATGTTCACCTCGACCAATCGCTACGCACCTCGTCATGGGGCTCCCCTTGGTTGGCGAGTCAGCTCCAACCCACGCCTCCTTTGCCCTCCCTTCTTTGCTGCCGAAATGGTCTCTTCTTTATTCTCACTTTTCTATTTTTGGGTCAAAAGAAGATTTCATTACTAACTTGAAGTATGCAGCAGCGCAATAATAATTACTGAACTTTCTTGTGAATACCGTAAAATGGGCTGTCTGGGGAACCAACCACTGCTTCTTGTCACCAGAAATTTGTTTGCTGAAAAGAAATGAATGAGATAGAAGTAGAACGGCGAGAAGAAGCATGAATTGCAAAGAGAACGGGAATATGACAGGCAGAATTTTAGCTTCTAGAAAATACTTAGATCTCAGTGTCAGTATCTTCTAAAGCAGAAGCATGAGGGGGCAGAAATTAAGAATACATTTGAACATATAACTACAATGAGCTTTCTGGCCAAATAAATTAATGTGGCGTCTTATATTCAATTATCAACACGATCTTTTCGGGTTTTTGAGAATTCTCTAATCTCGGTATAGGTTTCCTTTGACTAAATCGAGAATGCAAACTTACGGGATCAAAAAGATGAAAACAAGAAAAGAATCGTTCCATGCAAATGGTTAATGCTTGTTTATTGTCATGCGAGCTACTTTGCTGGCAAGAGATGATCATAAGCAGAAATTAAAGTATCTTATGCGCATATGGGTTGAATTGTCTGCTGACTATAGCAATGCGAGTCAAGTCATTTCTTGGACGCTGCTGGAAGCGTCTGAAATTATCAGGTTGACTTAGATCATGGGACTAATCTGTGGTCTACCCGCGCAAGTAGCACATGGCCTCTAACTTTGAGCGGGGAATAGATAATTGGGCGTGGAGACCGGAACGAACTTGGTTGGTCGTTGCTTTAGCTGGACTGGCCACTGGTTGGTCTAGGTTTTTTCCTTTCCCGATCTCCAGTAACTTGGGATTTGCCGAAGCGAAGTGGTGGGACCCCCACGTGTCTTCTCACTTTTGGGTTCCCTCATCGAAACCGCCCCCTCTTTTTCAATCAACTTTTTCTTCATTGGTAGAAATGGAAATTCACTTTGTCAATACATGATGTGTTCTGATGATGTAGACGCCGGCCATGCTTTATTTTTTTTGGTTTATTGAAACTCATTGGTGATCTCTCCCTCTCAAACGACCAATTGGGTCATGCAAATGCAAGAATAATGCTCCTATCTTCAAAATTTCAGAATGTTTTTTTCTGGAGAAATATTTTGATTGACATGCACATGGGGATAACAGACCAATCGAAAGTGAGATATAAATACATTTAGCGCTAAATAGAATGAAATTTGAAATGTGTAGACATTGATGAATGGTTGATTGTATTATTATATCATTGTTTTATGGTGTAACAGTCGTCTAAAATGCTTTCCCTTCTTTTCGTGATTAGTTTAGAAACAAACTTGAAACATGTGGCGAATGGTATAATGAGGGAAAAAGGAAATCTCTTTTCTCACAAATGCGATATGAGCTTAAATTTGATTTTTCAAGGAATTCAATTGATTGGCAAAATAGCGAGCAAGGGTTAATGGCGCTAGCAGCCCCCAACATTACCGTAAGAAAAAACATATCCACTACGACAAACTAGCACAAAAACATATACAAAATTCGAGAACGTGTGTAGTCTTGAGTTGTATGAGAGAAAAAGAATATACCAAATTGTTAGGCTTGCTAACTGGCAAGTTAGGTTTAAAATGCTGTAGTCTCTCGTTGGGAAGAGCTCTCTCTATCCATGGTTTAGATTTGTTAAAATATGTCATAAATTCATTTTTTAACTTTTATTTGATGAGCTAGATTATTATATGAATTAGTTATATTTAATAAATAGATTATAAATGAGTGTAGACTCAACTTTATGAGTTATCAATGGATTTAATATGAATATTAAGTGGGATCACAACTTACTTAAATCCAATCCATCTTTCTGACTTTCTCTTGCTTTCACTCGATCTCACGTTCATTCACTTCATGCTTTCATCTTAATTTATATATGAGTTTTCCTAAATTTGATTAAATATAAAAGTGTTTTAGCAATATAAGTTAGGTTGGGTTTAATTCACTAGATTTGTATTTGCATTGAAATTGGTCAATTTGGGTCGGACTTTTTTTGAAGCAACACCCACCCATTTGATAGGTTTACCATGGTGGTAGTTCCTCTACATAAACCCTAAAACCTTTCTTAAACCCTAGCAATCATGATTCTGAAATACCCATTCCCATTCTTGCCCGATGGTAGTGGATTCTGCTCCCTTTGTTTAGCATCGGTGATTGTCTCCTCCTTATTTCCCCTCCTATTCTAGCCCTAAATTAGTTGAATCAGTGTCGCAACCCTTGACCATTCTTGAGCAGGGTTCGGGGAAGCTAGTTTAATAGTAATGTCGAAAGTCAATCAACAGTCCTCAATTGATGCTGGTTTTCCAAATTCTTATCACGCAAGACAGTGGGTTTTTTCATTTTAGTTGATTAGCTTACGAGAGTTATATCTTAATTTGAGATCGCCGCTAGCATTTTAGGAGCCGGCTAGAAGTCAAGTGAAATACGAGATAATACCTCACTTTCCACACAACTAGAGATTTAAGGTGGGGGATATGATTATACTAGTTGTTCAAACTAATGCCATTTTGGTGCATGAACTCGTTTGGTTTACCTTCTAAGTGATTCATGCGGTTTTCGTCCATTTTTATTAGCCTAAGACATTAAACCATGATCATACAGAAGTGCACAATCAAATAAGCAACAATCACAAACAATGCTATAAGAAAGAGATGAGATAAAGTACAGAAATAGAAAACCCGAGCTGTATCGGGAAATAGCAAAACATAGCCTTATCATATGACACTCTGGGACATGACCCCCATGAGCGGGTACCGTAAGCTAGACGCATAATGACTAAAACCAAATAACATGAAAAGACTAGCTAACTAACAGCAACAAAATACTAATCAAAAATATATTTGGAACCGTTTGGTTCGGCTTTTGAAGAATGCCTTTGACAAAATGTAAATACCTTTGAGCCAAAAGAGTTTTTTAAAATACAAATAGTGTTTGGTAATGTGTATTTTAAAATCACATTTGAAAGCAACTTTGACTTGAATACTGTTTAGTAAAATTATTTGTAAAAGATTTTTGCTGATATTTAAAAAAAAAAAAAACTGGCCAACCGACCACCGTTGCCGACCAGATGTGGTCGCTGGCCAGCCTCGTTGGACCTTAGGTGAGATGGCCTGAGGTCCTACGACCTCAGGCGAGTCAGCATGAGGTTGCATGACCTCAAGCATCGCCTGGGTCGCGCGACCTCGACGACCATCGCTTGGGGTCACGCGACCTCAAGTGGCGGTCACCTGAGGGTTGCGCGACCCCAGCGACGCCACATGAGGTCGTCGGACCTCAAGCGTTGACTGGGTCATGCGACCCAGGCAACGCTTTTCTAGGTCGCGCAACCCCGGCGACTTAAGTGGCGGTCACTGGAGTGCTAGCCCACAGGCGACAATCATCGGACCCGTTGCTGGGAAGACGACAAACAATGCTCGATTGCATTCCGAAAATGCAACTTCCCAAGGCTCCTCATGGACTCCATTCATCCAAAGGCCATTTCCAAGCTTTGGAGATGCAATTACATCTTCTCAAAGCTTGCCAAATAACTTCACATTTGCTCAAAGAACTTTAGAGTCCCAAAGCAGCATTCAAATATTGAACCAAATAGGCTCATTATGCCATCCTAAATGCGATTCTAATCTAAATAAGACTACATTTTTATCAATTTCTGTGCTCCATTTCATCAATTCCACCAGAGTCACGTCTCTTTCTTTTCTCATTTTAAAATCACCAAATACTCTGTTCCATTCCATTTTTTTGTTTTTTTCTTCTTTCTCATATTTTATCATCCCTATTGAAGCTAATATTTCTCCCACAATGCATCACGGCAAAACTGAAGGTGTTACAACCCAAATCAAGACCATAGAAGGCAAGCTTGAGGCACACATTTGGTCATTCTTAAACATTAAAATATGCATATTACACACCAATATAAGGAGATAAATGTAAAAAGTGGCACTAGGCCAGCAAAGTGAGTAAGAGAAGGCTTTCGAACAACCTTAAAATAAAAACTAAATAAAATCAATCTAGCAAGGAAACAAGTGACCATGCATGGGGACTCTCGGCAAAGCACAAGCAGTATTTAAACGGGGCAAACAAGGGAAGATGACAAAAACAAATGGACAGACAATCGCAGATATTTGTGGCGAGGAAAAGAAAGAGCAACTCCACCGCAAACTAAGGCCTAATTTTACCATATAAAAAAGTTTTAAGATGGAACCTTAAACTCTAAGGATGCCAGACCCGATTCATCGAGCCATAGGTAGAAGTAGTAAACTCGCCATACCCGTGGGGGCAAAGCGAGTATACGATACTCCGAGTTTCAACTACAGACCAACCTGGGGATCCTCGGCAACTATTAATATAGGTTGGACTAAGATAAGGATCTTTACCTTGTTTGAAAGAGGGAGGGTGTCACCGAGAGGTGTCGAGAGATGGAGTAGGAGCTGGAAACAGGGCAGGACAAAGGAAGCTCGACGGTGGCTTTAACTGAGAGAGTGAGGCATCGAGAACAGTGACGGAGAGAGCTGGAACCAGTGAAGGGAAAAAGAGAATGAGAATTGAAGGTGATGATTTAGACGGAGTGGCTGTGATGGCTGAACTGAGGACTGGTGGTGGCGATGGAGTGACTGTGAGCAAGATGGAGTGAGCAGCGGCGGAGAGAGGAGAGCTGGAGATGGAGGTGGCAAGAGCAAGAACCGACGAAGCGAGAGGGACAGCAGCTCGTTGGCGGAAAGGGAGCGCGAACAAAGAGCTTAAAAGTGAAGAGTCCAAGATGAAGACACCAACGCCAAACTTTGAAGGTGAAAATGCTGCGGGTAGGAAAAAAAATGGAGAAAGAAAGACTTGGAATTCGTGGGCTCTTTCGGAAGAAAATGAAGAGGAAGAAAATGGGATTTTCTTTTTTTAGGGTTTTTGGATGCCCTGCACACACGGCAGCTGAGAGAGATGGGGCGCCCATGGGCTCTTGAACCTTGGTGAGTCGGGCCTTGATGGGCTTTTGAGGGTTTGGATTAGGCTAAGTGTTAACCCAAGCAGACTGCACAGTGGAGCAGAAACGGCAAGTTCGCGCTCATACATTTGTCCGATTTGGCTGACATTTTGAGAGGAGTAAGTCGAGACGTCGACGTACCTTGTGTACAAATTTTAGTCCAATCAGATATCAGGAAGTCCACTTGTCAAGCCTCCAAATCACTGTTTCTTTTAAAAAAAAATGCTTGATAAAGTCGTAGGCGAAATTCACGTGTCAACAATCAGCCGCTCTTCTCTTGTCAGCTGTGCTTGTCTTCGTATCCGGAGCTTTATGTCTTTTTCCCTTCTGGTAATTTTTCTCTGGGGTACTCTAATGGAAAAAAAAAATCACGAAGTGGATGTACACCTGGCCTCTCTTTGAAAAAGGTTAGCAGAAAATGAAATTGTAATTATGGATGATGTGGTTTCAAATTGAAAAACTCAATGAATGTCATCTTACTCTCTTTAGTAAACTTATTTTGTGATGCTCCAGAATATCACGTGCGACGTATGTCTTTTTCAAAATTTAATTTGTAATTATTAATAGCATGAGGAAGCACCACAAAATTTTCACATCATTCCATACAAGAAATCACATGAGTTTAATTAATCTACTTATGCTTCTTAACAACACTAGTTACCATCTTCATAAAGTATTCAAACAAAACACAACATATTACAAAAGTCCTGGGAAGAAGGTTAGTCAACTAGCACCACTACACACACTAACCCCACAACAAGCCTAAACATTAATTAAGTCATCATCCAACTCAAGGTTTATGACCTCTGACATCATCTCATCCTTTGGGATCATCTTATAATTACAAAAAAATAAGGCTGAATCGAAACCCAATAAATAAAATCTCTAATTCTAAGGTAAAAAAACGAATAACCACTCAACCTAGTGCCAACAAACAATACAAAGCAATACAAAATAATCGTGTATAACGAGTGCACCGATGTTCTAGCTAGACGACACAAAAGCATTAGGGCCAGATGGCAGGAGTGGACTTTTCCACCAATACCGCTAGGAAAATATAAAAACCCATACGTTGAGAGCAGTGTGGGAGTTCTTTATGTCCGAAACCCTGAAGCCTTAATAGAATTCGTATCTCCCTTATTCCTAAAATGCCAAACCCAGAGAAACTTGAGCATTTTCGTCCCATTAGTCTATGCAATTTTGCTTACAAAATCGTATCCAACGTTATGGCTAATAGGCTTTATCTGATTATCTGACTTGATTGCAGTGGAACAAAGTGCCTTTGTGAATGGGAGATTGATCCAAGATAACATTTTAGTTCTGCAGAAGGTGCTACACCAACTCTGACTTCGAAGGAGAAAATTCTAGGCAATGCTAAAGCTTGATATGCAGAAAGCTTATGATCAAGTACAGTAGAATTTCTTTGGAAGCGTGTTTAGACAAGATGGGCTTCATGGGTTTAATAGGTTATGCAATGTGTGATGACTTTAATTTTTAGTGTGAAATTCAATGGGGAGCATCTACAATATTTCAAGCCGTCAATGGGTATTAAACAGGGAGACCCTTTATCTCCCTTCATGTTCATTCTAAAGACTAATGTTCTATCTTCCCTAGTTAAGAAAGCATTAAACGCATTAAATTAAACGGGCGGTGTCCCACTTTGTCTCATTTTTTTTTTGCAAATGACTCAATTTTCTTCTTAGATAGGAAGTTACAGGAATTTCAAAATATATTTGCAGTATTGAATCGGTTTTCAGAACTTAAAAGGAGAAAATGGCCAAGAGATTTGGTGTTTGAAAAAACTAGTAAATATTTGGGAATTCCGTCAGATTAGGAAGTATCTATGGATGATATGTTTGCATGTAAATTGGGCAGAAAGAATGCAAAGCCAGAGAGGTGGAAGCAGAAATTGATGTCTAAAGCTGGAAAAGAAATTTTGATCAAAATTGTGGTACAAGCCTTACCATAGTATGCTATGTCCATGCTTAAATTCGGTCTCTATTTGTAAAACAATTGAGTGGAAATATTGCTTCTTTGTGGTAGAAGAATAATGAAGCCAAATATGCTCTGCATCGGAAGAAACAAGATATTTTAAAAGTCAAGAAGAATGAGGGAGAATTAGGCATCAGAGATATTGATTGACTTTAATAAGACAATGCTGGGAAAACAAGCTTGGACATTAACCCAAAACCCATTATCATTATAAAGCAAGCTGTTAAAATGAATTTATTTTCCTCGAAGAGATTTTTGGCATGCAAAGAAAGCGATACGCCCTTCCTGGGTTTGGCAGAGCTTGCTAATGGGCAGGACATCTATTTCTCACTAGGTGCAGTGGTCTGTAAGTGATGGGTGACAAATAAGAGTTAGGGTTAATATTACGAAAAACTTTAAACTGGTACACCAATGATAATTTTACCATAACTAATTTTTGACTATCAAAAACCTCAAACTGGTACATTTGTGACAAATTTATCAGCGGTTTGTTTCTGTTAAATTTTACTGTCAAATTGTTTTGTTAAATGACACGCGACAATTAACTGATGTACCAATATTATGTTTTACTCTCCATTTGTTACAGGTGTATCAGTTGTGATTTTTTGTGGTATTAATTCAATTTAATAGAAACTAACGAAGGGTAAATTTGTCACAAATATACAAATTTGGGGTTTTTAGTGGTCAAAATATTAATTTAGGGTAAATTTATCACAGGTGTACTAGTTTGGGATTTTTTGTGGTAAAAAAATAGTTTAGAGTAAAATTTTCGTAGATGTACCAATTTGAGGTTTTTCGTAGTATTAATCCTAAAATGGCTAAAAAGATGGGTGATATGAGGTAGGGCTAAGCATATCGGACCAACCAAATCGGGAATCTCCTAGACCAGTCGGTTATGGGTAGTTCTGAGGGGTCCCGGTCCGATCCCAAGTTCCTATTTTTGGAACCGGTGGCTGATCGGTTTGCTTTCTAATTCCAGGGTGGAAACTGGACCAACTATATCTATGTTTAAGTTTTTTTAAAATTCTGAAGAAACGAAACTCTAATCTAATTCCTTTCCCCAAGGATGACTATGATGTTCACCTGTGGTGTTCTATTTTTACTATTTTGCTATTCCATTTTGTTTCAGGAGCAACGCATGTGATGAGTTTTTTTTTTTTTGCGAGATCATGTCATTTATGTTCGGATGGAGGTTTGTTTTCATTTCTGGATTTGGCTCAAGCAGTGTGCACATGAGCGAGGATTTCTCGCTGTTGTCGTGATTGTTAGCATGCTCACGTTTAGGCGTGTTATTGTTTTGTGAGATCTTCAGTGAACACATGTGCTTAGGATGTTTGCTGCTAAATAGAGCATGTCCTGTTGACTGTGTAGGAAGTGAGTATTACATTTCATTGTGGTTTTGAAATTATAGCATGTAAAAGGTTCAACCGCATGGGTAAAGTGATGTTGAGGATGGCATGAAATTGTGTACTTATACCTTGTTTGGAAAGCTGATAAAATCTGTTGTATATGTTTCTGCTCATTATTGGGATACCTCTTATGTTGTTCATGTTGGTTGGGATAAGTTTGTAGTGGAACAAAATTGGAAGGTCTTACTATGAATTCCTCTTAATATGCATTGTATGTAAAATGAAACTAGACCGGACCGATTGATCCTCGATCCTAGAAACTGAGAACCGGTCCAATTCTCGGTTCCTAGATCGAACCGGACCAGACCGAGAACCGGTCATTCCTAATATGAGGTGTTGCTCCAAGAGATGAGCCACAATTATGTGGTTGACCTGATTAACAAGGAGGAAAATTCATGGAATGCACAAATTGTGAAAAATAATTTTGATGATCAAATTGTTAAAGAAATCCTTACAAACTTAGTGAGGCCTCAAGCAGCAAAAAATCAGCTAGTCTGGACAGAGACTCGATCAGGCAAACATTCAATCAAAAGTAGAACAAGCCCAGCCAAAATCAAGAATGATAATCCTTGTAGCACGCAATTAATGAAAGGATGTTTGGAACTATGGGTGATAGGTTTTAGGATAGGTCGATTCCAGACCTCGAACCTGATACCGACGCTGTTATGACTAGTTCTTAGTTTTTGGAACCTGAAACCTATCCTATTTGCCCTAAACCCTGTTTTGGAACCTACCCTATTTTTTCTGTTCGGTTCCAGGATCTACCCGAGAATTCGTTTTTTTTTTGTTCCTTTTTTTGGTTTCATTTTTTCCAGGTAGCAAATAGGAAAACTTATAACTTAAATCAAAGATTATAAGTTTGATTGTGCAAACCATTTTAAGTATTCATACATAAGCAGATTATCTTAGTCCCAATAATTTAATGGACATAATAAAACAACATAGGTTCTAATTGGATATGTAGTTTATTTGTTACAGAACAAAAATTTTAAGAAAAAGGAAATTGTTCCATATAATGCTTGCAAACCTTTGAGTTACACTATCCACAAATAATAATCACCTCCCTCGTCCTTTCTGATATAATGTTTTGAATTTTATCCATATAAAATTGCAAGTAGACCTTCATATAAATCCGGTCCGGGTGGATTTTCACTTGAACTGGAAAGGGTTTTTATTCCCATTTGAACCGAAAAGGGTTTTCACTTGAACAAAAATTTTATCTTAAGTATTCCCATTTTAACCGGAAATCAGACCGGTTTTTATTCGGTTCCCAAAAAACGGAACGGGTTTCCGAACCAGTTCAAACGGGAACCGGTTCCCAAACTTATTTTTCGGGTGTGCCGATCCGGTTTCTAGGTAAATCCGGTCCGGTTGCACATCCCTGTTTGGAACATGCAAACAACTCCTAAAGTGAGGCTATGGACGTTAAGACCCAAAACCAAAAAAAAAAAAAAAAAAGGCTATGGACGTGCTCTCTGTGTCAGACTACCAACAAAGAAAAATTTATTCAGGAAGGGAATCGTACCTTAATCTAATGCGTTCTGGGTGCAATGCTAGCGATACAGAGACAACAAAAGCATCTGTTCTTGTTATGTCCATGGGCGAAGGAAATTTGGTGACATTCATCACTCAACATCCACATTTCGATACAGGGCTTATCAAGAACCGAATTATAGACATCCGGGTACTAAGCTGTCCGTGTACATATTTCCGATTGTAGTGATCTCTTAGTTCACTTTGCGGACATCCGGGTACTACACTGTCTTAGAGAGGCCAAGTTCATCGCGAAATAGGTTGCCGAAACCTAGAGGAGAAATTCACTACCGCAGAACCGGGTTTTCTCACCTCCAACCCCTTTGGGATCTTCCGTTGTTTAAAGCCCATTTATTATGCCCATTCTGGTCTTGCCAGTTGAATCAAATAACAATTTTGACCCAAAAAAAAAAACTGGCGGGTCAGGGTTGACATGATCCGATATTCGGCCCATCCAAGCACCGAGGAGAGGACCCGCGATCGGACCGGGTCATCAATCGGACCTGCGACGGAACGTGATCGCAATCTGGGGAAATTCAATTAGCTGGGGAATGGCAGAAGAAGAAACGGGGAAGGGGAAGAGGAAGAGGAAGAGGAAGATGGGAGACGGTAGAGACAAGGCCAGAAGCTCCAAGACGAAACCTTCTCCATCACCCACCATTGCCAAGTGGCCCCTCGTCAAGCCCAAGCAAGATCTCCACATCACTCGCCTCAAGGACACCGATCTCTTCACCGTACGTCTTCCACCTCTAGCTCTCTTGCGCAGCGTTTCTGCTCCGTGTTCTGTGGCCGTGCCGTAGTCGGTGCTTCCGGTCCGGTATATGTCGAGATATACTCGCTTTTGTGGATTGGAAAAAACTGTTCCTCTGGTGTCGTTTCGGGATCCCTTTTGGAAGGGACGATGCTCTGAGGAACGTGTTCATTGAGTGTCGGTGGTTTCTGAGGAGGCAACTGCTGATTGCCTGTGAGGTGTTTGTGCATATTTGTAGCGGAAAAGGGATGTTGAGAAGCTGGATCAATTGAATGTTGCTTTCAAGAAAGTAGGATTATGTGAAACCACGTAATTTCTGCAGCTATGAGGTATAATAGAGCTAGTCATGGTTAGCCAGAGGCAGAGCCCGACATGGACGTCTCGAGTCGGCAGCTAGATATATGGATTCTTTTAGCAGACTGCATTGGTTGTTTGGTTTGTCTGGATAATCAGATGACTTATTGCTATCTAAATCATATCTCGAGAAAATATTCACATGGTCTCCATAACTCTGCTCGAATTTCATATATGCAGCTTCCACTGGAGTAGCTCCACATCAAGGGTCAGCTATCTTTTCTGCATTTAATCTGAGAATACAGTTGTTTTCTTCCGCTGCACGAGTTTGTCACACAGTTTTCTGCATGGTGGTTCATATGTTGAGATGGTTTAGGACGAGAACGTTGATTGTCGCATCACTACTACAAGTAGGGTGTGGCGACTTAGTTTTTAGGCCCACTCGTGCATACGATCCAAGCAACATGGAACCGCGTATTTTAATTTACAAGAAAATGTGTTTGCATATAGAATGAACGTGTATTTCGAGTGGTGATTTCTCTTTGATGGTTAAGATTTCAGGTGCAGAATTTTTTAACTCCAGCTGAATCTAATGCATTTGTAAAAGTTGCTGAATCCTTTGGCTTTGTTCACCAAGGAAGCCTTGGTCCAACGAAAGGCGAAGCTTACAGGGACAATGATAGAATTTCTGTCACCGATCCCTTGCTTGCAAATGCAATATGGGAATCTGGACTTAACAAATTATTCCCTGATATCAAAATTCGAGGGAGGGTTGCTGTTGGGTTGAATCCAAATATCAGATTTTACAGGTTTGTATTGCTTTATAGCATTACCGAAACCGCATTCTGTATCTTTTCCATGTATAGATGCATCAGTCACCCATTGGCTAACTTTTTCAAGGCTTTGAATTGGCAAGAATACAGTGTCGTCAATCTGGGGTAAACTGAAAACGACTTCCCTTGTTTTGTGCATTTGAGGTCTGATTTCTGCTTCAAATTACATCACTGCTGGTTTATTTCTGAATATGCTTAGATCGGATTGGAACCTTTTCACAGTCAATTGTACAGTGTGAACTGAAAGTCGCTCTGTTAATAGCCGTAAAAGCTGGCAAAGAAAATAGTTGTTATCAGTACCTGTAAAGTTTGATTTCATTGATTGTTGGAGTTGCCTACGCATCAGGTACAAGGCTGGTCAACGATTTGGAAGACATATTGATGAAAGTGTTGATCTTGGTGAAGGAAAACGTACCCACTACACCTTACTAATTTACTTAAGCGGTGGTTCAAAGTTAAAAGCCAAGAATGGTTCAAGCAACCGTAGTAATTCTCCTTCAGAGATGCTGGTTGGAGGAGAAACTGTCTTCTATAATTCAAGAAATGGTATTGTGGCTGAGGTATATCCATTCTGTGTTTTCTCTGTTTGAAGTTTTTCTTTTGGATTCATACAATAAAGATTGTCTTGCCCCGTTTGTTTCTGGCATTCTTCGTGTTGCATCCTCAAATATGCCGGGGGGTTGTTATTCCATGTCCTGGTCTACTGTTCGTGATTTATCTCCACCTTAACTCTATAGGTCGCTCCAGCTGAAGGAATGGCTCTACTTCATATACATGGTGATAAGTGTCTGCTTCATGAAGCCCGCAATGTGACAAAGGGGGTCAAGTATGTCTTTCGTTCTGATGTAGCTTTTGCTTGAGTTCAATTAGTTGATCAAGCCTTTAACAATCACATAGAAAGATATGTAAGCATTGATACGCATATCTTGATGAAGCGGGCTTGGTCATCTTTCACAAGTGAACTGTATCTGCTATTACCATTTTGATCATTTTGTACCTTCTTCTTTTCCCACTACTCTTCGACTTGATCCCATGTTTTTCCCATAAATAATAAGTTTGATCGGATTGTGATTGATGAATATAATAACAAAGCGTTGTTAGCTTGAAAATTGAAAATGAAGTATTTCATGTGATGCTTGTGCCATTAACAAAGATCGGCCCTTATGCGATGTTTACACCATCAACAAAGATTAGTTCTTATTGAATCAGAAACAAACACAGAAATGGGAAACAAAAGAAATTGGCAAATCATGCTTCACAAAGTAAACTCTCTCTCTCTCTCTCTCTCTCTCTCTCTCTCTCTCTCTCTCTCTCTCTCTCAGTTTACCTCTCTGCATTTTATTCTCACTTCTCCAATTTCTCGCACTCCAACATTTCCAAGTCTTACCATAGAAGCTGCAAACTCACTGAAGAACATACTTTGATCTCTGGCAAACGAATCTACCATCCACCTTGTCCTGTAATCACTGTACAGTGCTTGATCCGACCCAAACACACCTTCACCAGCCACAAGTCTTCTGTAGTAATTGTTGTCGAAAGTTGATGCAGTGGCATCCAGAAACTGTCCTGCATTTCGGTCCCTGTTCGGCTTAGGGCAAGTATTCTTCAGCTGTTGTGCGAATGCATGGTTCAAGGTTGGATCAACGTCGTGAGTCGAACTGAAGTTACGAAGCCAGGCTTGGAAAGAAGAACAGTGTGAGAAGCCTATACTGTGGCCACCAGATAGTGCGACCAAGTCCTTGAGGCCTAAGCCTCTTTTGGCAAAGCTTTGGAGGAGTTGGGTCACGTTGAAGGTTGGCGCCGGCAAGTTGACCGCCTCTGAAGCATTTGATACTCTTCCATCTTTTCTGCCTTTCAGCACGTTCCAATATGGCCCTCCAGCCTTAGCAATGAAAACAGTAGCCAATATTATGCCATAATAGCTATCCCGAGGCGTTAGAAATTTTTCCAATGTGTGGAGCAACTTAGTAATTTTTCTTTATGGAGGGAGTGACTTCTCAAGCGAATCAAATGATAACTACAAGACCACAGAACACAGTAATTAGATGGGAAGCCATTTGAAACTCTTTTCCTTTTTCTCTCGGGCTCGCTGGTTTATTGTCATAGACATCGACTGTCTAAAACTGTGATAGCTAGGCTTTTTCCAAAATGATAGTCGAGTTTACTGGACTGACTTGTTGCTGTAATACATCGATAACAAGTTGTTTGAAGTTTCTTGAGTGAATCCTACGGAGTAATTGCGAACGTGCTAGAACTAATCAAATGATCAAGGTAGAAATCAAACGAGCTTCATATGCCTTTGTATTGGATTTAAAATAAAGCTCAGAATCATTATGAGAAGTACATAGGAAAGATCATGCACAGAAGGCGAATCGCGAGGTGAAAACCACTCGCGAGGGGAGTTATGGTTATTACCATGGTGACTACGTCTCTAGCTGCAATGGCGACGATATCAGCACAAGAGACTGCGTGTGGACATGCCATTTCGAGCTTTGCTTTGGCATCATCGATCGCATAGAATGCTCGAACTGAGATATTAGGAGGGCCATCTTTCTCTGCTTGGTTTCCAGGAGTAGAGTCAAGCAGCACCGACGCATCGCATCCCTGTGTGTATGCAGCATCCAAAGACACGCATGAGAGAGAGAGAGAGAGAGAGAGAGAGAGAGAGAGAGAGAGAGAGAGAGCTTTTGCATATGAGCTTGTAAATGTTCATACCCGAATGAAACAATCATGGAAGAACATTCTAAGGAGGCGAGCTGGGACTTTGGGGTCGTGCCTTGTGGCATTTTGGACCGCCTGCAATATGATTTTCTCAGCTTGAGGACATGTCTGGTCATAATAATGGGCATCAAGTACGGCTTTCGACACATAAACCATCACGAGCAGGAGGGCGATAATCATGCGAGAGCGAGCCTTTGGCGCAAGAACAGCCATATCGATGTATCGAAAGCAAGAAATATCCCGGATGTGTATATGGTGGACTTTTGGTTGGACGAAGCCGTATATATAACGAAGGAACACGTGTTCAGGTGCTGGGATGTTGATGTCGCGGGCATTTCATACATGCTTTCAAGTCACTCAATGTAGGAAAATAAAATTAAGCCCTGTATAACTTGGAAACGGCTTTTGGTGTACTTTAATACGAAACATCTATCTCCACCCCAGTTACAATCTTAGAGAACAAAAAAAATACATATGTGTGTGTTCATATTAACTCGCAAAATCGCAATAACCGGCTCATGTTTCGTATGTTGTAAAGCAAAAAAAGGGAGAGATCATAGATGCCTCTTCTCCTGTTGGCTTATCCCTATCAAGTTGGTTTAAGGGGCGTACGGTTGGTGAGAGAAGCAGTACTCACCCCATGCTGTACTGCCCTTCTTCTTTTATATGAATTGATATTCATTTCAGTACTAGTTGGCCACGAGCAAACTCAAAGAGCTCTAAACTTGCGTTTGCAGCTACAGCGAGATCTCAAAACCCAAACCATAAAAATAATGAAATGCATGTAATTAGGACATATAGAATCCGATCATTAATCTGGGCTAATTAAAGAATCGTGAGAGGATCACGAGGCGATATTGGGCACGGGGCGGGCCTAACCGGACTTAAGTGGGCGACTCCAAGGCCCATGAAAGAATGACGGCCCACCCGGGTTGTGCTTTTGAGCCAGATTGTGTTCAAGTGGTCTGCCCAGTCCATGACTAGGAGTACGCACGACCCGATTGCAGTATACTTTGCACGATAGATACAAGCTTTACTATGTAGCCATTAGGGATGATCGGTTCCCAATTTGAAACCGAGAACCAAACAAGCCGAATCGGTTCCCAATTTCTAGAACCAAAAACCGGACCATGTAGCCTTGGAACTGGACCGTCCAATCTGCTCTGGTTCCCAAGCGATCCAATGAAATGGGTGGATTCACAATAATTGTGGCAAATTTCAAGTATTGGACCGCCACTGCCACATTAACGGCCACCACTAGCCACCATCGAATAGCATCGGGACACATGAGAATACATAATCAGGGCAATGCCGAGACATACAGCTATAAACTTGAATAGTAGAAAAGTGAATACGAAATAGATGAATTGAAAATGAATATGAGATGAATATCCAAGTGTTTTGATTCAAAAGATTTTCTTCAAATAGGAACACAACTTCCTTTAAGCATCATTACAAACATATACTAGCCAATTCGAATACACAACAAAGAGACAAGTTTCATGAGTTTGGTTCAAGCATTTCATTGAAGCATTGGTGAGCACGGAGTGAGGAGAAGACATCGACCATTTTTTAGAACTCTAACCTAGACTTATTCCAAACGATCATCAAGAAATGCTCAACATCAAAGAAATCAACTCAATTGGACACCAAACACTTGAAAAAACCATGGAAACCGAGCTCTGCTCATCCTTTAATCAGGACAACGTGCAGGGCAAGCATTTAATCACGAGGGTCCCTACCCAATTTGAAGACGGTAGTGCAAATTTGAGATGAATCGAAGTACAGCCAATTGCCTCTCCGAGCGAGGATCCTCGGGAAAGAGCGAGCGTGAGAGGCTAAGGGAAAGAACGAGTGTGAAACTAGAGAGGAAATAGCCAAACAGGAAACAAAAGAGGCTTTAGGGCTTTTGTAAAGATTTTTAAGAAATAATTACAAAAAAAAAGTATGGCCAGTGGGTGGTTCCACCTTGAAACTGGGAACTTGACCAAAAATTATCGGTTCCAATTTTATGGAACTGGACCGATACCCCTGGGTGCTGCCCCGAACCAGCCAGTTCAATCTAGTCTGGGCAGTTCCCATTCTGGGTAATTCCTTTTACATATCCTTAGTAGTCGTTTTTCATTCCTCGTGATAGCGATACATACTATCTAAGTCATATTAACAGGTGTCAATCGAGATAATTCTCCAAAAAGTTTTAAACATATAATACGGATGTTAATTCAATCATAACCTTTTAATTATGTCAATTTAGTTATAAACTTTTATTTGCGTCAATTTAATCTTAAATCTTTTATAAACTTGCCATACTTGGATATTTAGACTAAATTGGCAAATCGTTGAAAAGTTTATGACACAATAGAAATGAATTGAAATGTTCATGATTGAATTGGTCTATGTACAATAGGTTTAAGACTTTTTAAACAAATTTTCAAGTGTTGCTCGATCTTTTGTTAAACAAATACTTGATATAATTTGTAGTATATTATGCTCAATAAGCTGGCGTATGATTTCATCAATAAAGAATATGATCATAACATTTCCAGTGCAAATTATGACAAACCAAGCAAAGCTCTCGCTATAGTCATCTTCTCCATTCTTTTCCCAAGGTTGTAGTTTCTTCTCCTCCTTTCTGCAGTGTTGTCCCATAAGAAGAAGGGACCTACCTCTCTCTCTCTCTCTCTCTCTCTCTCTCTCTCTCCTTTCTGCAGTGTTGTCCCAGAAGAAAAAGGGACCTACCTCTCTCTCTCTCTCTCTCTCTCTCCTCTTCCCCTTTTGTAGCCCTGTCTTTCTTTTCTCTCTCAATTTGTTCTGGGACTTTATTACCAATTTTTGCAGTTGATAATGAGCGAACGTGGAGACCGATTTGGTCATTCATCCAGTCGACTGACACCGAGGAAGATGTAAGATGTTTGTAACGCAGGTCCTCAACCTCTCTAAAATTAGGCTGCTCTCATCTCTAAATTTAGATTTAGCTTTACTTTCTTGAACTAGATTTGGATATAGATTTAAGAATTTTTTACAAGTATTTGATCTATGTTCTTCAATATTTTATTTATGATGGTGTCTCTGCATAACGATAATGATGAGAACATTGAATTTAGACCCGCACTGTAAGCCGTTACAAATAAATTGAGAAATCTTGACATATGCTCATTACTGAATCCGGTGATTAGCCGCCGATTATTTACAATGATACATTTAATTTTGACGGACGAGAGTGTACTTCTAATAGCAAATTACGCTTTGTTATTTACTTTTCGACTTTTGTTTTGTTACGCAGTTATTTAAAATTTGCTAGGCCCTTTTTAAATTTCCGCTGGGTATTATCATGATTTATGAATATCTATCTTTCTTAAAAAAATAATTAAAAAGAAAAAAAACAGGAGCAAAGCTGTCGTTCAAATTGGACTGAACGAATGCAATAATTGCCCGAAAGAACGGAAGACACGTGGCGCGCCCGGGGCCTGGGGCGAGGGGGTGGGGGGGGTGGGGAGCGCATCAAACGATGTGCTGACTTGGCACGCACCGGGTCGAGCCGTCCCCCCCACGAGAAAGCGTCACGAGAGGCCGCCACGCGTCGGCCGGGCCTTCAAAAAGCCTGCACGCACGGATGGGACCGCCCCGGAAGCACAGGGCGAGGGAACAAAACATTAGGGGGGGGGGGTTGGGGGAGTGGGTGGGCCCACGTGTATCGGGACACGTGCGACCCTCACATGAGACGACTCGTGGCCGGGGCCCACGCTCCGAGACAACAAAGAGCCACTCACGTTCCTCTTCCTCCCTCGTATCTTGCCCTGCCTAAAAGTGGGCCCCCCCTCCATATCCAAGTGCAGCTCGAGTTCCCTCACCTAACCCCATTTCCTAGCATCCCCGTGTTCTCTCTTTTCTTCGTCTTCGAGAACAGTGCTCGCTAACGTTGAGATTAGGAAAGCGGAAACAGAGTTCGAGATTGGAAAAATCAAGAAATCGCGGTCACAGATTGGAGCGAAAGCACGAATCGACATTTAGGAATTGAACTGATGAGTCGTTTCCTAGAAATGTTAGCGTTCTGGTCGCGTTCCTCGTTTCTTGTAATGTTCACCTCAACTCAAACTGCACAAAGGAAGGGAAATGAAAAGGCTGAGAGGACAGCCCCCCTACTACTACTTCAGCTCTAACCTTCGGTATCCACTGTGGACGACGAACCCTCCTCATTCAGGGCTTCGAGCAAGACGACGACGGCGGCGAATTCGGGCTCCTCCGCCCCAAGAACTGGAGCTCCTTCCTGTCGTATATCTCCAGGGAAAAATCCTTGAGCGTGTGGGGCGTGCCGCTGCTTGTACTGCCGCTGACGACGCTCGCCGCCGCCGGGGAGGTCGAGCTCGGCGCCACCGCCGACGCGTCTGTGGAACCGCCGTCTCCACCGTCAGCCGGTGCGGTCGCTGCGTTCGAGATTGGCCGCGCGCCGACGTTGAAGATTGGCGGGATCGCCAGGAACGACGGCTGCGTCTGACCAGACGAGCCGGGCAACACGAACACCGTCCCGCCGCCGCCAATGGGTGTCCCCACGGGCCACAACTGCATCAGTCCGTGACTTAAACCGCCACCGCCACTACAGTACGTGATCGGCGCGAACCCCGACGGCATCGAGACGGGCTCGCGGGCGTCGAGGAAATCGCTAGTCGAAGCTCGCTTCCTCCTCTTCTTCGGATGATCACCGTCTTCCTTAGAGGACGAGGACGGCGTCGTCGGGATCTTCAGAGTCCCCCCGACGGAGACTGCGATCGCGGGGACCGTACCGGACCCCGTCGCCTCGATGATGGCATTCTCCGCGTGCTCCAGCAACCACCGCACGGTCTCGCCGTCGTTCTTGTGCCCCAACTCCCTCGTCAGCTGGAAAATCCTCGCCGCGCAAGCCGCCGGCATGCGGATCCTCCGCCCCCGCCCCTCCACCTTCGTGTGGCGGTCCTTGGAAGGCCGCCTCGGAGGAGCCACCGCTCTCTGGAACCCCGGGGACGAGAGAGAAACCTGCGGGCCCCCGACCGGGACGAGGAGCGTCTCGTGCTCCCGGTCGCTGTTGGTCAGCTCTTCCTTGAGGAACTCGTTACGGACCGCCGTTCGCGGCGCCTCCGAAGGCGGAATCTCGCCAGCGGTCCGCTCATCACGGTCGATTGTTGTGGCGATTGCTCTGTTGTCGTCCTCCGTGTCCTGGTTCTGATTAGACTCCATTCGGCTCAAGATAAGCAGAAGCACGAACCTGAGGAGAAAAAATTTACCGCGGAGACGAAGTTATCCCGAATTCCGAATTTTGATGAACAATAATATATCAAGAATTAGAGAGGGACAAAGCAATGGAGAACAACAACGCGCACTGCTCTCCAGGAGGCGACGAGGGCAGAAAATGATGGGTTGACTGAGAGGTTAGAATCTACCATGGACAAACAGAAACGAATGATGACGATATGCCGAGAAAATTCTTTTAGAGAGAGAAAAACACAACAAAAGGTAAACAAGAACGGCGAAGAAGAAGATGATGATGAATCAGAGAAGAGAGAGAGAGAGAGAGAGAGAGAGAGATGCGAATACAAACCCTAGACAGGAACGAGGAAGAAGCCACCACATGTGCTGCGCGTAGATGGCGATGCGAGAGAGGGGGTCCACATCTCGGGGGAAAACAAAAAGGTTGGGAGTTTGTGGGGCCCCTATTTATGGAGTTTGGGATGGGGAAGGGGAACGGACGGTCAGGAGAGGCTCGCCAGTTTATGGGCCCGGGAGATGGACGGGGGGAGAGCCCCCCCGGGGGTGGCGTGGGGGGCATGGTGGGCCCCACCTTACTGAGATATTCCGGCAACAATTTGGAGATCTTGGGGGGGTGGTGGGGGGCTAAGCGATTTTGGCAAAACCCAAATCCGATCACGGGTGGGGCCCGAATGAACATACATATAACTTTGGAGTAGGAACTTTAACAGAAATAACACAAAAGACATCTTCTCTAGAAAAGCAGAGGGTCACATCGCAAGACAGCTAAAGTCGGAGCAAAGTTTGGAAATTGGAAAATTGGAAATTACATCACGCGACAACTAATGCACAATTAGCGTCGAACGAAAAATTACGCGGCACGATGGTAGTTTTTTCTTATTTTTTAAAGTTAATTTTTCAAGAAATTGGTAATTGGAGTTCTCGATTTGCTTCCCTTATCTGAATTTTGTTTTCTCTGGATAAGATAATAGTTAAGTGAGACTCTCGTAAAACTCCCTCACCTACAATTGAAAAATTCGATCGTTTTTTTGATTGATGTCCTATCTCTAACTCTTTGACTTTTGTTTTGTCTCATACAAAGCGAGTGTTGAATTGCGCACCTGTAATACTAGTGTTCCCATCCTCTTAATTCCTTTATCAATAGAGCCGCATGCTTATTGGCAAGATTTGATATTTCAAAAAATAAAAATATTGCATGAACATGTGTCTCTTGCTGTTAGGGGTGATCGGTTCTTGGGTGGTCCGGTTCGGCCTATAATCGAGAACTGACCGGTGACTCGATTCTAAAATTTTGGAACCAAAAACCAGATCGAACTAAACCGGTTCTTGATTCTACCTAGACCTGGACCATGCATAGTTGGCTTGAGAAGGGTGATGGCTGGGAGGCAATGAAGAAGGTCATAACAGAGGCTTGAAGTGCTCGCTTAATAGCAACGGACGATGCGGGAGCTGTAGCCTTTCCTCCTCTCTTGACTACGGCAGCCGCCTTCTTTTTTACTCGTGTCGGACACCATCTTCAATAGCCCACAATTAAAAAAAATGCAATCCCTAGACAAGAATGATCAAACGAATAAACCACCTGCTGAATCCAAAAGCACATCGATTGGCGCAAGAGCACTCACGAGCCAAGAAATAGGGAGTTCATGGATGAAAACAAGAGCCCATCTAGGCTTGGAGTTCAGTGGCGCTTCGTGATGTGCGATGTTTACAAATCAAGCATCGTTGCTGACAAGGTTTCAAAACTGTGGGAGATTACTAGGTATTTATAAGGACGACAATTGCGTGTGAAACTGTTCCCTTCGGGACATGCCTCCAGCTCCTGAACAAAAAACAAATTGTAAAAGAAAAATCATTAATCCTATTTTGGTGGTTCGGGTGAGCGGTTTCACACATGAAACTGGGAACCCAACTGAAAATCACCGGTTCCACTTTTTTGGAATTGGGAATTGAACCGGTACCCTCATGAACCATCCAAAACCGGCCGGTTCAGTCCTGCTCGAGCAATTTCCGATCCAGGCGATTCTTTTTGCTCACCTCTATTTGCTGTGCATGATCTAAGTCTCATTTTTATTGATAATCGAATGTTTATAAAATTTTGAAGGATCACGGTCAAACTGTTTTAAAAGTTTAAATTATTAAATATAAGTGGTGATATGATATTTAAATATACTAAGAGTGTTATTTGACGAAAAAATTTGTGTTATTTGAGTGTTTTGTATCTCATTTGGTATGGTTTCCAGGTTTCCTTGTTACCTGAACGAACGGGGTTGGGATGTATTTGGCGTATAAACAGGTCCATCCCCGCAGCTTCTGAATGAGTGGCAATTTCATCCCATAAAGAGCAACAAAAGGACGAAAGAGTACCCTTTTTTCATCCTGTCTTTTTTCCAAACTACATTGGATTATTCAGGATTTACTACAACACGAATAAATCAATCACATCTTTTAAGTTTTTGTGTAGTGAAAATATCAGTTCATGTTAATGTGCTTCGACTATGATACATTATACTAATTTCTTCTTTCTTCTTTCTTCTTCTCCTTCTTTTTCTATTTTGATAAGTCTTAATGCGTTTTCATTAAATGAAATGAAATTAACAGAAAATAGGAAGTCGCTAGAGCGACGAGGGTACCATCAAGGATTGAATTAAAAAAAAATAAGGGTGTAAAAGCGATTTCACGCTTCTCAATGGTAGCCCTTATCCATCCCAAACTTCTCAAATTCAATTGGTTGATTAAAGTCTAATTTAGTCCTTGGAATCTCTTGCTAGGTTGCGCATGTCTTGGCCCACCCATCACTTCATGTCTAGATCCGTCCATGAGAACCATTTCTACGCATGATATGCACTCTCAATGATTTCAGTCATGTCTTTCTTTTTCTGACTTGATCGTGTAGATGGAACAATCGGACCCCCAACTTGCAAGGGGCTAAAAAGATACTTATTATATAATTCAAAGACCCAATATTATATAGCCAACACCCAGGTAAAGAAGAGGCTAATTTCTTAAGAAGTAGCATATCTTTTCTCCATTCAATATGTTAAAATTCAATTTCAAAATTCTTCTGTATTAGAACATAGGGGTTAGTAAGCTATCATAGTAAAGATAATATACAGTCCAATTACCATATCATTAAATCGTCGCAGTTAACACATATGTTAATGGAAAAAATAGTACAGTTAGAGATTAGAAGATCTAGGTGCAATAATGTCGCGACTTAAAATTTTCTCAGGCTAATGGATTATTAGGACTAAACTTAACTTTGACCCTCCCAAACCTTACCAATTCGCAACTTAAGATTTAAGTTTTTAATATGTAAAAGTTTTTATGCTTGGAGTCGTCACTAATCTATTTGTCATAGGTCGATTAGAAACCTAAATAAAACATAAGGAGATATGTTTTATTCTTACGAACTAGATATTTTAAGCTCGGGGACTTGGTTATGCTAGATCTAGTCTAACACCCTTTCGGTACCTTTTTTTTAAAAAAAATGTTTTGGTAGACAGTTTTGATTTATTTTAACTTAGTCACTACCATGTGAGGTAATCATACGGATGCGCAAACCACCAAAGTAACATCCAATAATCAAAACATTAAATAAATTGCAAGATTGGGAGAATTACTTACCTCAAAGCAACGTAAGCATCTGCATTGTTAGTTAGAAAATCACATCAACAATCCTAATGTGATTTCTAATTAACAAGCAGTTCACTCAATATTTTTTTGGATTTTCACTTATTTAAATGAAAGTTAACCTATATGTAATGACGTGCAAAAATTAACATGCGATTAATGCAGCCTAACATGCAAACTATATGACATGAGACAATATGACATATTACTAATGACGGGCAAATGATTTATTTTTGGTATTTTTCCAATGAAATTTGGAATTAAAAAATGCCTAAATTAACATGCAATCTGTACAAAAAAAATGATAATTTAATCTATCCTAAAGTGACTTCTTTTTTTATATTTTTTTTATTAAAATTCGAAATTAAAATCACCCAAAACAAATCATCGAGATCAGGATAATATCTAAATTAAACTAGGAAATAAATTACTCTAATTCCTAATTTAAATAAAAAGGTTATCCTATCTTCTAGATACATTTAAGATTTCCTAAACATGCAAAACTTCTGATCTAAATCCTAACTAACATATTTTTGGATTTTTTATTAAAAAAAAATCAAACAAAGATAACATCCGCATTCAAATAATCCACGTAATCCGCAAGATTCTTCTTATCATATTCGAACTAAGAAAGAAAATCGAACTAACGGTCATATCTATAGGATTATAGAAATCAACGGAAGTTGATTGTTCGAATTTGAAAAGCGAATAAAATCTATTATCGTATTCAAGTGATTATGGATTAGATAACGATTTTTCGTATTGCCACGTATCGTATCTTAAGGATAAGGTCGGATAGTCGTTTAGATACGTTGAAAAATTAGGAAAAATTCCTAATTTTGGACATTCTAGAACATTGCGGATAAAGAAAACATTATCCTAAAAATTTCTAACAATTAATAGAATATTCACTAAAATATTTGAAATATCGAAAAATTAGGAAACCAAATATTCCGAAAGTATCGAATAACGTTCTTACCTAATTTTGGGATATTTCCAAATTTGAACTTATTGATCGGGATTGCGAATCGAGATGATCGATGGTGGGTGGACCGGCGGCAATGGTGGTGATGACGATGTCGCTCATGATGGTGCACACGGTGGGCTTTACAATGGCATGGCTCTTGGTCAAGGACTGGCTTGCAGGAGGTAGTGAGGTGTTGGTCGTTGGGAATACTTTGAAAGGGCCCGAAAACCTACAAAAGAGACGATGAAAGCTTACTAGTTGCTACTCGGCTGGTCGGTGCAGGGAAGGCTCAAATCAACAGCTTCTCGTCTCGACAGCCTCGTCTCTATCGTTGTCGGATAGAGACTTGTGGTGTAGCTGTTTCGCAAGATGAAGCAACGAGGCTGTCCGGATCTCTAAGATGAAGAACTAGTATGGAAGAGAGTTCGTTGATGCCAGATTCACCGTGGAGAATTGCTTTGACTTTGCAGAACGTGTGTATGGTAAGATAGCAGCTCAATGGTGCACTTACGTGGAAGGAAGCTCCATCTCTCTTTTCATGTACAATTGTTGCACTGTCTCCTCCCTAACCACTTCTTTCTCATCTTTTGAATAATGGCTGTGTGTTTCAATGTGTGGCCTCCCCTGCTTTCCGAAATTGTGTTCTCCGAAAATTATGAGAGCCCTCCTTGATTATGACACATAACGATATATTTATATTGCAACCCTAGGTTAATTAATCGGGCTTCCTAGTCCTAATGGGCTTAAACTTAGGTTTTATCATTCAATTTTATTTTAATTCTAAATGGGCTAAATTAATTCGAGCTGATTTAAGTTCAAATTAAAATAACCAAAACCTTTTAGATTTGTGAATTTTGGCCCCCAATCCCTTGAGTGAGCCGAGTGCTCAAGTTTGATTTACGCGATGAATTTTCAGCTTTCTCGTCACCGCTGGTTCGATGCGAATTGCAACTAACCTATATGAACTTAAATTATATGCTATGCAATTTTAATATTTTTGTTTAGGGGTTAAAATTTAATCCCTAATTTTCTATGCAAATTATTATTAAATGGTCGATTGAAATTTAGGTGCCAACAGCTGCCCCTTTTTAAAGGTGAGTTCGAAGAGGTTGCATTGAAAGACTAATTGATACTTAAATTTTGATCATAAAAATGCAATGAATGTTATTTTTGGTGAGAGTATTAATCCCATTTTGGAATGCAATATATCATGATGGATGCTGGCGTAAAATAGACAACATACCTGGAGTTACTCACCTAACTTGAGTGGTGAAATAATCTTAGGTATTGCCATGATTCTTAAGATTGTTTGGAAATGTTTGGACTCTATTCCAAAGGTATTACTTAATGAACAGTTGGGGGGGCTCTGGTGACCAGCAATTCAGTCAATACACATGAAGAAAGTTCGAGGCATCTAATTATCATCTGAGGTGGCCCGAGAGAAAAATTTAGTGAAATGGAGTTCGTTCCAACTTTAACGAAATACCTAGTTATCGTTTGAAGTATTCGTTAAAGTTTAGCCGCCACACCTAGATAGGTGCTTAACGGGGGAGTTTGTCCAATTCGTATGAATGTTCCGACCTTTACAAGATACCTATACCTTCCTCATAGGTATTCGTAAAGATTTGGCTGCTGCATCTAGTTATCATCATAGGCACGACACGGGGAAACTCTAGATAGATTGGGAAAATGTTCCGACCTTTACGAGATACATATACCTTCCTCATAGATACTCATAAAGATTTGGTTACTCCACCTAGTTATCGTCATAGGTACAATGCGATAGAACTTTTCGAAATTAGGAGAATATTCCGACCTTAACGAAATACCTATACCTTCCTCATAGGTACTTGTAAAGATTTAGCTACTGTGTCTATACCTTCTTCATAGGCGTGTCACGGGGGAATCTTCCAAGATTGAGAAAATATTCCAATCTTTACGAGATATCTATACCTTCCTCATAGGCATTTGTAAAGATTTGGCCGCTGCACCTAGTTATCGTCATAGGTAAACGCGGGGGAATCTTCCCGAGACTATACCTAACAAAATATCTAGTTATCATCTAAGATATTTGAAAGGACTTGATCGATAAATACCTGAATATCGTCGCAGGTACTTAATGATTGGTTGAACGAGGGGCTAGCATGAATGTTCAGGGGTTTCTTGACAAAGTACGTTGATATCATCAGAGGTACCTGAAAAGGCTTGATCAATAGATGTCTAAATATCGTCAGAGACGTCCAGAGATCGCAACAAAATGATCAAATATGGGACCTGACAATTGCTTGAACAGGTTAGGGATACCTGGATAGTCACAAACATCCAAGGGATAGAGATATATTTACCTGGTGATAGCTCCAACTCTTGAGAGCGTGTCTCCTACTAGACATGGTTATAAACAACAAGTAATATGCATTCATGAGCAATCAAGGACATACATATTCATGCATTATAAATTCGACAGGTTTTCATACATAACGATTTGATTGAGTTGGCATTACAAAACTTCACTGGGGAGAATCATGACAAGACAATCCGGATTCACAAACAAATATCTTGAAAATGTCGAATGAGAGACTTCCGGTCCGAAAGGAATTTCTCTTATCCTTATTGAAAAGTGGCTGTTTTATGAGAATCACTCTTTCTCACATTCATCATGTGGACAAGGGTCCAAGTATTCTCGCAAGCGGTACGACCTTACCAATCTGAGAGGTCTTTGTCGGGATTGTAACGTGGGCTTGGTCAATGGCTTAGCAAAAGGGGATTCTTCTAGTCGAGGCCATTGAAAGAAAATACTCCACAATTGTCTCTGAGTTTACAAGTCAAGAATCCTGCAAAATGAGATAGAAATAGACTTGCTCGCACTTCTTCGAGCTAAGCTTATAAACATCTAAAACTCTACGTTAGTTCAAGTGCTATAATCTGAAAAAACTTTGTAAGAGACGTGTCGTAGGCTAGGCTCATGGGTTGAGAAATAAATGGATCATTAGGCTTAAAATGTATATAATTGAGGTGAATAAGTTGGTGATCATCTTGGCATTATCACCGGTCTTCTTCTTCACCAGGGATTGTCTTCTCGGTAGATGCTCCATTGGTTTCGAGAGTTCGTCACTTAATTCATTTGAGACTTGTAGAACTATTGCTCCATTAGGATTTATGACTTTGACATGTCATATCTTGATATTTTTTCTCTAAAGATCTCCTTTTTTTTCGACTTTTTTTTAGGGGCATTGGCCTTGTTTTTTCCGGGCACATTGCTTTTTCTTGCCCTTCCTTTTTTTTTTTTGACTTTTGACACACATTGTCTACAATGCATATATCAACCAACCACATTTTGGTTTGTTTTTACCAAATTACTCGACATTTGGACTATCAGAGGTCTTCATCTTTTATCAGTGCTCCGAATATGCTGCTTGAACAATGATGACTTTTGCCTTGCCCTAGTGTGGGGGATGATCACCAACTGAGTTTATATGAAATAAAATCGTAGGCTCAATTGGGCTTAGCAAAGGATAAAGTGTGTATAGAATAGAAAAAGAAATGCTCTCCGTTATCCTAAGGCACTTGAATTTCGTGTGAATTCATCTGAAAAAGCAACACTTAAAGATTGATGGAAGTGAGAACAAGACAATCTCTATTCATTTTTCACCTTATAATGTTGACTTATCTCCAGTTTGTCTCGATATGAGGTGATTCTTGACACAGGTAATTTGAAAGGATTTTTCCAAGCATTTAGGCTCAAAGTGGCAAAACAATGGATAAACTGTAGTGTTTGGGATAGATAAATGAATTGCCTTTCGTCACTTCGGTTGCCGTACCTTTTGCGAGATAACTCTTTACTTTGCAGACATGGAATTTTTCTACTCAACTCACTAGGGATTAGTGCATGGGACTTTATATAGGTAGGGCTTGCCTTTCATCATTCCGATGTACTTCATTCAACATATTCAATTCATTCCACATGAGTTATCAGATTGTCCAAATAGATTCCCCTTTTGAAATCGATATTGCAGACTGACAAAATGATCAAACAAAATTTAAAGCCAATGTATACATCTTAACTTGAAATTGATTGAAACCATTTATTCATCAGTGAAATGTTTGCAATTCAGAATATAAAACCAAACACTTGAAAACTTTTGCTGCAAAATGTTAGATTTTATTAGGAGTAATACATCTTCACAGCATCAGAATTAGTAGGAGTGGAGAACTCGCGACCATCTATTTCTGCGAGAATCATGACACCTTGGGGAGCACCTTTTTACCCATATATGGACCGATGTAGTTTGGGGCAAATTTGCCTCCAGGATCAGGAAAGACTGGGAGTACCTTTCTCGAGACTAGATCATTTACCTTGAAGTGTTTTTGACGTACTTTTTGATTGAAAGACTTACCTACTCATGCGGCAACTGGATCGGACGTTTTGTCTCACTCTCAGGAGGATTTGCCCCTCTTTTCACTTCTCTGGTTTCCTCCGCATCACCCAAGTTAATAATGATAGTTTGGTCTGACGTGAGAACTTTAGACCTTTCATGTCGTTCTAGGCCACATAGCATTTCCGAGGAATCTTCGAGTTCGTCAGTGTCATCGAGATTAGGCTTGGTGGCACATAATCCATCAGATTGGACTGTTCCCATATCTTCACGTGTCATAAGATTGCCCCTTAAACATAAAGTAGGGGGTTCAAAAGAACAAACATGGCTAACCAGTGTAATTTTTTTTTCTTTTTTTGAATTTTTTTTGCTCAATTTTTTTCGAAATTCTTTTTAAAAAAAAGTTTTAACACGAGGAAGCATGAAGAAGCCCAGGCCTCAGAATCCTCCTTAGACTATATTTTTCTTTTATCGGTTGGATATCATCACCGGGCTAGTTTGATATACTTCAACATGCCCTAAAAAATGAAAATAGTTTGCAATTTCATTGATTATCACCGAATGAATTATATTTATTGGAATGGAAATTGCAATAATCAAGTCCTAGAAACGAAAAGTCCTGAAAAACAGCTCCTGAGACGGGACAAGTCCTAAAAAGCAGTAAAAATTCCCACGCAGGGGAGTAAGCGAAAAAAGTAAAGGTGTTACTCTTGCGGGCCAGTATCCATTCGCCCTAACGGTCCTTCCTCAATAGCTCCAATAAAGAAATTATCGAACAGGACAGTGATTCCCTCCATTGCATCATTAGGATTTTTTGTTACTAAAGGTGTTGGATTGTCCATACCTCCACATCCATTCGAAACAATGTCACAGGGGTTAACATAAAAGCTCGGGGGCGCTGAGTATTTCACATAATAATCGAACTTGCCACTCGGCTGCCCTAAAGTGTCGATCATCTCTTTTCCTTCATCAGCTTTAAGCGTGCTCTCTACGATCTCTTCATCAACAGACGCGTCTTCGAGCGGAGGCATGTCTTCAGGCAGAGGGTCGCCCTTGTCTTTTCTGGTGTTCAATGCAGCAAACTCCTCCTCCCAATCAATGACCACTTCAGTGCAGCATAAACGATCATCTCAGCTTCTACCATTCTTGAGATTCTTTCTCTCATGATAGCTAGGGCAATAACCTTATTACTCGGGTAATAACCGGCTTTTACTAACTCACCGTAGACGTCGGTGGTATATACCTTGACATTCTTGATTTGACCAGCATCAAAACTAAATATGGCATTCACATTACCTGCATAATCAGGGAGCGGATTGCTCTAAATATTCGGCTTAGCAAGTTGGAAGGAAAATGCTTTTGTGTCGAGCAAGTTCTGGATACAATGCTTGAGAGTGATACGGTCGTCAGTTGAATGCCCAACTTCACTCATATGATAATTACATTTCTTAGATGGATCATAGTTATAGAACTACTCGGGGTTGGACCGTTTTGGCTCAGTGGTAAGCAAACCTTTCTTCTGGAGGACTGTTAGTACTTGAGACAACGACCCAAGAAGGGGAGTGAATTGCCTCTTGTTGTTTTTCTTCTGAAAGGGTTGACGACTCGTGCTTTGTTGTTAAACTTCTGCTACTTGGATTGCTGTGACAGGATTAGCATTCCGTTGGCCCAGTTGGGTATAAGTCACATTCACTTTAGGTGTCGGTTCTTTCTCCTTCCATGCACCAAATCTTTTGGTTAAGGAAGACGGCTCCACAAACCATCTATCTTTCGGCCTTATCTCAATCTGTTCACCTATGGGGATGAGTTGATTGAAGATGTTAGCCAAAATGGCTACCATCCGATTATGGTACTTGAATGGAAGAGTTTTAATGAACTTCCTCTTCAATTTACTGTCTATAGGTTCTGGGACAACCTGAGCAGCTATATTTCTCTAGCTGATAGTATAATCTTTGAACGACTCAGTCTTTTTCATCTGAACATGCTCGAGGTCTTCGCGGGTGGGAATGATGTCCATTATGAACCCGCATTGCTTTAGGAATGCTTCACTAACTTCCTTCCAGGTTTTGAGGCCATTTATCTTCTTCATGAGATACCAGTTCAAAGTAGGACCCATCAAACTTGCTTGAAATGCATGGATCATCAGGAGTTCATTATCAACGTACAGAGTCATTTGTACATGATATAGCTGCAGGTAGGCTTTTGGGCAGGAGGTGCCATTATACTTGTCAAAATCCGGCATCTTGAACTTCTTTGGGATTTTGATCTGTGTGTACAGAGACAGGTCGATCGAAGGTGAATCCTGTGAACCTTCCAACTGCTTCACTCTCTCTTCATGTTTATTGACCCGTTCATCAGGTTTGTCCTTGTTGACGATAATTTGGACGGGGTCGTCTACTAAATCAGGAAGATCGTTATCTTTCTCACAATTGGCATTCTTTCCACCTTTATGCTTTGGGGCTGATACCTCAGGGAATGCAGGAATAGGAGTCAGCCGAAGGGCTTTGATCTCAACAGACATTTGTTGCATTGCAGCGAGGACTTGCTTCATTTGGTCCTCAATGCCAACGACACAATCTCGTAAGTCAGTTTGATCGGCCATCCTAGTTCTTGACCGCGTACGAATAGGCGATCGTGATCGGTCCGTAATTACCTAATTTCACGGATAAAACAAGCATACATAAGTGTCAAGAAGAATCACACGCCGATCCATGACATCGGTCTAACCGCTTTGATTAGAAATGACCTCTTTATTGAAATGACGAAATTTTTTTTACAATGACTATAGCTTAAAATCACTTAAACAAAAATACAAAAACAAATGACTCAATTCCTAAACAAGTCTAAAGACTAAAACTGAAATGAAAACATAGATTCAAGTTTTTCTATTTGGCTTGATCAATAGACATATGAGAGGTGACTTCCTTCTTCAACTGCTTATAAGCTCAACTTATCTTAAATGCTTTTTCTTGAGCTTCTTTGACCTTCCTTTTGAGACGATTGTTCTCTGAGCGAGTGGCGGGCTTGAGAGGCACCTTGGGTATCTTCGGGAGTAACTCTTGTGAGATTTTGTGCCGTCAAATATACTCAGTCATCGCGAAATAGGACTTCTGCTCCCTCTTGAGCTCTTTTTTGGATCGAGTTATCTTTAAAAGACGACACTTCTTCCACATCTTCTTGAGCTGAGCTACGGTCCCTTCGTGGTCTTCATCGTCATTAATGAAGTTGACTTGGAGGAGCTCTGGTTGTAACGCTGGAGGGAGTCCTTGGAGAATTTGGTATTGACAAGACACTCTGGGTAGTATTCAATTGCACCAGTGAAGCCCAATAGTGGAACCGGCCCAATACCATTACACGTAAGCCGAGTTTCCTTGACCTTGAACCAGTTAGCATGCCATTGAAACCTTGAGATCTACCATTTTTCATGAAAATGATCCATTCGAAGTAATGATAATCATGTGCGTTTCCTTATTTTTCTTTATACTTCAAGACAGGATGACTAGAATCACTAAGCTCGGATATCATGAGTAAATCGCCACATCCTTTTATGTGAGATAAAAACCAAATTTGCAAAAGTTCAAGAGGGGCATGAAATGTTTTGTCAACATGTTGCTTAAATTTAGTGAGGGAAATAAACATCTCGACTAAAATAGTGTTGACAAAATTCTTTTCGAGACAGACTTGTTGGACCAACCATGCAATTGACGGATTACATGCATTTTTACATTGAGGAAAAATCACGAACCCAAAAAATGCTAGCAAAAAGATTTTGCCTTTTTGGAAAGATGTGGCTTTATCAAAACATTGACTCAAGAATGAAAAAGGACATGTTCCATGATTTGCTTTCAAAACTTTTCCCAATTCATCTTTCCAACACCCAAAAATTTAGAGAACATTAAGGTGAAATCGATTCCCAGAGGTGATGTAACTAATTCCGACCCTAAAAGTTTTCTAATGATCACACTATATTCTTCCAAAGTTGGGGTGAGCTCATGCTTACCGAATATAAAGGTAGACATTTCGGGACACCAGAAGTGTGCTAATGCTCGAACGAGGCCGGTACGGACTTTGACTTCCAATAAGGGGAGAAGCCTCCCAATGTGGCCCTCAACTAGCTTACGGTTGGTCGGATTGAGTAGATTCCACCAGGTACGAAGCTCGTCCTTAGGAGCATCAAGAATCCGGATGTCTGCCCCTCCCATAGTATATAGACCAAGACTTACAACTGACCCAATGTCATGGACCGACCAAAGAAAATACGAAACATAAATAAATTGCGAGATAAAGGTTCAGAAAACTTACTTCACTAGGTAGGATCATGGCAATCACATAGACATACACATGAAATGTGAGGTTCGATTTCTATCTAGACTTTAGCTTGCAAAGTGGAGACGCGAGGATTACCGAGCTAAACCAGTCATGGTGGTGGTTAGGCTGAGATTCCTCTGACTCCGGCTTAGTCAAGAAGCCGACCTGGATTGCAAAGGGTGCAACCATGGTGGGAATTCAATGACACCATGAAAGAGCTTTCGGGACCAAGGAGGGCGACCCGTACCACACGGGTGTGGTCGGGACATCCACTATCTCAGTACCATCCTAAACCTATGCCACCTAGGTCTAGCAGTGAGTAATGTGTGCAGTGTAGTGTAAATGCAAGACATGCACATCAGATTATATCATACATCATTTCGTGCATAAAATAAATCATATATCCAAACACCTCCCCGCAAAATAAAGGTTAACAATCACTCCACCCTTTATAACTCTTATTCAGCAAAAACATGTAACACCTTAAACGTTAGGGACGTACCTGAAATCCTTGCTGCCAAACAAAATTTTTTTTTTTTCAAAAAGAGAAAATTCGGCCTAAGTCCATTAAGAGTTTTAACTTAAGTCCCTAGTGGAGTCGCCAAGCTGTCGCGACCTAAAATTTACTCAAGCTAATGAATTATTAAGACTAAGCTTAACTCGATCCCTCCCGAGCCTTAGCAATTCGCAACTTAGGGTTTAAGTTTTTAATATGCAAAAGTTTTCATGCCCGGAGTCGTCACTAATCTATTTGTAGTAGGTCGATTAGAAACCTAAATAAAACATATGGATATATGTTTTATTCCTACAAACTAGAGATTCTAAGCTTGAGGATTTGGTTACGCTAGATTTAGTCTAACATCTTTTCGGTACCTTTTCTTTTCAAAAAATGTTTTTGACAGACAGTTTAGATTTATTTTAACTTAGTCACTACCATATGAGGTGATCATACGGGTGCGCAATCCACCAAAGTAACACCCAATAATCAAAACATTAAATAAATTACAAGATTGAGAGAATTACTTACCTCAAAGCAACGTAAGCATCTGCATTGTTAGTTAGAAAATCACATCAACAATCCTAATATGATTTCTAATTAACAAGCAGTTTACTCAATATTTTTTTTGAATTTTCACTTATTTAAATGAAAGCTAACCTATATGTAATGACGTGCAAAAATTAACATGCGATTAATGCAGCCTAACATGCAAATTATATGACATGCGACAATATGACCTATTACTAATGACGGGCAAATGATTTATTTTTGGTATTTTTCCAATGAAATTTGGAATTAAAAAATGCCTAAATTAACATGCAATCTGTACAAAAAAAAATGATAATTTAATCTATCCTAAAGTGACTTCTTTTTTTATTTTTTATTAAAATTCGAAATTAAAATCACCCAAAATGAATCATCGAGATCAGGATAATATCTAAATTAAACTAGGAAATAAATTACTCTAATTCCTAATTTAACTAAAAAGGTTATCCTATCTTCTAGATACATTTATGATTTCCTAAACATGCAAAACTCCTAATCTAAATCCTAACTAACATATTTTTGGATTTTTTATAAAAAAAAAATCAATCAAAGATAACAACTACATTCAAATAATTCACGCAATCCGCAAGATTCTTCTTATCATATTCGAATTAGGAAAGAGAATCGAACTAACAGTTATATTTATAAGGTTATAGATATCGATAAAAAGTTGATCGTTTAAATTTGGAAAGCGAATAAAATCTATTATCGTATCCAAGTGATTATGAATAAGATAACAATTTTCCATATTACCGCATATCGTACCTTAGAGATAAGGTCGAATAGTCGTCCAAATACGTTACAAAATTAGGAAAAATTCCTAATTTTGGACATTCTAGAACATTGCGGATAAAGAAAATATTATACTAAAAATTTCTAGCAATCCACAGAATATTCACCAAAATATTTGAAATATCGAAAAATTAGGAAACTAAATATTCCGAAAGTACCGGATAACATTCTTACCTAATTTCGGGATATTTCCAAATTTGAACTAGCTGATCGGGATTGCGAATCGGGATGATCAATAGCGGGTGGACTGGCGGTGATGGTGATGATGACGATGTCGCTCACAATGGTGCACACGGTGGGCTTTACAATGGCGTGGCTCTTGATCAAGGACTGGCTTGCGGGCAGTAGTGAGGGGTTAGTCGTCGGGAATACTTTGAAAGGGCCCGAAAACTTGCAAAAGAGACGATGAAAGCTTGCTGGTTGCTACTCGACTAGTCGGTGCAGGGAATGCTCAAATCAGTAGCTTCTTGTCTTGACAGCCTCATCATTGTCGTTGTCGGATAGAGACTTGTGGTGTAGCTGTTTCACAAGATGAAGCAACGAGGCTGTCCAGGTCTCTAAGATGAAGAACTGGCGTGGAAGAGAGTTCGTTGATGCTAGATTCACCGTGGATAATTACTTTGACTTTGCATAACGTGTGTATGGTGACATAGCAGCTCGATGGTGCACCTACGTGGAAGGAAGCTCCCTCTCTTTTTTCATGTATAATTGTTGCACTGTCTCCTCTCTAACTACTTCTTTCTCATCTTTTGAATAAAGGTCATGTGTTTCAATGTGTGGCCTCCCCTGCTCTTTGAAATTGTGTTTTCCGAAAATTATAAGAGCTCCCCTTCATTATGACCCATAACGATCTATTTATATCGCAATCCTAGGTTAATTAACCGGGCTTTCTAGTCCTAATAGACTTAGGCTTTATCATTTAATTTATTTTAATTCTAAATGGGCTAAATTAATTCGGGCTAATTTAAGTTCAAATTAAAATAACCAAAGTCTTTTAGACTTGTGAATTTTGGTCCCCAATCCCTTAAGTGAGCCGAGTGCTCGAGCTCGGTTTACGCGATGAATTTTCAGCTTTTTCGCCACCGTTGGTCCGATACAGATTGTAACTAACCTATATGAACTTAAACTATATGCTATGCAATTTTAATATTTTTGTTTAGGGATTAAAATTTAATCCATAATTTTCTATGCAAATTATTATTAAATGGTCGATCGAAATTTATGTGTCAACAAATAACAATCTTCTACAAGCGGTCTTTATCATCATTAGTGAAAGGCCGCTTGTGGAAAGATATTTTACCACAAATAAAAAACAATATAATACAACACAATAGAACTTAAATATATAACTAGCATTTAATTTGCATTCAACCTTAATAAACTCAAATGATACAACACAAAAGGATGGAGGAAACTCTACGCTGGAAAGAAACCCAATGACTAAATTGTGAAATCGAACCAATTCGAGCAAAGGTGGATGAAATAACGTGGGATGCAGAATGTTAATACTGAATTTGGACTACCACAGTATCAAGCAGGGCCTAGTTTATGGAATGTTTCTGCAATATAGAATCTGAGTCAAGAAGTGCCGGTTTGGGACCCGGATTGGCCCTCCGATGATTAAGGGTGCGTTTGGCAACGTACCAAATAGTAAAAATTTCTGTTCTTTTTTTCCTAGAAATAGTTTGGGAACAGAAATGCGTTTGGTAAACGCATTTGTTCCCGGGCACATTTTTGCAAAAATTTGTGCCGAGAAACAGTTTTGGAAGAGAAACAAGAAGTAAAAAAAAGTTGCTTCTTGTTTCTCGGCACAATTTTGAGAATCAGTTTTTTTTTCTTCTTTTTCTTTTTTTTCTTTTTTTATGTTTGTGTTCTTCTTCAGGATTGGGTCGGCCACCGACCACCGGCGGTTGGCGGCCGGCCACCGGCCACAGCCCAAGGCCGGCGAGGGCGTCACGGCCCTCGCCGGCCACCGGCGGAGGCGAGGGTCGCCCTCGCCGGCGAGGGCGAGGGCTGGACCCTCGCCGTCTCTGGGCGAGGCCGACCTCGCCGTCGCGACCGACGGCGAGGCTCGGCCTCGCTCGATCTGGGCGAGGCCGAGCCTCGCCGTCGGTCGGCTCGCCCAGAGACGGCGAGGACCGTGACGCCCTCGCCAGCCCTGGGCTGTGGCTTGCCGGTCGCCGGCGACCGGCCATGGCCAAATTAAAAAATGGCTAAAAAAAAAAAATTCAAAATATTATTAAAATATTATTTAGGAACAAAAATTTTTTGTAGTTACCAAACGCATTTCTATTCTTTTCTAATCTAGGAATAGAAATTTTGGACAATTACCAAACGCCTTAAAATACTCAGAAATTGTTTCCGGGCACAGAATAAAAAAAAATCATTTCTATTCAGAAATTGTTCCCAGGCATAGAAACATTGTCATGCGCACCCTAAGTCAGTAGTTTGGGAGAGAAAGAAGGTGTAAAGTATCCAAATTAGGATTCTCAAGAGTCCAACCTCTTACTCGAATGAGCTCCTTGCCTTATGTAGACATTTTCATCGTGGGTCGACGGGTAGTAGCTGACAAATGGTAACACGCTTTGGCAATTCTTAAGGACACTAGGCATGCTGACAAAGTGTAGTGCTCTACAGTGGTTAAATCGTTCTGAGGAGTAGTGCATGCGCGACCTTTTAATTAGTAGAGGCACTATTGTGGTTGCCAATTCGATGGAGTTTTAAGCGATATCTAATCTATACTCCGCACCATTGGGTTTGATTGGTTTTCCGACAATTTGGTCGTGACATGTTCGTCTTGCATTATCATGTGGGATCTTTGACAAGTCATCCAAATTATCATTGAACAATATATTCTCTCGTGTATGACGAAAATGAGCTGAACTGTATCACTTAAAAAGAAACCATAATAGGAGATCTACTCAATTTGTCGCTTCTATAGCAAGTGAAAGTTCACATAGTCAGAACAAGCAAAACACACAAGAATATGAAAGCTATGCATACCCAGATATGTAGGTGCAATAGTGATGCATAAGAGGAATTCGAAGCCATTTGCCCCATGCTAAAACCATAAATAGCTGAATTGGCAAGGCCAAGAAGAAAGTTCCCCAGCAAGAGAGAGAGACAAAGAGACAGAGAGAGCTAAGCTGAAGGACGAATTAGACCGAACACTACTTCTTGGAGCCCTAAATACGTAAGTTATGCTTCCACAAAGTCACTTTGTATCGTCTCATGAAAGAGTCAACAGCATTGGACCCGATTCTATTTCACGGTTTTCACCCTGTTGGCAGCTCTCTCCTGCAATATCTTTTGTCCCATATATCTGCATTCACAAAACAGAAAGCAAAAGAAAAACCTTCGTCAGACATTAACATTAATTATCTTATATACTTAATGTATGATGGAAGTGGCAAAAGGCATATAATCCCCACCTTCCGAGCATCATAACAGTGGCTTGAGGATTTGTCCCCGGAGAGGCATTGAACGTGGAACCATCAACAACTCTCAAACTATCCACACCGATCACCTTGTAGTCACGATCGACCACACTTCCAACTTGACAACCTCCGTGATAATGCCAAATGGTCATCACGGTGTCGATACAGAACTGCTCCAGTGAGATGGCGGCGGTTAGGTGGCGGGGCCTCAGGTTCACCGGCAAGCCCGCCATCATGCTTATGAGAGTCTCCACGGGCATGTCGTCGTAGCGGAAGCTTGACATCGCTTGAGAGTTGAGGACGTCGATGATGGTCTTCATGCCCAGGACGCACTTCCTCAAGTCCTCAGGGTCTTTGAAGTAGTTGAAGGTGACGGAGGGATTGTCTTTGGGGTTGGTGGTTTGCAGCTCGAGATGGCCTTTGGAGATCGGACCATCTATTTTCTCAAGGATGATTCCACCTTGTATAGACATGTTCACGAAGCCTATCACCGTGGGCGACATCATTCGCGGTTGCCCTGTCTGCGTAAGGGACGTTGCATTCTATTAACATTGCCCAAAACCTAACTTTAGAAAAGCAAAAGACCAGCTAGGTGAACCTGATAGACAAAGCCAGATCCACTGATGGTCTCAATGTAGCTGCCGAAGCGAGTGATCCCCACCACTTGGATGAGCGATACCTCGACGGGCCTCGGAGAGGGGACAAGGAGGGCATTCATCGGATTATCGGCCATCCCTTGTCCGACCATGGGCTGGTCCAGCAAGACCTTGAGCCCGTGGTCCTTCAGATGTTGCATCGGCCCAATCCCACTCAGCATCAGCACCTGTGGGCTTCCCATCGCTCCGGCCGACACTATGATCTCGTTCCCTGCCTCCTTCCTCAAGTAGGCCCCGTGCATTCGTCCCGCTTTATCTTCAAAGATCACTCCATAAGCTCTTGGACTTCTTTCCCCTGATATCACATTTCGGGCATTCAGAGAACGTGCCTGGGACCGAATCCAGAGTCCATGGATGATGGGTCCTTGGATTTGCTTATTCTACAGCCCAGTTTGGTTCAGCTTTCAGCCAAGCATTAGCCAAATGCTAGCATTTGGAATGTCGAAAAGCCCAAAGTTGGTCCGGACCAGCTTTGGGCTTTCGGTATTCCACAAATGCTGAATTTTTTTTCTCTTCCCAAATTACCCTCACTCAAACTTTAATATTCTAATTTTGCCCCATTGTTACTATTCATCTTTTTCACAAAAGCATGGCCGATGAGGGCAACCGACAACACCGGATCTGGATGGTGAAGGGTTGGTGAGGAGCCAGCGAGGTCGCCCGACTTAGGTGATGGCCGCCTAAGGTCACGCAATCGCCCTGGCGCCGTCGGCTTGGGTCAGGTGACCTTAGACCTCGTCACTTGAGGTCAGATGACCCCCGGCGATGGCTACTAGCGCTAGATCTGGCTCGCCGGCAGCTATAGTCCTTCACCTGCTCTAGTGAAGGATAACTTTTTTTTTTTAATAAAAAAGGGTCCCAAAGCCCTTTGCAAAAAAAAAATAGTCAAACACTACTTTGCTCAAAGTAGTTTCACAAATAATTTTTTTACCAAATAATAGTTACTATTCCTCAAGGGGCTTTAACTTAAAGATATTTGCATTTTCTAAAGGTCCTTTCTCAAAGCTGAATCAAACGGGCCATAATTCTACTTATAGTTATTCGCCGACAAATCGACCATGATTACTATTCTCAGGTACGAAAATGAAGACGAGATGATGTATTGAGTCTTTATATTGAATGGTAAAACACGTGATCTGAGGATCGTATCATTATTTTGCTCAAATCAGTTTGAGGAAGTACTTACCGACCGTACTGAGCAAGATCTTATGGACTGTGGCAAATAAGTAGACAGCGGTATTGTTGGGCTGAGCATATTCCAGCAAATTAGCCGCCGTGTGCCTGTGCCCGCTCCCATCAAAGATGGTGCCTCCAGCTTTAGTACCGAACAGATGTTCGTACGTAAAGCCGTTGTCCGGCGTCACCCCAGCAGCAATCAGCCCGTCCCTCACCGCCGACTGCCACGCCAGCACCGGTGGCTTGAACGCCACCTTCCTCTCCACCCACTCGTACGATTCCTCCACCAGCTTCTCGTCCCAGCTGGCCTCCTTCACATAGTCCTTGCTTGCGCGTGTAAAGAAGCCGGCATTCAGCGCGCTCCCCCCGCCAAGGACCCTTGCCCGCGTGTTGATCACGCCGTCCTCGGACACGAATTGCTGGGACGGCGAGTTTGGGCTGGTGTCTGCGATGCTTGAGGCGAAATTGGCCATGTTCTCGATGTTGCGGTTGCCGTATGGAGAGCCCCCTCTTTCGAGGACCAAAACTGTGGCTCCCTGGGAGAGCGTGGCGGCTAGGGGGCAGCCGGAGGTTCCTCCACCGATGACAATGTAGTCATGGAATGAAACCGACGGAGCCGATACCGCGTCATGAAGGAACGTGTAATCCGGAGCTTACAAAAGAACAAAGCAAAAAGAAGAGAAATTACAAGACACTCCGGTTAGTACGTTTTTCATCGAACACCTCACCAGGACAAGGTCTTTTGAGAAACCTGTGGCATGACTATAGTTGGCGGAGTTAGGCCAACACATCTGTGAGTCTAACTACAATACGAAATTTAAACGAAGTACCTTTCTCCGAGTTGCAAATGCCATGGAAGAGGGAAATTACAGCAAAAACACAAATCAGTCTCCATCTTTGCAGACACATGATGGGGCTGAAACTTCAGTTGACTAGATTCGTTTGCAAATCACTCTGCCTTTTAAAGAGCTCTAAACTTCAAAGAAGGCGGAATTGTTGTTGAAAGTTGAGTGCTTGAGTATTTAAGAATTATGGACCGGTATGCCCATCTTGTAGAATTTGGGAGCCCCACTTTCTCAGATACGTCTATATCAGCGACAGCTTCGACCCGCTTCGCGATTTTTCTCAGGCAGGTCACTGTTCTTGGACAATATGATCCGAGTGTGTGCAGACTGCTGAGTTGGTTTTTGCTCTGTGGAAACTGGAGAAACAAAAGCGATGGGGGCCACCAAATTCAATCAATATGGGTCAAGATTTTTGATGATTCATCCTCTCAGGCCCATGAAGAGGACTCTTCCTTCCAAGATGAACACAGAAAAACTTAATTACTTGGTATTGCTGGGTTCCACTTATGCGTTCACTGATGATGTTATGACTCGCCTTTTGTCAATCTTATGCTTCATTAGTGCTCACAACCATTCCAATGACCAGTTTTCAAATGACCTGAAAGATTTCCCAATCATTTTCTTGGTTATTGAACATGCATCTTGACTTTGCTGGTCATTGTCCCACAAATCAATTTCATCAAGGTTGGAGCGAAAGCAAATGGTTCCTACTTTATTGAGCGGAAATTGAAAAATTGATTACCCATCATTAATGTTTTGAAGACATGATCCTCGATAAGAAGTCATGTGACGACGTTGTTCTGTGCCAAAAATAACTTAAAGCTTGCACAAAAAGAAAATATATGAACTTGGAATTGAAATTTGGGTGATTATAGCTGGGGTCTTCGCTGGTGAGGTGGTTAGGAATAAAAGCTCAACTGCTCGTTGTCAGTTGGTGAGGCAAATCAATGCAAAGACACAGACTCTTTTCACTCTTCTGTTTTTTTACAACTAGAGATCGAATTTGACTAATCTTGCCTAGATGAGAACTGGGAATTCACGGAAAAATCATCAAAAAAGTCTTAAATCTTTTGTAATTGTGTCAATTCAATCCTAATTTTTTTTTTTTTGCCATTTCAATTCTAAACCTTTTGTAATTGTGCCAATTCAGTCATTTTTGATCGACCGGTGCTGACGTGACATTATTTTAATATTTTTTTCTTTCCTTCTTCTTCCTGATCGGAGGCTCGCCGGCGAGGTCCATGGCAAGGCCAACCTCGCTAGCCATGGGCGGGCTCCACCTCGCCCGGCGACGGTGAGCGCTCGCCCAGATCTGGCGAGGTCTCGCCAAGTTTGGGCGAGGCCTCGCCGTTGCCAGGCGAGCTCGACCTCACCCATAGCCGGCGAGCTCGACCATGACGAGGTTGACCTCGCTCGACCATGGCGAGGTCGAGCTCGCCGGCCATTGGCGAGGTCGAGCTCGCCGGCCACGGCGAGGCCTCGCCCAAACCTGGCGAGACCTCGCCATCGTGAGCCTCACTTAGCGATGGCGAGGTTTCACTAGGTCTGGTGAGGCCTTGTCGTCGCCGGGCGAGCTCGACCTCGCCCATGGCCGGTGAGGTCACCTCGCCGATGAGCCTCTCCCTGGCCGGTCCGACAAGGGGGCAAGAAGGAAAGAAAAAAAAAGGAAAAAAATATTAAAATAATGCCATGTCAGCCGATCGGTGTTGGTGAGCGTCCACGTCAGCGATGGTTAGCCAAAAATGATCGGATAGACTAAATTAACATAATTACAAAAGGTTTACGACTGAAATGGCAAAAAAAAAGGTTTAAGACTGAATTGGCACAATTGCAAAAGATTTAGGATTTTTTTGGTAATTTTCCCGAGAATTGACCTTACACCCACCTGAACCCACGTGGAATTTTAATTGGCGATCATTTTTAGGAAATTAAAATGATTTCTTATCCTTGTTTGGAAATGGATTCTCAGCCTCTTACGCTCTTTTGCTCTAGTGCAAAAAGTGCTTTTCCCAATTTAAGTACGTGAATATTAGGTGAAGAAAGTAATCACCATCCTTAAAGACACATGATATGAATTGAGAGGCGCATCCGATTAGCTGGCTGATTGAAGCCTTCACGTTCACACAGCGGCGATTGGCTTCACTTGTTTTATGTCCAATACCAAATCGACAAGTTTAGTTTTGGAATTTAAATTCCCGTTGTTTCGCCGAAGAGTGTCGACAAAGCACCTTTCAAAATGTGGATCGATATGAAAATCGACAAAAGATGTGAATAGTCCTTTGTTGATTTCTGGACAAAAATGTGGATTGATAGGAAAATTAAAGGTACGAAGACTATAGGTAATCGTAGCTAGCCGTGTAAAAATGTACTAGAATATAAAGACAATAGGAAGATAAAATTGAACAACATGGATTAGCGGTGTCTTGCTCAAATTATATTTCTAATACTTATAGCTACTAGCGATAGTTAACACACTAATAAATAAAACAATTACATTCTATGTAACTCCTAGAATTTAGCAATATATATTTACAAATGGTTACAAAAACACTCAATATTTGACGTTCAGGGCATCATAGCTCGCCCCACATCAACAGTTATTTTCGCAGTTTGTAACTCCTCTTCATGATGGTTATAACAACTCATGTTTCTCGGCCATTATTACTAGTGGCTTTGGAGATTTTCAACTCCACAAACTGGTGATCGAGCCTGCTTCACGATTGAATTGATCGTTATGGTTGTAGCCGAAATTATTGGCTTAGTGACATGAACACTTATCTTGTCTTCGATTCATCGATTCTTCACTGCAGCTTTGATTCACTTGTCGGTTGAAGCATGCCTCATTTATCTACACTCGCGACTCAAACACCTAGTATTTTTGTCATGCATCACCTATCAACAACTTCTCAGTCTTTTACCTACACTCGCGACTCATTGCTTTTACCGATTATCAATAGTTGCCAACCAAAAAGGACTTAGTAAATTTTACCGGAAACACGTCTTGTTCAATCTTTCCTAGTCCGAGTTGACGGTTAGGGACTCGGGCAATTATTGGTGTCAACGCCAGTGAAAATTATTTAGGCACTCATTGTTAGGCACTTCGTTATTTTTGGTTTAAATACGAAACTATGCATCCGTCTATGCAATATTCTTGATTGATGATGAGGATAATGATGATGAGGAACTTGTAGAAGGAAGGAAGAACATTAGGGAGTTCCACAAAAGGGTCACAAATGGTTGGATTATAGCGGAACCACTCACGGAAGTTGTACCATCCCAACAATCTATAAGAGAATCATCTAATCGCGAACAATCTGATGTGGTTATTGCTGAAGGTGGTTACCAAACACACTATTATGAAACGGATGGAGATGAGAGTTTAAGTTCTAATGTAGAGCAAGAAGATAGTGATGTGACAGGAAGGAGAAGTAGGTTTCCAATGTATAATCCTGATAGTGTAGTGCCTTTTTTTTCTACATCTATGAAGTTTGATGATAGTAGGCAATTTAAAGATGCTCTCATAAAGTACTTAGTAGCCGAGCATAGAGAGATAAAATTTGTCAAGAATGAAAAGAAATTTATTAGAGCAAAATGTGCGGATGAAAATGGTGCTTGGAGGATTTCTACATCTTTGGATGGTAGAACTGGGTCATTCCATGTGAAGACCTACCACGAAGAACATTCATGTAGCATCGGCTTTAATAATAACAAGGTCACGGGTTCTTGGTTAGCAAAGCACTACCTTAGTACAATTCGAGCAATGCCAACCATAAAAAACTAGTGCTTTGAAGGAGCTTAACAAGGATCAGTTGGGCTTAAATGTAAATATGAATTAATGTACAAAGGCTAAGTTGCTTGCCTTCACCGTTTTGATAGGAAACTATGAGAAAAAATATGCAAAGTTGTGGGACTATACAAAGGAGCTTAAGGAGACAAATCCTAGGAGTAGTGTTATACTGAAGGTTGAGAAGCCCAAAATGCATTCTAAGGCATTCTTTGAGAGAATGTATATCTGTTTTGCTGCATGCAAAAAAATTTTCCTTGATGGATGTAGGAAAGTGATAGGTTTAGATGGTTGCTTCCTAAAAAGAATTTGTAAAAGGAAGATTTTGTGTGCCATTAGAAGGGATGCAAATGATTAGATGTTTCCAATTGCATGGGCAGTTGTCAAAGTTGAGAGTGGAGACACCTGGAATTGGTTCTTGACACAGTTGATGTGGGACCTCAACATTATAAACACATATGGACGAGATTGGGTCATAATTAGTAATAAGCAAAAGGTAAGTTCCTTATTTCTTTTTTATTGTCTTAAATGATCACACTTGTAGTATGTTATTTTGATTGGAATCATATTTTGTAGGGTCTTCTATAAGCTGTGGCAGAGTTGTTGCCTGCAGCTAAGCATAGAATGTGTGCTAAACACATTTATGCCAACCGGGGCAAGAAGTATAAGGGACTACAGATACAAAAATTGTTTTGGCAGTGTGCTAAGAGCAGTACCATGGTAGAGTACGATGAACATGCTCAAGCGTTGAAGAAAATTAGTCTTGCTGCATATCATGACTTAGTTTAAACGGAGCCAAAGCACTGGTCGAGGGCTTTGTTCACCACTAAGGTCAAATGTGATATAGTTGACAACAACTTATGTGAGACATTCAACGGAAGAATCGTAGATGCCAGGTGTAAGTCCATTTATAGCATGTTAGAGGAGATGAGGATAATGATAATGACAAGGATGCACACACAAAGGGATGCATGTGCTCCATGGAAGAGAGACTGTGGTCCAAGAATCGTAAAAAAGTTGGAAGAAAATAGACTGATCTCTTCATGAATTCACTAATCTCTTCTTGTGATGACACCCCGCTGTTAGTTATAGTACAATTGCTATTTATGCTTTCAAAATTACTAATGGAGTTTCCTTTTGTGATTTTTCCATTTGCAAGGGAAAAAGTGAGGATAGAATAAGATTTAACAGAATCCAAAAAGACGCTTCCAATAGTCAAGACAATGAGAAAATATGATGGATAGATGAATAGATATTAATCAAATGAACTCTTCCGGTAGGAGCACTTCCAATCTAAACAGATTCATGCTACGAATAGAGAAAAATTTCGCAAAGAGAACATATGGTACCTGAGCTAATTGCACTTGGACAATCAAAAGGTCATCCTTGACAATGAATGAAAGGAACTAGAATATCTAATGGGAAATGCTTAAGAAGTCGTGGATCTATAATTTTCTAGGAAATCATCAAGAAAACTCTCATAACAGAATGAGGAGAGGGTTACAATAGCATTTGATAGCTAAATTGGCCATATTGATTATACTACCTAACTGAAAGAACCTCCTAATGATGGTCGGTGTAGTTTTAACTCTCAATTGTGCCATGTCTATCTATCTCCTTTCTTTTGGTTTAAGTGAAGAGCTTACTAACAAAGCCTGCCATGCATAATGATCAAACCACTTACTTTCCAATCTATGAATGTCATTCTCAAGTTCACCACGGAGAGCCTTACCATTTGAACTTGCACTATCCAGATTCCTCAAGCTTGGCTAGATAACTATAGAGGCATGGTTGTGAAAAGATTTTCTTAGAACTACTATCTTGTGTCAGGAAAGCATGAACTGTTTCCTGCATTTGCAACTGGTGGAGAGGCTAGACTTGAAATAGCAACACGATCACTATTTCCTGATTTTGCAACCATTAGTTGTAGTAAATCCAACCTCTCTGTGTAGCCTTCACCACCAAATACTCCAATGGTTGTTTGAAGAGTCCTACAATGCCATGTTAATAAGAACTGCAAGAATCAAACAGCTAATAGAAGCATGACAAGGGAAATAGAATATTTGCTTCCCCAAAGTATATGATGAACAGATATCACATGCTTTACTTAACTATAGACAAAGTTAACTTAAACTAGAACAAGCCAAATGCTGACCCAAAGAAAAAGACACTGAAGCAAAGTTTTTGCGCAATCCAACTTATACAGCACTATGTATTGTCTAGTGAACCATTGAAAGAATTATTCGGTGCAGGTTTCAAAAGCTCTAAAAAAATGCCAATGTACTTCATTCAATCTTTTGTGCCTGCCATGACATTTCAAAGCAAAGTCTAATTCCAGTTAATGTGCCTAGACAGAAGTCACATTTAGTCAATCTATAACCCTGCTCAAAGTTTTAGGAGGCTAAATTCCAAGTGACACTACTCAAATAAAATTCCTAAAAGAACAACCCATCTCGGTACATTAATGCTACTTCCCATGGCTTTTGATACCAAAAGAACAACCCACCTCAAGCTAAAATTCAGTGGTAAACTCATCCCAACTAGTAAATCTCGAGACAAAACCCATAGAACCCATAGCAAGCTGATCCCGACACAGACCCACAACAGGTAGTAATAGCATTACCATCAGTTCCAGCATACAAAAGAATTCATAAATCTTTGTGCCGCGTTTGGGAGCACGAAAACGCACCTTTATATTGTGTTCGTTGAGTGCCGACAACACAAGAAAATCAGGATCACACACCTTGTCGCGTTCGCTGCAGAATCGGGTGTTGTGGGTGAATTGGGTCTTCAATTTTGACAAGCAAATGTAGGATTGGAGGAGCCGATTTGACGAAAGAACGATGCGGCTTGCGAGAAATCATTCGATTCGACTTGAGATGGAATCAATTTGTGTTAGGGTTCTTTGAATGGGAGCAAGGATTGGGGTGAGTGTTCACTTTGGGGCAAGACACGAGGGTTCCAAGCAGACGACAACTCCGAACTCTTTCTTTTTTTAATTGCAGAAAACACATCGTTTTTATCTCCGATGACCACGTCAGCACCGGCCTCCCGCCGGTCCGGCCACATAGGATGGCTAGAGCTGATTGGACATCCACGTAAGCATTTTCTTGGGTAAATTTGCCAGAAGGACTGAATTGGCAAATTTTTAAAAGGTTTAAGATTGAATTGACAAAATTGAAAGGTTTAGAACTGAATTGGCCACCATACAATAGGTTTAGGGCTTTTTTGACAATTTCTCCGAAATTATCATATTTGTATGTCCCAATAAGATCTTATGAGCGTTCTAAACGATGCCGGTTGTGACATATTGGTCGCCAACATTTCTCATGAAGACAAAAACGTGACCTGACTGTTTCCTAACAAGAACCAGCTTTATATGCACATGTGTGCTTTTGTCGTTTGGTTTTCGTTTTTAAGTGCCGTTCCGACCGCCTCAAGCTCATTGAGAATCCCGCGGATCGCCGTCGTTTGAGAAAGTAGCTTGAACACTCAAGAAATATGTTTCACAATGCATCTCGATATTTAGCTGGATGGAAAATCACTAAAAAAATCTAAACTTATTATACGAATGTTAATTTAGTTATAATCCTTTCAATTTAGCCAATTTAGTACTAAACCTTTTGTCGATTTAGTCTTTCGACTGGCGTTGACATGTACAATTTTTACAATTTCTTTAAAAAAAATTGAATTTTTTGTATTATTATTGTTATTATTATTATGTCATTCCACCACAAAAAAACATGTAATTTGTCACGGAAATTTGCGACGGGAAATTTATCGTCGCAAATTTCCGACGAACTTTGCGATGGATTTCATTTTCTGACGCAAATTAGCGACGATTAATTTTCATCACAAATTTGCGACGGATTTAGCAACGAATAAAAAATCCATCGCAAATTTGTGACGAATTTTTTATCCATCGCTAAATCCGTCGCAAAGTTCATCGCAAATAGGCGACGGAAAATAAATCCGTTGTTAATTTGCGACGACAAGTTTTCCGTCGCAAATTTGCGACGGATTTCGTGACGGATAAAATAATCGTCGCAAATTTGCTACGGATTTTGCGACGAAAACAAATTTGTCGCTAATTTGTAGTTTATCATACTTTCCCTGATGTTCCACCCCCTGTTAATTTCTCTCTCTCGCTCGATTTTCTCAATCTTTCATGTGTCTCAAATCTGCAAAATCCGCGCACGCACAAATCAATCTCGATGAAGTTTTTTTACCGGTAAGTATCATAACTTCATGACTATTCATCGCTGAATTAGAATTTCTTTTTTTTTATAGATTTTTTTTGTTTTTTTCGTAACTTCGTCGCCGATTCAATGACCGACGACTGGCGATACCTCGCTGGCCTTGGGAGGAGGCCGAACGACCACGCCGGCCACGAGGGGAGTTCGAGATTGCGTAGGAAATTTGCGATGGAATTTTCATTTATTTGTCGCAAATTTGCGACGGAACCCTATTCCGTCGCAAGGTCAACCTCGCCACCGTCCACATCCGGGTGATGGCGAGGTCGAACTCACCGGACCGGCGACCGGAGAAACATAATGGGGAAAAAAGAGAAAAAAAATTGAAAAAAATTGGAAAAAAATTAAAAATTATTAAAAAAGAGAAACATCCAAGTGGATGTTGCTACCAAGATTCCAGTCAAATATTTGGATAAGTCTTCTTTACACGGTAATTTTTGCAATTTCAAAGTAATTGTTGTGTGAATAACAAAATTTTAATTTTCATAATTTTATGGTTTTAATTAAGAACAGTCGATATGATATTTTAAATATTTTACGAGAATTTTTTTATTTTAATACAAACACAATGCAAAGAGAAAGGGCTTGGATGTATAATAAGAACTTACCTGGACGTCGATGATTGATAGATGAGTTTTGTACTGGGTTGAAACTATTTTTAGACTTTACTAGTAGTAAATATGAGTTCATGGATGGAAATAAGTTAAGGTGTCCGTGTAAAAAGTGCGGTAATAGTAAATTTCTTGTGTGTGATAAAGTTAAAGAACATTTTTATAGATTTGGGTTTATTCCAAACTATTATAATTGGACTTCTCATAGTAAATTATTTATATCTGATGAAAGATATCGAAAAAGTGATCAATTTTTAGTTAGTGAAGAATGTGGCTATTATGATCAATTGAACTTATACGAAAAGATGGTGATTGATACAACTAGTCAGAATTTTGTTTCAAAATCAAATCGTGCAAGTACTAGTTTTACTCATGCATGTGAATAAGTAGATACTAGTCATGCATCACAATTGGAAGTGATAGGAGTAACGGGTTTTGATGATAATGTTTATAATGAAACTTTTCCATCGTCTAATCAGTTTTGGGATGTGTTCAAAGCAGTAGATGAACCTTTATGGGCAGGTTGTGAGAATCACACTAAGTTATTGGTGACAGCAAGACTGTTAAATATCAAGGCAGAACATAATGTGTCTGCGGATTGTTTCAATTCTTTTGTTGAAGTAATGCGGGAATCAATGCCTTGTGATAACATCATGCCAAGTGATTTTTATGATATGAAAAAGTTAGTAGATAACTTAGATCTTCCGGTTGTAAGGATTAATGTATGCAGTAGGGGTTGTATGTTATATTTGAGAGATGATGAAAATGTAAAATCTTGCAAATTCTGTAACCAACCTAGGTACAAAATTAACAAAAGGCCGGATTGTAATCAGAAGCGTAGACCATGCAAGCAAATGTTTTATCTGCCCTTAATCCCCAGATTATAAAGGCTTTATACGCCTAAAGCCACTGTTGAACACATGACTTGGCATGCAAATCATGAAACAGAAGAAGGTTTAATGTGTCATCCTTCAGATGTAAAAACATGGAAATATTTTGATAGAACATACCCTGAGTTTGCGATGGAGTCTCGAAACATCAGGTTAGGTTTCTGTGCTGATGGATTTGCCCTATTTGAAAAATCAGGAAAAAGTTATTTATGTTGGCCAGTTATCTTAACGCTGTACAATCTTCCACCTGGTATGTGCATGAAGACACCTTATATGTTTTTGACATTAATCATGACAGGCCCCGCAAAATCCGAAAAAGTTAATAGATGTTTATATGCAATTATTGATTGAAGAGTTACAACGGCTATGGGTTGAAGGTGTCCCTACGTATGACATTTCTACCGATCAAACATTTATAATGAAGGCTACCCTTCTTTGGACGATAAATGATTTTTCAACTTATGGAATGTTATCTGGATGGAGTATAGCTAGGATCTTAGGATGTCTGATATGTTTGGAAAGATCAAAGTCATTTAGATTAAAACATGGAAAGAAGCATAGCTATGTTGACTATCACAGACAATTTTTACCGCTAAATCATCCTTTCAGAAGAAATAAAAAAGAGTTCATCAAGAATAGGACTGAAAGAACACGTCCACCATTGAGGTTGACAGGCGATCAAATTTGGGAGCGTGTGCAAGACTTTCCAACTGTTGTTGAGAACCCGCATGGCACGACTTTTGCATACGGAAGTACACATAAGTGGATAAAACGCAATATATTTTGGGATCTGCCATATTGAAAGGCCCATCTTATTCATCATAATCTTAACGTCATACATATAGAAAAGAATATTTTCGACAATATCATAAATACTGTGATGGATGTCGCCAGAAAAACAAAAGACAACTTGAAAGCAAGAAAATATATGAGAGATATTTGTGATTGGCTAACACTAGATATGGATGCAACCAGCAGGGGACCAAAACCAAAAACAGTTTATACATTGGATAAGGAGCAAAGGCAAGTTGTTTTTCAATGGTTGAAATCTGTGCGGTTTCCTGATGGATATGCTTCGAACCTCGGAATATGTGTTGATTTGAATGAATGCAAGTTAACAAGTTTGAAGAGTTATGATTGTCACATATTAATGGAAATATTAATTCAAATAGCTTTTAAGGAAGTTCTACTGAACTTTACATGGGGCACCATTATAGAGTTAAGCAATTTCCTGTATGATATTTGCTCGACAGTGTTAAAAGCATCGCACATGGAGAAACTAGAGAGATATTCCAATTATTCTTTGCAACTTAAAAAGGATATTTCCTCCATCATTTTTTTATTCGATAGAGCATCTCTTAGTTCACTTGTCTTATGAAGCCAAAGTTACAGATTCCGTCCAATTTCGATGGATGTATCCATTTAAGAGGTAATTTTTTTAAAAAATAAAGTTTAAATTACTTTATTATATATTATGTTCCGATAAACTTCTTTCTATTGTAACTAGATTCATATATCATTTGAAGAAAAAAGTGAAGAATAAGGCACGTGTTGAAGCTTCAATTTGTAATGCATATATTATGAAAGAAGTGACAACATTTGCATCATACTATTTTGAGCGGCACGTGCAGTGCAAGAGGCGGAGAGCAAGCAGAAATGATGAGGGCCCCATTGATCCCAATTGCAAAACATTCTCCATTTTCAATTATCTGGGTTAACCAAGCGGCACATGTCAGTTTCGTTACTTAACAGGTGAAGAATTTCATGCAGCCCATATATATATTTTACTGAATTGCCTAGAAGTCGAGCCATACTTCAAGTAAGTGTAAATTTGCAAATATATGTATTGTGTGTCAAATGTTTGCTAATATGTAAATGGTTTTTATTATTAGGATTTTCCAAACTTTAATATATAGACTACAACCAAATGAGTTTGACCGTTTGTGCGATGAACAATTTGCAGCATGGTTCAAGACATATGTAAGTTTCCTATGGACCAAAACCAAGTTATTAAAGTTTTGTACATCATTTATTAAAATATATATTATTGATTTTGCATGTGTAACCTTAGGTTCACAATAATCATGATGAACTAGAAGAAAAAGGATTGCTATATCATCCGTCATAGGGTCCACAGTTAAGAGTTCGAAGTTTGCCAGCATATTTCATAAATGGATATAATTTTCACACTCAAGAATATGAAATGAGAAAAGCCACAATGAATAGTGGTGTGTCTGTTCGGTCATCCGATGGTGACAATTCAGAAGATGATTTTTATGACTTGTTGAATGAAATCATAGAGATAAAATACCTTGGATCATTAATAATGCGGGTTGTGTTATTTAAGTGCACGTGGTTCGACCCTATCAAAGGAATAAAGGTGCATACGAAGTTTAATTTAGTTGAAATAAATTACAAGAAAATGTATATGAAATATGACCCATTTGTCTTGGCACAACAAGCAATTCAAATATGTTATGCATCATATCCTAATTTAAAACGTGACAAAGTTAATTGATGGACTGTATGTAAAATCAAAGCATGGAGAAAAATCGAGGAATACTGGAAGGATAGAGCCTACCAATAAGAGAAAGAGTGTAACACGGTTGAAATTGAGGAATATAACATTTCAACTTTACAAAATCCATGTGGAGCAATGATAGATGTGAATCCAACTGAAATTTGCGAATTAAATGAACAAAAATGTTTAGAATCTGATTTTGAGACAGATGATGAAGATGAAGATGAAGATCAAGACAAGGACGAAGACGAAGACGGAGACAAAGATGAAGACGAAGATGAAAATGAAGATTAAAATTTTTGTGACAAAACATTAATGATGTGTAATTATTATTGCGACAAATGTTGTTTTTGTTGTCATCATTATTATTATTGTTGTTGTTATTATTATTGTTATTGTTATTGTTGATTATTCTTATTAATTTAATTGATCATCGGAAAGTTTGTTGCTAAATGACAACAAGTCAAATATTATTCGTGTGATGATGGTAGTAGTCGAATTCACCAAAAACAATTTCTACTCTCTAAATCACAAATAAATTGTACTTAGGGTGAGCAGAGTTGAATCCACAGAGACTAACAAATTGTTAATTATTTGAAAACCAAGTAAACATTAAAAGCAAAACTAAACAGGGGGTTTATGCAGATTAAACTTAAATAAAATAAGCAAACAGAAATTAAAGAAAATCAGATTATGCAACATCTAGCAAAGGTAATCTCATTTAAGTTCGGAAGTTGATCATTGAATCAAATGATTAATCTCAAACATTGCAATAGATTGGTTATGGTTGTTGAAACGCTTCTAACAACCTAATCTTTCCTTAATATTAGATTAACCGGACACATGCTTGTGATTAATCCCTTATTAACGAATAACCCCGACATGAGCCAAGGATTCAATTCGCTAATGGCACGAAAAATAAGAAAAACCCAACCCTAGCCAATAAATTACATGCGTAACTTATTCAAGTTAGATAATATATTCTCATAATACAACTTGAAAATCTAGTTTTAATCAAGTCATATTATTTGCCATTATTATTAAAACACCTAAACAATTACGGGTTTGGGTATTTCAATTGGCAAACTATCACCCTGTCAATTGCACAACGAGCTCTTATTGTAACAACCAACAAAGCAATGGTAAACAATAAAACAGAGAATATATAAATATTGTAGAAATTAAGAAGGAGAATTAAGTTTAAATCTCACAACTTGAATGAACTTGAACTTTGATAATCCTTCGCTAGATTAAAAAGGAGTTAGCCACACATGGCTACAAAATGCGCAAAAGAGAATATAATATGTTTCTGAATTTTCTGGAGTCCCTCCTCCTCTTACGTTCAACCTCTTAAATAAAAAAAAAAGAAAGTCTAGAAAAAAGAAATTCTATCCAACATGGAAAGAAGAAAAAAAAGCAAAATCTTCTCTCTAATGTCCCTAATTAAGAGTCCTAAAAATCCTCCACAATCAAATTTGGAAGATATGGAAATTAATGGTCAAATCACGTCCTCAAATTCTGCGCCAGGTTTACATTCGCGCGATCTTAAGCCGTGAGCACGGATATATGGAAAATAGATCTTTTACATGCAGAATCCCAACCAACAGCTCAAAAACGTCCAAAATCTTCGCTATTGCATCATTCACCATCACCTAATCATAATGCATAAAAACAAATAAATTCCACTCTATTTATTTGAATATTTTCCCAAAATACCACCGAATATAATCAAAATATAAGTCAAATATACACATCATCAGATGACATTTGCGATATTCTATTTTCCATTGCATTTGGATCGTTACTAATTTCGTCGCTCATTTTTAGACAACAACTTATTCGTGGCTACTGTTCATTGAAGAATTAGCGACGGAAGTGAAATTCACGGCAATTTTCCGAATCCGTCACAATTTTTCGACGGCTTGAAAATGTCATTTATTTTTACAATCCGAAATAAATGAGATGCAAAATTTATGACCGAAAAAAAATACGTCCCAAATTAACCACGGTCAAAAACTCCGTCGCATATTTATAACAAACACACATGATCCGTCGCAAATTTGCGACCGACTTGCTTTGTCCGTCGCAAATTTGCAACGGACATAAAATTCCTCGCAAATTTTTTTCGAAAAAAATACCCTCCCAAATTTGCGACAAATATTTGTCCGTCGCAAATTTAGGAGAGAATTTTTCCTGTCCCAAATTTGCAATGGATTTATCCATCGCAAATTTGGGACGCAAATAATTCCCTCCCAAATTTGCGACGGACGTTTATGTCCCGTCGGAAATTTCAGACTGACAAAAAAATATTCACTCTTAAATTTGCGTCGGACTTTTTTTTCCGTCGGAAATTTGCGATAGACCACACCTCCTCTTCTTCTTCTTCTTCCCGAACCCTGCCTCGCCTTGCAAATCGTCTGCCGGCCAGATCTGCTTGCTTGGAGCCGTTGCCGCCGTCACCGTCGCCATCGCTGCCCAGCCTTCCCGCCCCGTCGTCGCTGTTGCCAAGTCAGCCGTGCGCCTCCCCGCCCCTCCCCGACTCTCAGCTTGCTGCACCGCAGCCGCCTATCCTCGCCATCGCCGCCCAGCCGTGGCCGTCGCCAAGTTGCCCGCGTGCCTTGCCACCCCGCCTCGCCCTACCCTTCTTCACCGGCCAAATCTATTTGCTTGCAGCCTCTGTCACCGTTGCTGCCCAACCTCCCCGCCTCGCCGTCGCCATGGCTAGCTGACCCGCGCGCCTCATCGCCCCGCCATGCAGCGGACTGAACAGGTCGCCGTTGCTGTCCTCACCCGAGGACTTGCCGTTCGTGCCCAGCTGCCAGCCAGCCGTCGCCCAACGCCACCCGAGGCCATCGCTGTCGCCACCCAGCGGCTGCCCGACGCCGTCCACGTTGTCACTGCCAAGCTCCATCGTCGTTCGCCCGGTCGTGGCCGACTAGCCACCATTTAAGCCCACGCTTGTGCCGAATCCGCCACTGGCCAACTGGCATTTTTATTGTCCTTGAACCAAGTAAGCAACTCCCTAAACCCTACCTAGTATAATGAGTATTAATCAGACTTGTTTGTGGATTGTTTAGTGTCTGATTGGTTAGCTAAATTAAAGGTCGATTTAAGGATTGGATGTAACTTTGATTGATGCTCGACTGGTTAATTTGTCCATTATGTCGCCGATTCAGCATTCAATGACGATCGGGTGATTGATTATGCGTTTTCTCAGAAAATGCATGAAAATTGAACAATTCTACAAAAATTCATAAAAAAATTCAACCAAACCTAAAAAAGTCATATATTGAGAAAAATATTAAATTTGGTGCTAAATTTTTTAAAAAAAAACCAAATTTTCAAAACATCACAAAATGGCAAAAAATTACTATGGCCATCTACTTTGAGTAAAATTTACATTTTTTTAGGTGGCCAAAAAAATAATTAAAAAATTCAAAATTTTCATAACTTTTTAAACTTATGGACAATACCTGTGGCCACCCATTGTGAGAGAAATTTTAATTTTTTTAGGTGCACAAAAAAATAAAAAAAAATTATAATAAATATAAAATTTCAAAACTTCACAAAATTACTTAGAATACATATGGCCATCTACTTTCAGTGAAATTTAATTTTTTTTAGGTGGCAAAAAAAATTAAATATTTAAAAAATTTCAAAACTTCACAGAATGACTTATAATACCTGTAGCCACCCACTTTTAGTGAAATTTAAATTTTGTAACTTGCCTTAAAAACTTTAAAAATACAAAAAATTAAACATTTTCATAACTTTAGATAATGGTTTAGAATACCTGTGGCCACTATTGCAACCTACTTCACGAGGGCCAAACTCGATGAGGCGAGTTTAGAGATAAGTGTTCATGAAATGGTTCATATGGCATATCATAAAAAATGATTTTATTGAAGTATAAATCTTTTGCTATCCATATGATCTATTGATCATGAACATGGATCTTCCCTAAATCCATATCTCGCGTGACAGTGGATCGATTTTGTCTTTTTAGGAGTCGCCACTAGCCTAGCTTGGGGGTCGATTAGAATACCCAACTGAAACGTGGGAATTTTGTTTCGGTTTCTACGAAAATCAAAGATCAAAGGTTCGATGACTAGTTTACGTTAATATTTCTATTAACGCCCTTTCGGTACCGCTAAACTTAACATGGTTGTTATCTAAGTTGTCATGCATTTGTTCTTTAACATTTTCATGTTTTAAGTCTTAGTCCACTAGGTGATCATGCATTTTGTTTTTGTATTTTTATTTAAGATTCTAAACTAATCCTATCTTAGTCTAGAAAAAGAAAAAAGCAATTAATTGTATTGAAAGACATTTCGTAAAATAAAAACTCAAAATATTGAAAAGACGAGTCAATTTTAAGTGTGAGAAAGTAAAAATTCGCAACTCGTCGGATGTTTATTACAACACAAATTGAAAACCCGAGACATGATCAGGGATGAATGAATTGAGTACAAATTGAAACCGGATCGGACATTGATTTATCGCCATCATCAAATGAATACAAATGAAGACCGGATTGGACATCGGTCAATCGCCTTGGTTTTTTACCATTTTAAATTATCCTCCCATGGACCGCCTCTCGGGTATCGGTGTTTACATTCATAACATTCATTCACAATAACTAATGCACAAAGGAACAACCAAAGAAAAATAATTATGCAAATAATTCACTAATCAAACATGGGCCTCGGGATCGGCCTTTGTTTTTCATGCATTTCAATTCACCACCTACTTAATCATCTAACATTATTTGATCAATGGTTAACGATAATAAGTTACCATTTGCATTTACAAAATGGCAACTCATATCAATTAACTTCTAAAGTCGGGTTCTAAATTACCACAATGGACTACCCGTCGAACATGTACCGGGTCTAACATTCATCTAACAAACATATGCATAGCAATGAAATAAGCATGCATTCAGGCCCATGGGCCTTATTTCGAAGCTAATCAAACAATGAGAAGTGGGCTTCATAAGGATACCACTTATTCGGTTTTTATCTAATTTAGATTGCTTTTGTTCAGATGTGATTAAACTATCCTAATGATGTCCAAATGAAGTGATTCAGGTGTCATTAAAAAGCTCATGACATGAGGATTAAAAGTTAAGAAGAATATTTTTTCTAAATCCTCACCAATTTTCCCGAAAATGACAAATTTACCCTTGGTAACAGGCTGGACCCGATTCTATTATGGATTTCAAAATAATGGCGGGAAAAATAACAAATCTTATCAAACCCGCGTGAAAATTTTTAGGTAGTTAGGATTCTCCGTGTGTAACAAATTTCATGTTTTGAGTTTTTGCTAAAAAGTCCTTCAAATTTTTATAAAATTCAGTTTTCAAAAAGGACTCAATTGCAAATCAAACTTTAACTCGAGAAGGCCTTATATGAAATTTTAAGCTAATTGACCATCCAAAAATTGCTATTTGGCCCTCAAAATTTTCAGTCAACATAATGAGACCCCAATGAACAACTTTGTAATTTTGATTTTTTTGCAAAAAAGGACTCTAACTTTATCAAATTCGGAAAAACATCTTTTGGATTCAAAAGAAATGAAAATCAAATCTGAACACAGATACTGATTCAATCATGAAAATTCCTTTTGAAAATCCAAATGAATTTCGATTTTGATGAAGTTAGTATCAATGGAAAGATCTCGATCTCAGTGTAAACTTTTATGAAGAAAACTTTTTCATATTTCGAACACACGAATTTATGAAAATAGAAAAACACACGAAGGTCAATCAGAAACTAGTCTGTCACCCAATTCATGCATAGATGATGTTGCAGATCTTACCATGCTAACATGATTGGAATTTTATGAAAATTTTATAATGAATAGATTAAGATGTGCTTTACGATTTTCATGGAGAAAGTTTTTTGAAAAAATAATCATAGAAAATCAAAAAAATCACAGAACAGCACAACATCAATCAGGACATCATCATAACAGACTTGAACATCACATTCCAGATTCTGATCCTAACTTTCAAAATAGTTTTGACATAGCAAATCAAGTCCGATTGAGGCATGCGATATATCAAATCAAAGCTTAAGATGCATTTTACGATTCTCTAGTTTATCACTTCATAAGATTTCGACACTAACAAGCTCAAATTGGCATCTCTGACATGCAGGTTTTCCTGGATATGAATTCACAGAACCACATCCAAGAGCACTTACCTTGTTTAGTGATGCTCCGACGCACGATCGAGCAATCCAGCCTCTATATTCAGATCAAGAACAGCACAGAGAAGTCTCAGAAAGCTCGGCTAACCTATGATAATAGATTGCACAAACTATAGTGAGAATCGATTCGTTTTCGCACTAATGAACTAACAACAGAAAATCAAGTCAAAAGATGCGATTCGATGGTCGTTCAACGAGAAGCCGGCCACCACAGCGACATGAAGACGCCGAGGAATGCTGCTGCAGGTTCTAGATCGCCGGAGGGAACACCGGTTGGCCGGTTCAGCCGCTTGAACCGGCAGATCAAATCACCGGCGATCAAACAGGTGATGCTGTCAAGAAGGAAAACTCGCCGGAATGAGATGCTCCGGCCACCAGCAGGCTGGGCTTGTGCTGCGACTGACTTCGTGACACCGTGGGGGACAACGGTGAGGCGGTGATCCGTCGGAAAATGGCCGGCGATGAAGCGGGATGGCTGGCGACCGAGAGAGAATGAGAAAGAGAGAGATCGTGAGTTTTGAGAGAGAGAGAGGAGAGAGAATTCATATCTGAAAATGAGTATCCCCCAATTTTGGAGGGACAAAAACACTATATACTTCCCTCAATTTTGTATCCTAACCCTTAGATTGATCCAATGGCCTAGAATACATCCTTAATGATTAAAAATATTCTTTAGGGCTAAGGATTGGTGACATGGCATTATGGATGGACATGATCAATTCTAAATGAATGGCCATGATTGATTTGCTTATCCCCTAATTAATTTGTTTAATCCTTAATGAATGGCATTTTGGTAATTTTCACTTAGGGATATTTTCGTAATTTTCAATTAAAGGCATTTTTATCATTTTTGGGCTCAAAGGAATGGGGCAAGCCTTGGCTGGTCGAAATGGACCGTTGATCGCCGGATTTTCAACCGGAAAATGGCCAGTCTAATCGAACCGGTTCAATTTGACTCAAATCGGGTTAAGCCGGTTAGTTCCGAATTTGGCCTGATTGAACTGGTTCAATCCTTGATTCCTTTTGTTCCAATTTGATACAATTCGATCTCTATCATAATTAATTGACCCCATTAATATCGAATTCAATCAAATTGGATTGAACCGATTTGAAATTCATGCACAAATTGATCCAATTTAACTTGTTTGTCTCAATTGCTCTTGAATTTGGGTAATTACATGACCAAGCTAGACTAACAAATTTAATTGAAGTCCAATTAACCAAATTGAGTCATAATTCATCAAATTGAATATTAGTCTAGAGTGGGTCAAGTTGAATTGCACTAATTGGACCAATTACTCTTAAACTTCTTAATCATCGGATCACTAAATTGATCAAATTGACTCAAATTCATTAAATCTTCCAAAATTGATTTTGAATTTGGATTTGATATAAGAAATTAGGCTCATTAGTGTCTCAATTGCGCAAATTATGAAGAATCAATCCAAACACTGATTATGGCCAAAATTGGGGATTTTTGTGTTTAGCTTGGAATACAAAATTGGTTCCAAAATTGAATATAAGATGACCTCTAGATCAAATGTCGTGAAAAAAACTAACCTAAAAATGACTAGAAAAGAAGTAATTTCATTTTTTGCCGATTTGAATCAAATTCCGCAAATTGGGAAAAAGTTGATTCTAAACTGATTTTTGCAAAATTTCAAATGCCAAATTTAAATTGAATGTAAAATCATATGATTTTTGTATTTTCTAATTTTTTTGTCAAAGGTTTGACCAAAAATCAAACCCTAGTTGACTTTTCACTAGGAGCTTGATTTTATGATCAAATCTTTGAATTTTTCTGAAATTTTCACTTCTAAAGTAAAATTGAATTTGAAAGGAATCTTTTTATGAGAAAAGCCCCAATTTGACTCAGGATTGACTTTTGGTCAAATGGTTGACCAAAGAGTCAACACGAAAGTCAACCGTTTGATTTTTCGGGTTTTTGCATGAAATGAATAGGAAATTGTTTACAAAAGTTAGGCCAACAAACATAATTGAAAAACGACACTTTTTGTTCAAGAAATGAGTTCCGTCGCGATTGGAAATCATAATTTCGAATTTTCTACTTTTAATGACGTGTCAGCTAAAAATTAAGTGTCAATAGCCACCCACTTTTAGTGAAATTAAAATTTTTTAAGGTCTCGAAAATATTTTAATAAAAAGTAAAAAAACTTAAATATTTCAAAACTTTACAGAATGTCTTAGAATATCCGTGGCCACTCACTTTTAGTGAAATTTAATTTTTTGAGGTGCCCAAAAATTTTACAAATAATAAAATTATTTTTATTACAAAACTTTATAGAATGACTTATAATACCTGTAGCCACCCATTTTCAGCAAAATTTAAATTTTTGTAGGTGCATAAAAAAATTTCTTGGGCAAAAAAATTCAACAAATCAAACAGATTTGTCCTTCACAAATCAATTTTGGCAAGATTGCAAACAATTAATTTTTTCCAACATTTTGATTTCTTAAGCAGAATGGTTACCATTCGCACCTTTACTTGTTTAATGCCAATCGTATGATTAAGTAGGTTAATCGTGTGGTTGCTTTGTTTAAATGTGTGTGATTGGTTAATTATGGCCCGATCGTGTCGGTTGATTGATGATCATGTGGCCGAGAATGAAGATCATGTGGCTAAAATTAATGTTTCATGGTTGATTTTGTACTTGATGAATTATCGTATGGATCAATAAATGAATCGTGTGGTTAATTATGGCTATTGTCAGCTTAGCATGGCATATCGTGCTCATATATTGATGTTTGATATCAAAATGAGTGCGATTTATAGTATATTTGTTCGTAGGAAATTGTACGTCATAAACACTCGGCATTGGCTAATTTCAAGGAAACATTTTCTGCTTCTACACCAAAATGGTAAGTTTCGTCATGTACGTCATAATGTGTTCGTAATACGTATTATTATTTTGTACATATTTGTCTAATTTTCCTACTTGTCAGTATAAACGTTGAGGTTATATGCATAGAAGACCAGCCTCTTCCTCGTCCTTATCTCCGTCCCTTTCCTCTTCCCCCTTCCTTTCCTCTAACCCTCAACCATAATGTGCTCTGTCACAATATGGACACGTTGGCCCTTCCTCCAACACTCAAGAAAATGTTGGGGGACTTGGCCACATGCGAATTGAATCTCCTCTAGTTGCATCTCTTTTAGCTTCCTCTCCTTCCGTTCCACCTTATTATTCAGTGGAACAATCGAATGAAAACCGAAACAGAGGTGAAGAAGATAACCGATTTATGATATGCCTATTTGGAGATTCATGAGTACTTCATTTTTATTTTACTATACGTAATATTTATGGCTTTAGATATGGATGTCAACTGAATTGTCGATATTGCACAATATCCATATGATTGCAGATTCACAGATACTCCGTTTGTTGTGAGGGAACTAAATAAAATAGTGAAAAACTATTGGATGGGGCAGTATATTAATTACAGAAGTGTTCCACAAGAAGTGAAATATTTGTGGTGGAATGAGTTCAAGGTAAGTTTTACACATTTTATTTTCTCACCAACTAAGTTCGGTGTAGTATATTGATGGTCAAGAATGATGTAAAGGGACCAGAACAACTCTGTAGTTTTCGGTACCTAAGGGACTAGATATTTTCCCCGAGATGAACTTTACAAAATCCGTCGCCGAATTATCTGGTGCATGGTAATGGATATTGGTGACCATCATAATAACTTTCAGTTTTATTTTTATTGATTGCAGCGGAAGTTCAAGTGGGATGAAGAGGAAAAGAATGAAGTGAGAAGAATTTTCTAGAATAAAGTCGGTGATTTTATACAAAATGTAATGAATAAAGCGAAGATCAAGCAAGTGAAGCCGTCTTTCATTACAGCTGACAATTGGGCGGAAATTAACAAAATTTGGGAAACTGAAAAGATTCGACAAATCAGTAAGCAGAATAAGAAGAATCGATCTTCTAGTTCTAGTGAAGGGTCAGCCACATATGTCGGGGGCTCTATCAACATTGGGGAGCATCGCAAACGACTGGTAAGTCTGTTAAATAAGTTATAAGTTAATTTAATTCAACTACTCATGTTTACATTTTGTAGGCACAAGAATTAGGGACGGAACCGACATTTGCAGTTACATTTGAACGTATATTTCAAAAGAAAAATAAGATATGGACTGGCGATCGAGCAAAAGCTATTAAGGTATGTAAGGTTATACTTTGGGCTTTATGAAAAATAAAATGAAAACCGTGAATGTTTTCAATATTTATGGTAGATATATATATAAAGTTATTTTATTTTCATCTATATTGTTAATGTAGGAAAAATATGATAAACTTTTAATGAGCAATGCTAGTGGTAGTGATGGTTGTGCTGCGTCTGAGCCATCAGTTAACAATATGACATTATGGGTGGAGGCAACGGGTGGGATGAAAAAAGGAAAAATATTTGGGATGGGATCTTTGTCAAGGATGTACATGCCGAAGGATGCTGGAACTTCACTATCCAATGCGACTGGTCAAAAGAGATCACGACATGATGAGCAATTGACCCAAGAAGTAAACCATTTGAGAAATATACTTGTACAGAAGGACGAATAAATAAATTCTTTACAACAACAAATGGAAATCGTTATGCGACACCTCAACCTCAATCGCTATAAGGTTCTTCCTGTACCTCCCGCCAATCCAATAGGTGATGGGCACAATGATGAGCGATACAATGATGCTGAGATTGCTGATGATGATAATGATTTTCTCGGTCCTCTCTAGTTATTTGTCCCAATATCGGGGGTAAGCTTACTTCACAATCTTTTATAACATAAGTTGACTCATATTCATATGTAAAAACAATAATGTTTGTCTTGAAACGTTTTTTTTTGTTAACCCTCTTACTTGTTTTTTTATACCTAGTTCCATATGCATGCATAAACGCTTCTTTTATATTCTAGACTAATTCAAGTATATTTATTTATGTATCCACTTTTCATCAAGTGTTGACAAAAGTGACTACTTTTGGTATCATTCCGAGTAACAAAGCTACCCAATCTTGTGTCTAGTTTGTCGATTTTTCATGATTTTTTAAGCAGAATTTATAGTTGTCCCGCCTCCTATAAATGTTTTGAATGTATTATAAGATTGTATATTAAATAGTATCATGTCATACTTTGTAACTTTGCATATTTTATTATTTTTTGCGGACTAGCATCTTTCCTTCAGTTATTTTTTTCAATTATATGTCATTGTGTTTGGTTTGTTCGTTTTATGTTACTGAAGCGTAATCTATGGTTGTCTCGTATCCTTTGTTTGTTTTGAATGTATTACATTATGTTTATTAATGCATACCTATTGATATGGACAAGATTTGATGGCTAAAATGGTGTAAAATTTGCGACAAATATTTAGAGACGAATTTTGCGACCATTATAGTTTGTGGCTAATTTGCGACGAATAAGTAGTGACGAATCAAGTTCGTAGCTAATTTGTGACGAATACATTTTGCGACGAATAAAGTTCGTGCTAAATTTGCGACGGATTTTGTGACACATTTGGTAATAAATTTTGCGACGAATACAGTTCGTGACTAGTTTGCGACGAATTATTTAATGATGAATTTTGCGACGGAATTTGCGACGAATAAAGTTTGTGGCTATTTTGCGACTAATTATTTGCGACGGATGGTGTTCGTGGCAAATTTGCGACGAATTATTTGCGATGGATTGTGTTCGTGGCTAATTTGCGACGAAATTTGCAATAAATTTTGCGACGAAATTTGCGCCGAAATTTGCGACGATATTTTCGATGAATTTTGCGACGAATAAAGTTCGTGGCTATTTTGCGACGAATTATTTGTGACAGATATTGTTCGTGGCAAATTTGCGATGAATTATTTGCGACGAATTTATTTCTGTCGCAATTTTGTGATGAACATTGAAATTTTCCATCGCAAAATTTTGCGACGACCTGGTAGATACGGAATTTTTTCCGTCGCTAAATTCGTCGCAAATTTGATTTGCGATGGATTTTGCCAATATTTTTGTCACAGAATTTGTCGCTAATAAGTTGTTTTTTTGTAGTGTTCTGGCCGATGAGGGCAGTTGGCAAGGGTCTTGGCCTTGGGCGAGGGTCACCTCGCTCACAATTGGCGAGAGCGTGAAAACCCTTGCCTAGTTGCCGGCAAGGGTTCCCGGAGACCCTCGCCGTCCACAATAAAAAAAAGAACAAAATTATGAAAAAAATTGCAAAATTTGTTTACATCTGCACTTGCTATCCTACGCAGCATAGCCAGTGTCCATATCAATAATTTTCAGTCAAAATTGACAAATTATTAAAATGTTTATGATTGAATTGACCAAATTAAAAGATTCAAAACTAAATTGATATCTGTATGATAGGTTTATAATTTTTTTGATAATTTACCCTAGGTCCATCGCACCTCATGCACTCAAGTATTGTTAATGAATTGGTGCAGCGAGTCACTCTGTCACCACAAAACAGCGAATATTAGTTAAGTGAACGTTGGATTTTGTTTCCCATAAGAAATTTCCCTCAGCAGGAAACATTAGGATAAAATTACACAGGACTATATAGTCTGCCGTTGACTTTAGGAGAGGCATTAGTTGGTTATTAGGTTTACGACATGCCCTTCTTTTTTTAATGCAACATGCGAGGTTTTTTTCATTGTCGTCATTTCCTTTTTTTTTGCTTTAGATGCTATTGACTCAGTTTAGCACATCAAGAACGTTCAAAGTTTTCTTTATCACTCTGCTGTTCCTGGAAATCAAGTTAGAATTGAATGAATAAGCAGTGAACTTAAGAAAACCAATGTGTTTAGGATATGGATTGAGACCAATTGTGCTCTTCGCTTATTGATGGTTTCGCGATTTACTTTTGGTTCTTCTTAATCGGTCAATCTCATAGAGAAAGAAAGAAGGTTGGGCAAATTGGCCATTGTAAGATATTTAAACGGCTTTTGTTCTGTCCATTTAGTAAAACGCAACTCTGCACGAGATATACATCATGGTTTTATTACAAATATGCAGCACTTCAAATCTTGAAAATCTCCACATAAACGCAATTTTCGTTACATGCATATATGCATCGATCATTGGTCATTACACCAATTGGAGGAATTATTTTGTCACTGGTGGTCACGGAAAGCTACATTCAAAGTAAAATACCAGCGCAAAATGATGGACTTGCTCGATCGGGACATGATCAGGACTTCTGTATAACATAAAGAATTCGTGCGAAAATTATACAGTTCAACAAAAGGGAAAGCAAGAAAACATACTAATAAAAGAGGAGAAAAAAGAAGCAGAACAGCGAAAACTAGACATTGAATCACCTAGTAAACGAAAAATTCTAGCCTTGCACTTGCCCCTGCTCCAAGCGAGCTCAATGTATCGAAATCATTGATGATAGCTTGCAAACATGATCTTAACAACTGCGATGTAAACGGCTTAGGTGAACTCGATGAATCCAATGATGACTCGAAAGAAGGCAAGCGAAAGCAAGGCTTGTAATCTGATCTTCGATGAGCTACCTCACTAGCATCTTCCTGTTGCTGATCTCAAAAGGAATGACCCTTATGACCAGACCGGGGAAAACGTCATCCGGGTCTTGGATGTGCGGGTTCCGCTCTACTATGAACGGGTCGCCGCACTTGTCGCTGATCGTGTGGAGCGTCTCTCCTTCATGCACCACGTATATCTCATCGCAGGGCCGGTCCAAGAACTGCTTCCCTCTCACGCTCGTGCCCTTGTTCCCTCTCATGGAGGCCATCAAGATGAGCGCTATGACGGATACAGCACAGCACCATGCAGCTGCATCTGCTATCGTCCTCGCCACTTTCATGGCGGTCCTGCTCTTCCCAGAGGAAGCCATGAATCTCCGGCAAAAAGAAGAGGGTTTGGTAATACAGACGAGATTATGCGGTTGTCTACACGTTTGTATATGTAAGTAAAGTTATATGTTATGAGAGAGAGGGAGAGGGAGAAGGTCTGAGGTGGTGGAGTTGGCGGTATGGTTGAGGGGAGGAAGTTGGTTTCCACGACGATATGAATTTGTGCTTCGGCTCTTGTTTATAATGTTTGGGTGGATCCTAAGGCAGAACCAAAGTTTGTTAGGGTTTTGAATATGGCTAAATTTATTTAAATCTCGTTGCTTGTTTACGAATCAAATTGAATATTAATATGGTCAATCGTTTTACCATCTCAAATTTACTAAAGAGGACTTTCTCATTTCTTCATATTTTATTAGTGATTTGATTTAAAAAAAGGTATATTGGTAGATGAGAGAGGCATTCTTTTTTTCTTGGCAAGTGATGGGTGTGTACTTAAATCAATATATTCCAATTTCATGTGTCATTATGATGGGAATAGGCTTTATTCAACAATAAAGTATCGAGTGAACGTTCGACATGTGGAGAATTCATTTATCTATTTGAGAGAGGGGTGGCAACATCATATGCAAACGAGAACTAAATTTTAATCACGATTACGCAACATTGACATTGCCAAGAGCCACTTAAATTAGCGTATTGTGTCGCTGTATTCAACCGTGGTTGGCGACTGGTAAACTTTTATTTAAGAATTCCACACGAGATGACGAAATAATTAACAGCATATAGTTGGTGATTGTGGTCAACGATTCCGGGTCAACTCCTTTTCCGTTTGGGAGTTCCTCTCTGGTTTAAATTAACAAGCTTACCAAACCACATCCATCTACCATTACAAGAAAATGTATTGAGTTACAAACAGCTTCCCCCATAAATTTTTCTCCGATTTGCTCGTGGTTCGAGGTAGAATTGAACATCTAGTACTTTAGAAGTTCAAAGAATGGGTCAAACATGAGGATATACATTCATAGAAAATGTGATTATTATTATTATTGGCGATAATGATGTGGTGGGAGATGGCGTGCATTCTGAGGAAAGGACGGAAACTTCCCCACTTGCTCCCCATGCCGGGGGAAGAAACCTGTAAGCATCAATCACCCAATCGCCCAACTAACCAATTGGACAATTATTCCACAGCAGTGAGGGGGAGGTTGTGTTTGATTTCTACCGAAACTTAGAAAAAGATAATAAATTATTTAAATACGTAGATTCATTATACATACAATATGGCTGACGAATTCCATCGAGGTGCAAATTCATTTGAGAAAATAGTATTTTCTGGGGCGACCTGAATGAGTTCTATTGGAATTTTGGCATATTATCGACAAGGTCTATTAGATTACAATTTTACCTACTAGGGTACCACACTTTTCTAGCTGGTTTTCATTAGTGGTTGGTGTGTTTGGACCATTAGACCACCCCCTTCTCTTCCCATGTTTTGTGGCAGCCATGAATCGGGTTTAGTTATTGGAGCCGTGAGGCTCCTATTGACCTTCCACTACAAAGCACAAGATCGATGATGGCGCCCGACAAGAGCGTTTTCAGGTCTTGTCCCACTCGTGTTGATCCGAGCAACAGGAATGCGAATCGAATGGCCTGCAATAGGTGTGCACGAGTTGGATTATGACAACTCGTTCGACATCGTTTTGGCCTTTCTGGGGTTGACAAAAAGAAAGATCCGGGGTTGTTGCATGCTTTGTCTGAACATGTTCTTGGATCAAATGTTGATGGGCCATTGCATACTTATATCTTGGGAATTGAAAGTAGCGAAAGGAAGCATTTTGTCCATTTTAATCCGAGCGACTCTATCGTCACATGTAGTTGCAAGTTATTTAAAATGCAAGGATGGTTGTGTAGGAATATTGTTTTGAAAGTTATGCATTTCTGCTTGCTCTCCGCCTATTTCTGCCCCAAACCTAATGGGGCTCTTATGCATTTTTGCTTGCTCTCCGCCTATTTCTACCCCAAACCTAATGGGGCCCTCATCATTTCTGTCTGCTCTCCGTCTCTTGCACTGTACGTGTGGCTCAAAATAGTATGATGCAATATCCCATATCCTTTACATATGTCTTGCTATTAGACCAAGAAGAGTCTTCAAAATGATATTGTTTTGAAATTTCTTGAGTTAGGTTTGGAAAATAACAAATTTCTTTTTTTTTTATTTTTCTTTCTAATTCCTTCCTATCCTTTTGTTTACTCTTTTTTTTTTTTTTGGGACGATCATTTATTTCCTTTTTTCCTTAAGAAAGTTTTAAAAATTCATGATATTTTCCGGGACAAGGTCCATTTCTGCCATGAACCCTTGGAAAGCGTCGTTATTTAGAGGTGACGCCATGATTTTGTTATTTAATATTTCTTATATTACTCAAACATACGTGTTGTAAGCATGGAGTCAATTCTGCAGCCAAGATTAGCTTATTAAATTTCGCGCGTACATTACCAAGTATTGTTCACCGTGGGGAGTCTCATGGAACCATGACAATAACGGAAAATTAATCATAATAATCAAAATGTGTAGGCAAAATGAGAGGAAAAAAAAGTATTTAACATCAATTTTGGTACAAATAATCAACTAATAACTATTCTTTTCAATCAGGCTGTGGTCATTATAATATGTCTAGAATATTGATATAGAAAATTTAATGGCAAAAACAACACCCGCCGCAAAGCGCAGGCTTTTCATTGGTACGTGATAACTGATAAATAAAAGAGGATTTTTGAGAGTTAATGATGAGTATTAAATATTGTTTAGATGCTTTTCCTTTTTCAAAGAATCATAAGCATTTTTCAAAGTGATTTTTATCTTTTCATTGGTTAATAACTAAGAAGAGTTGAGGAGCGGAGTATAAAACTTTTAGGATTAATACCATGAAAAAAGTAAGTGTACTTTTTATGTGCACAACGCGTAATCTTAATATGTAGTTTGGATATAAACAAGCTCTTCAATCAAAATTTACTTTTCTTTGGATCACTATAATATTTGTTAGAGGAGTCCTCCAATGATCTACCCAATGTCCGAAATTATACCCAATTGTAAGAAGTTGAATTTTCTAGGGGAAAATTACTAAAAAAATTTTAAACCTATTACAATTGTGCCAATTTAGTTCTAAATCTTTTTATTTACCAATTGAGTCATAAACCTTTTGAATTTGTGTCAATTCAATCCATTAGATCAATTTTGGTTGAAAATTGCTAACATGGAGCCGTCGACATTGATGTGAATAATTTCTATATTTTTTAAAAATTTTAAGATTTTTTATTTTTTTCTCATTTTTTTTTTCTGGTCACCGGCTACCTCACGGCCTCAATAATTACAAGTCCATGAGACAACATCACTCTTGGGCATTTCTTCAAAATGCTTGTGGGCTCCAGCTAAATTAAGTGACGATGACATGACTAAAACAACGTTGTTTTGGCTAAATTTGATTTTTAATACAAATTTTATTTAAATTCAATTTAAAAATAAGCTAACTTAAAGGGAGAAATAGGTGGGCGGTAAGCCAAAATGACGTTGTTTTAGCCATGCCATCCCTAAGTAGGACAGAAAAAATAATAAAAAAGCTATGTCATCATTTTCCGTTAGCCAAATTAAAAGACTCAGTTGAATCAATTTGACTAGTTTTAAGATTTGATTACACTTTTGTAAGTTTTAGGACTCAATTACACTTCCGTGACCAGTTTTAGGACTTTCAATGCATATATCCCTAATTTCATTTTATTTTTTGTTGCGTGCATCTCTTTATTGAATGGTTGATATTTCTTCTTCACTTGAAATCATTGGTTTTCAAGGGGGTCAAGGTTTGCCAAGGAAAAGGAAGTGGGAATCTTTTAATTCAACTTTGCTTGATATCTTACACTGCACTATGCTGATGCCCGAAATAAAGAGCATGCTCTTAATGAAAGAAAAACTTACTTTGGGCCAGAGGAAAGAGGAAATGATTTTGAATTTATTAGATAAAGAATAGCTTTCTTTTCTTTGTGGACCATCATCTCGAAATTTAATATGTACATAAATTTCTTTATTAAGCGATTTAAAAAGAATTAACCTTCTCTCGAACTTTCATATTACAACTTTTGCTGTAGTGTAGCATAGCAATAATTCATCTTAATCATTGGCATGGAGATGTATTGTGCTTTTGTGGTGCGATAGGACCGTATAATCCATTGCGGTAGCAAGATAACATAGAAATAAATGAAAAATAAAGAAATAAAGGCAAATGAATTAATGGGGTTGGTCCGAGTGTCAAAACTTACTCTTGGGCGGGTGTCAGTTATGAATCCATTATGAATAAGGCGATTACAGGTTTGAATCTATGTCTCTTTCGATCCCAAACCCCCGATTGCAGCCAATTAATCCTCACTAGTGTTTCACGCGATCCCTCGCAGTATGTTATTCTCAAAACTCACATACAAAACCCTAGAAAACACTCCAGAAATTTTGATGTAATGTAATATCACCAAATAATTCGAGAACATACTTAATTCCTGTGTTTTTTAGGGTTTGGGTCATCACTCCGATGCTTACCCATCGTGGCCGGCCGCTTGCATTGTGGCCGGTAGCCACGTGCCTTTGGCCTTTGGCCATTCTGACTCTGTTCTCAGAATCCCAGATGTTGTCCCAACGTTCTCTTCCTACAATCAGATTTTGTCTCGGTTAAACTGGTTGTCTTGTCTTGTTCTTTTCTCTCGTGTTTTCCATGAAGCATCTGGTAGACAGCTAGTTTAGTTATGTATTGGCACCCAGTAAGACGCTGTAAATCATAGATTAGATTTTTTTTCCTTTTGGTGGGATTGAATTGATTATCTTCTCTAATTAGCGGCATCGAATTGATTAAATGATTCTTTTCGTGGAAAAGTTACCATCTCCATCTAGGAAAGAAAAGGTCTTGCAGCGTCAGGCTGAAATGAATTTTGACTTTTTCGGATATGCTTCAGTGATTGCTGTTTATTTACTCCCCTGGGCAATCTGTCTTGTGGGTCTCAGTTTTTTGTCTTATAGTAAGAGCTCTGTTTCAAGAACAGTTATCAATGTTTGCGTGATATTTCGTTAATCAGGAGCCCGTGGCGGCCATCCTGCAATGGCGGACCGTGGTGACTTTGTACAGCTACTTGGATCTGACATGTCTGTAAAGATTTTTATGCACTTGGATGAACCTTCTGATGTAGCTCGTGTTTGTGCCGTGTCACGTACTTGGCACCAATTTGGTGAGCGTAATTCACTGATATTTATTGAGTCCTGACTCCTCACTCACTGCTGAGTGCTTCATAGCCTGTATTATGCTGCTTTCACATTTTCATCACAGCTTTTATTTGACTAGTTTCTGTGGCACCAAGTGTTAGTCTTCGTGTATTTCATTTAAGCAATCAATTGCTCAATGCTGCTTTCAGAATATTGAAAGTATACTATGTGTTGGGTAATTCATCTGGAAGATTGTTTCAATCAAATTGACTAGATTAGCATGTGCACTTTTCTCGAAACATAGGGAAGTTGTGTGGTCTCGTAAGACGGAAGAAGTTCTGGCTGGTTTTCCGCAGTTTTGTGACATCGTGCTTTCAAAGATGCGACAAATGCAAGATATTTGGTTTTCAAAACCAGAGTAAATCTCATTGGTATCACTAGTACATGAGCAACTATTGCTGTCCTTACTATTCTCGACTTTTTCCTTTTTTTCCCTAGTCAGTTAAGACAAATTCCACATTTTGTTCGTCAGCTGTTTTGGGCTTTGCTGCAGTGATTGCAAATGACCTTTGCAAGAGGCTTTGTTTGAGGATGTTCCCTGAAGTAACGGGAGTTACTCATGTAGTCGAAGCAAACAACATGATAGAGCCTTTGAAAGTAAGATCTTGCACTTCTCTCGAATGGGAGCAACGTAAGAGGAATCATATAGTCTATGCCTTTCTGGCTTGAGGTCTCACATCTGCTGTCGGGAAGAATTGTATAGCAGAGGCTATTAGTGCATCCAGCACTGATAACTACCCTGAGGAAAGAGTAGAAAACACTTTGGAACAGAGCGATAGAGTTGAACACAGAGCATTGTATTGGTCAAGTAAAGGTGAAGGTGACCCCAGTGTTTCAGAGTCTTTGGTGTACAAGCTGAATGCCAAATTATGCATTGTTACCAAGATCGCTATTCAACCATATCAAGGTCAATCTCTTGATTTTGTGAATGCTCGTCTTTCAGTCCTTAAATTTGCTAGCCTTTCTGTGAACTGACAGGTGATATTTGTTTTAATATCAGAGTATTTTGAGTTTGGATATCCTATATATTCGGCTAAGACTGTCAGATTCAGAATGGGTCATCTGAAGACTCGGAAGATGGATGTCGAAACTGTTGATGACTCTGGGGATGGAGATGAATCAGTAGAGAACAAATATGTGTGGACGTATACGTCGCCAGAATTTCTGATGGCTCAGGTTAGTTCTATGTCTGAAATGGAAGTGTTCGCATTTCATTACTTGCTTTGAACCTATGAGTTACATTTTGGAGCTTGAGAAGAAGACGACGGCCTTCTAGTTTTTAGCATGGACTTACACGATGGCCTAGCAGCTGTTTGGACTAAATTGTTAGTTGAAGGTATCAAAGGATCGCCATTTTGACTCTCCTTTCAGCAATTTAGTCCATGTTTCCCTCTGCTTAAGAAGGCTCCACGATAATTCTGGATTGATAATCCTATTACTCTAGAAGGCTCAGGGGATTGCATATCTTGAAATGCTTCAAAAACATTTAATTTGTAGCTTGATACATGCGATTTTGAATGGATTAAAGTGAAGAACCTTTAATGCTAACTGGATATTATTCAGGAAAATTATTTGCAACAATTTAAGCTGCCTCAACCTGTACTTAACATCGGAGGAATCCCGCAAGTTGATTTGTTGGGCAGAGTCCTGAGACATGAATTGGATGGACTATACTACATATGGTCAGATCTCTCTTTATTCTCTCTCTCACACTGGGTTTCTTCATTTCCTTAACTGTGAACTACTTTTCTATAAATTTCGAACTGCTGCTCCTAATTTTGTTTGTCGGGAAGACGGTATCCAATGAAATGACTTAGATCCGTTTGTTTCGCAGAAAATGAATGATTTAGAAACTATATTTTTTTAAAAAAAATTAATTATTTGTATTGTTTGGAAAAATGAGTCAGTAGAGAGAATGTTTTATATCGACAACAATCTTTTCTTGAACATTTTGGGTCATGGCAAAATTATTTCTCTTTCGTTCATTTTTATAAGCGATACAAACATTCATTTTTAGGAAATTTTTTTTCAAAAGATTGATTATTTGCAAGGCGAACACATGATTATGCGTGATTATAACTGGGGAGAAATTTCCCTTTAGATGGATGCTGACAAGTTTATCTTCTTTCTTTCTTTTATTATTGTTATTATACCTTTCTGAGGGGCTAAGATGGGCTTTAGAGAATCCTTTTTATGATGCCTCGTCGTCCCTTTTAACAAATTGACTTTTGCTTAGAAAGTCTGGAAGGTCGAATAAAACTTAACACGAGTCATTAGTAAAGGACATGCCTACATGGAAAGCATTACTGTTGATATCCCAAGTAGAAGCTTGAGGGGATTCTTCTGTTCTTTTATCAGTGCTTGAGGGGAATTTGTCTGCCTTCGACATGAACACGACATGCCAAAGCTGTTTCCTTCCCTGGAAACCATGACATTAGAGCTTGTTTCTTCTTTCCTCCTATTTCATCCCACCTCACCATCCTCTTGGACTCACTATAATTCTGCTTCTTCGCTTTGTTCATAGGTTTTCTTGTACTGATTAACAGTGTGAATGTGGCTGTCCGTACTTAAGTGGAACTGCAAAGATTCAAAATCGTGTTTGGTCCATCATTTTGGATGACAAGATTATGCAAAAATTAGCCTGATTTCAACAGAGTATACGTTTCTCAACGTGATGGCATTATATGCTTGATGCAGTGTAGCGCATGTTCACGTTCTGGGTCGGCCGCTTTCCCCCACATTTGGTGTCGATGTTGTCGACTTGTCAGGAAGATGCACGCTAAAATACTAACCTGGACTGGAGAGTTGTGCATCTTCTGCGAGCTCGACAAAGGACGAAGACGGTACACCTTCTCAGGCCCGGACCTTTACAGCAATGTTGATGGAAAGAGGTGCAAGGAGTAGGGAGCAGATGATTTTGAGCACAATTCTGGGGACTGCAGGGGTTGTTGACTCCGACAAATCAAATGAAGAGATTCCTGATTAATCTTCTAATCGATTCACATTTTATGATGTCCAGATTTTGCTATTTCATTTTCTTTCTTCTTTGTAAATCCTACTGATGCTGTGCCGTCGCTGTGGCGTGGTGGCGACAACGAGACTAGTGGGTAACCCATTGTATGCCGATACTCCTGGAAACATCTCGAGTAACGGAAATGAGTGATTGGTGTATCTGGTCAGATGTATCTTACACCACACGCAAGTTGCGAACTAGAACTTAGTATTTCTTTGAGGGCCATTCCCCAAAAGATGAGGGAGAGACCAGTGATGATTTTATGCTCTTTAGTGTCCCAAACTGAAACTTGTGGAACGAGCTTCGGCGCATCTTTGGACCTTGAAGAGTTAAACATTGAATACAATCATGCATCTTTATATATTGCAGGAACCGGAAGTCAATGAATGTGATATAGGGAACAAAAAAATTGTATAGCAAAAACAAGTAACAAGATAAAAAAAAAAAAGAGGTTGATATCACGGAAAATCCTAAATTAATATGACTGTGATAAATTTATCTTAAACTACTTGTACATTTGTGATAAATTTATCATTCGTTAGTTTCCGTTAAATTTTATCGTGAAACTACCGAGTTTGATGATACGTGGCAATTGACAGGTATACCGATTTGGGATTTTACCTTCTGTTTGTTATAAATATATTAGTTTGTGATTTTTTTTTTGTATTAATCTGATTTAACAGAAAATAACAGATGATAAATTTATCACAAATATATAAATTTGGAAATTTTTGTAGTCAAAAAATTGGTTTGGGGTAAATTTTTTCCAAGTGTATCAGATTAAGGATTTTTTTGTGATCAAAAAATTAATCTTTGTTAAATTTGTTAGTTTAGCGTTTTTCAAGGTAGTAAATAAAAAAAAAAAAAAAAAAAAGAATCTTCACTCTTCCCTTGTTATGAAGTTGATCGCCTGGATTCTCTGCTGTCGAATCTATGGTTGAAGCCGGAAAATCCTGGTCGAAGACTTTCCAAACTCTTTGGTTTTACAAAAAAAACTTCTCCAGCCCATAAACCAGAATCTGCCAAGACAAAATTGAGAGAGAACGTACCATCCAAGACGAGTCGATGACGAACGCTTCTGAAGGGACTGGGCTACGAAGATTGCGAAACCAATCAAATTTCCTTGAGGCGCACGACCTTCCTTTATAGCCAAAAAGATCAAGCCCGGCATGAGGGCACTGGACTGCCGTGGACGTCGTGCTTGGTCGAGCACATCCATCTGTCGGTATTGATGCATCGAAAAAAGGGTCAAAATTATCAGGTAGACGAAGATTCAAACACTGGTGGGGATTGAAAGAGACGGAGATTCAAACACTTGGTACGCGAGTTTTGCATTCGCCATCGCGGACGATGCTTCCACACCCATGAGATGAATCTGGCAAGACCCGTTCCCCGCCTCTTCTCTAGCTCCACAGCCACTCGACAGCCGCCGCAGCGATTCACCAAGAGCCCCTCTTCGCCCACCGCCGGCCCCATTGAAGCGCTCCACGCGCACCTCATCAGAACCCAACGCCACACTGACCCGTCTGCTGTATCCGACGTCATCAGGACATACGCGTCGTCTCCGCTCCGCCTGCACGGAGCTCGCGTTGCTTTCGACGCCATTGAACGACCCACCTCCGCGGTTTTCAATTTCGTGATTCGTGGGTTGTCACAGAGCGACGGTCCTGTTGGAGCATTGGACCTGTATCGCGCGATGCATCTCCGGGGAGTGAGCGCGAACCATTTGACCTTCATATATGTTTTCAAGGCCTGTGCTCGTGTCTGTGACGTTAGGCACGGTCGAGTGGTCCATGTCCATGCGTTAAAATGTGGGTTCGGTACGCACGTCTTCGTTTCGAACGCTCTGCTGCATGCGTACGCATGCTGCAGCGATCTGGTGTCTGCAAAGAAAGTGTTTGATCAAATGGCGAAAAAAAGAGACTTAATTTCTTGGAACTCCCTGATCTGTGGGTATAGTCAGTGTGGTGCATTTAGGGAGGTTTTGAGACTATTTGATGCAATGCAGGTGGCTAACGTGACGGCGGATGCCGTGACAATGGTGAAAGTTGTCTTGGCTTGTAATTATTTAGGGGAGTCAGAATTCGCAGATCATGCGGCGAAGTACATTGAGGAAAACCATGTCGTTGTTGATGTTTATTTAGGAAATACTTTGATAGATATGTATGGACGGCGTGGTTTGGTGGTGTTGGCACGGCAAGTGTTTGATCGCATGCGCGAAAGGAACTTGGTTTCGTGGAATGCAATGATCCGGGGATATGCAAAAGCGGGAGACGTAGCTGGAGCCCACAGGCTTTTTGACGAAATGCCTAAGAGGGATGTTATCTCGTGGACTTCTATGATCACAGGTTATGCTCAAGCTAACAACTTTGCGATGGCGGTGAAGCTTGTCCAAGAAATGATGGTGGCTAATGTGAAACCGGACGAAGTTACAGTAGCTAGCGTGTTGTCTGCTTGCGCCCATTTAGGCTCACTTGACATTGGAAAGGCAGTTCATAACTACATCATTGAGCATGGCGTGAAAATAGACACTTATGTAGGGAACTCTCTCATGGATATGTATTGCAAATGTGGATCTGTTGAAAAGGCGCTTGAGTTGTTTAAACAAATGAAGGAGAAGGACACCATTTCGTGGACTTCTGTGATTTCAGGCCTTGCTGTGAATGGTTTTGCCTACTCTGCACTGGAACTTTTCTCAGGAATGTTGAGTGAAAGAATTAAGCCTACTCATGGAGCCTTTGTTGGGGTATTACTGGCATGTGCTCATGCTGGACTGGTAGAGGAAGGACTAGCATTCTTTAGGAGTATGGAAGACGTTCACGGACTCACCCCAGAGATGAAACACTATGGTTGCGTTGTGGATCTTTTGAGCCGCTCTGGCGATGTACATAGGGCATATGAGTTTATAACAAAATTGCCCAAATCTCCGGATGTTGTAGTTTGGAGGATATTATTGAGTGCTTGTAAGCTTCACGGCAATGTGGTGTTGGCTGAAATTGCAACGAAAAAGCTCCTTGAATTGGATCCTTGTAATAGTGGAAACTATGTTCTTCTGTCAAATACTTATGCAAGTTCCCACAGATGGGATGATGCGTCCAATGTGAGAGAACTGATGGAGGAGACCGATGTGCCGAAGCCGTTTGGTTGGAGTACAATCGAATCTAATGGATTACCACCATGTAGCTCTCGGGATCATATTCCTGTTAATTCCACGAACACCATGCATCCGAAGAAGGAATTGGGACTTTCTTAATCCACCAGTGCATAGGGGAAGTGTTTTTTACAATTGAAGTAGCAGGGGGCACTGCAACAGGAACTCAATTAACCCAGTACTCGCATCTATGGGTAAGAGCAGCACTGCAACAAAGTTTATCTGCTTATGGCATGCTGATTGTCTGTGTAATGCGATGTACATGAAGTTACCTTCTCAGCCGCTGTTTCGAATGTGCCTAAATTCAGATGCTTTAGACTCTGATGAACTCTCCTATGGTTGCAATGTATCTCGGGAGTGAACTCATGCTTCCTAGTGCCGTTTTGAGCTGCTACGCGCCGGAGATGGTTGTCTACACTCGGTAATTACTTAGGGCGATTGGTGAGTGTCATTAGTGAGTGAAAGATTCATCGGATTCAGAATGTGCAGTCGAATTGGCAAGCAGACACCTCCCTTTTGGATAAAGTCAAATTGCTAGCTCAGTGAAAGATTCATCGGATTCAGAATGTGCAGTTGTGCACCGCTCACGAAGAGTTCAGTTAGTCATAAGCTATCAGATTTCAGGCTTTAAGAGAACTAAGTTCCTGTCAGCTTTATGGTGGTTGAATCAGCAACATCAAAATCAAAGTGGAAGCCGTTCATTATAACCTTCTAAGGCAGCTTAAAATTCTGAAGAGTGCTTACCTTTTAACAGGAGTCGGGAACTATCTGAAACGTGATCAGAGGAAGCATTTTGTTTCTTTGATTGGCGTTTAAGATGATGCCTGATAACTGAAGCCAACCGGCCAATCGGCAAAGAGGACTTACAACCTGATATGACAGTAGTCATTTGTGCTTGAACGAAATGCATAATTTTGTAATGCAATCACTGCCCATCACAAGGGCGCAAATTTGCCGGTTGTTTCTTGTTGGATTTCTTTACATGGAATCAAAAATGTTCTTTCCACTTCTCTGGCAGAAACAAATTGTGTCCGAGAACCATTACGCCAAGTTAGGGTTCCGCCCTTGACACAGTTGCCGGTATTTGCATTCTAAGCTAGCTAGGAAAAATCAGCAATCAGCCTTCGATGCAATCCAACGGTTTTAGATGAATGTTTTGCCACTGCAAGTCTGCAACTCCCGCGCACAGATTTGTCACGGGATTAACTAAGAAGCATGCTCATGCAATTCGGAAAAATTTACAAAAGAAGGAGGAGGTTGACTGGGAAAAATTGAACCCCGTTAAAATTTTCAGATTCACATATGGAGGTGCTTCTCAGGTTCATCAAAACCGAAACGAAACCTGATAATTCTGATAGACATCTGGCTAAGTACAGTATTGAGATTCTATCTATCACAAAGAAAACAAAACCACCATTCTCATCTTCTAATTCCTTTTGCAGGCATACACATTATTCCAGAGGCCGGGAAACAGCAAAATTATGAATAATATTACAGATTGTCGCGGGGACAAATTAATGCCGTCAAGGTGAGTCCCTCCATTTCCAGACTCTCACTTGACCAGTTCCATCACCGGTGAAGAACAAACCCCCAGGACCAACTTCAATTGCTCGAATCTCATTTTTAGCATAAATCTTGCCCCTCTCAGCAAATCTAAGATCAAAGGGAGAATAAATCAGTCATAATCTCCTTCATGTTTTGTTAAGATGAACTCCATGGTCAAACTAGATGAAAATGAAAGATGGGAAACTCACGATGGAAGATCATATACACGAACGCAATTATCATTGCAAGAGCACATCAAGACTGGCTTGGCTTCTGAATCATGCATTCCACATAGATGAAGCACTCCCTGCAGCATAAAATGCCATTAAACTTCCGCAAGTGGATTATGACATGAGGCGCGATGACATGACAAGATGAGCCAGATTCATGATGCTCTTTGCTAGATTCCACAATTGGCAAGCACAAGGAATGCAAAAGAAAGTCTTGGATTCTTTACAGTTCAATATCTGAGAAAAACTTCTCATATCAGAAAGTTCACACCCCCACCCATCATTAAAATGGATGAGAAAAAGAGCGATGAAATTAACTGTGAAATCTCTCACTGAATAAAGCATTGACACCATTGAAATTAAATGCTTTCCAAATGAACCAGGATAAACTAATGACATAAGGTACACAATTATCCCAGAAAGCAGCTACATGCAGAGCTAAAAGATACCCCAGCCCTTGCAGGAGAATGTGGTAAAAGCTGGGCCATAGATGCTGAAAATTCTCCTCATATCCTTAGTTTTGAGTGGTCAATCAAGTTTCTACCCCTAGAAATCAATCCAAAACAAGGGCAGTAAGAGTTAGCTAATTGAACTTCTAAAACATACATGTTCCTCGTTGTGTGTGTATGTCACTTCCAAATTCCCACTGTCTGTGGCAACCCAGACCTGCACAAAAAGGCATTACTTAATCAAATTATTGTACAGCCACATCAGAACTTGAAGAGAGACTAAGACGTGGCCCACCTTTATTGTTTTGTCTAATGAGCATGACAAAAGAAACTGGTCCCAGCAAAGAACAGACATCACAACAGAGGTATGATCTGTCAAAATCTGCATGCACTGCAGAGTTTCGAGATTCCAGACCTACGTGAAACAGTGCAGAAAAAGAATCATAAAAATGGCAGATCTTAATTTTGTCTGCATATGACACAATCCACGTCATTCCTCTGAAATTAGATAACCGAAAACTGTCATGAGATGTGATGTACCCTGATCGAATTGTCCATAGAACCAGAGTAAAGCCTATTAGCTCCAACCACTAATGAAACCACACCAAGGGTATGGCCTGTAAGTGATGCAGCTGGCTCAAAGCAATTGGTAGCTGCATTGAACTTCCATGCGAGGATAGATCCATCCTGCATCAGGAGAAAATTCTTTTACCAAAGGAAAAGGTCAAAAATTTAAGTTCACTCTACACACTGGCCTGCAAAGAAAGACAGGCACAGTTTTCCCTATCAACAATTTCAGACAGAAAAAGACATAAACCAGTGGTCATATGAACTTCTGCCGAGAAACAAGGATATACCTGAATACCAGCAAATAGCAGGCCATTACCCACAACCATGGCGTAAACTTGTCCAACAGGACCGCTGAGACTGAGGTCCGCATTATTTTGTGTGTTGTATGCCTACAGTATCACCACTGCTTTATTACTGGCCAAAAACTTCACAATACCAATACAGTTATGGAGAACCATCAAAATAAAAACTTAATAAAGATATGAGAGGCATATATACAGCGAAATCGGGAAAAAATGGAGTGTGCTTTCCCACCTTACCTTTACGAGATTTGGTAAACCAACAAACACCCATGGACCTTCACTTATCATGCAACCAATTTCACCACCAAGATTGGCCACACCTGCACACTGCAAGACGGACAATAAGAATGGAACTAGTCCAGTCACCTCCACTCAGCAGACAAAATGAACAAAGGCAAGACTCCAATTATAATTCTATGCCTTCAGCATAACCAAATTTCTGGAATAAGTACTCATGATCAAGCAAAAACTGTGCTTAGTTGTAACGACAATATAAGCAACACCGGGTACAAACATAGCATTTCATATGATTTTGCAATGCCCTTCAGAGCATCCTAAAAGTAAATTCCACCCACAAGCCCATAAAAAAAGGCAAGGTAAGAACATTCTTCTAACCATTTTTAAGCACATCTGTCCTCCAAGGGTCACAGGAGATGGTTAAAAAACTGTCAGTATCCTTCCTCTTAGACAGACAGCCTAAGAAGCAATAACGTGCAAGGACATAGATCTTCCTTTTCGGAATCTTCATCTAAAAAATTCAATAACAGCAGAATTCTCCTTAATTGCTGAATAGGCTGTGACAACATTCTATTTGAAGCTGTTTTGTATAGGGACAGTACCCCTGGGTATCGTCTTAATAAAAAATTTCAATTCAAAAAACAAAAAGTCCTTGATAACATTATAGATAGGAGGATCACATTAAAACTCAGATATCTCCCATAAACTCTCATGTTATGGATGCCATGCAGCCATGGTCTGCCAAAGAGGCGAATGTATCGGCAAATCACAGCTACAGCGAAATGTCCCATTAAACCTAATGCATTCATCCGAGTGCAAAGCCTCATTGCCCCGATTTATGTGTTCAAATGCTTAAGGGCACACAACCCAGTCCAAACAGTTAAACCACCTAAGACAGAGAACTTTTACAATACAAACCGAAAGGAAAAAAAAAAAAAAAACACGCAACCTGGCCAGACTGACAATCCCAGACTCTCAGAGTCTCATCCTTGCTCCCAGTGTAAAGATTACTAGAGCCGGATGGAAAAGCTATCCCAGTCACAACCTGTTCACACAAAAGATGAGTTTATTTGAACAAAAAAACCAATCAGTCCTCTGTCACTGACAAAGCAATTCTAAAACTACATCACAGATCATACAATACAAGAGCATTCACATCAGATCAATCACCTTCTGGTGCCCTTCAAGTTGGGTCAGCATATCGAAACAATCACCCAAACTCCAAGAATGCAAGTACCTACACTTATCCCCATAAGTGCAATTCCCCTGGACCCAATAAGTACACAATTTCTCCGTCTTCTTCGCCACGGCATTGCCACCGTGAACCCGACCCCACGAATTGGACCCGCCCGTGAACTTGGTGCCCCTCCGCAAGAACTGAGACCCCGAATCCTCCGCGAACCGCTTCGGAGCAGCCCCGTTGCTCGACTGGTGCGCCGGGGCGGGCAATTCTCGGTGGAGGAAGGGGCACGGGTGCCTAGTGCACTTGCCCGCTCTCCAGTGGTAACACACCTTCTGCTGCTGCTGCTGCTGGTGCTGCCTCGTGGAGTCGGAGGCCGTGGACGGCACGCCGAGCCGTTGAAACACGCGCTTATTCCCGTCCAAATCCATCACGCAACAGCCTTGGAATCTGCGGCGACGAAAGCCTCTGCCCGCGTCTGTTCCTACGGAAGGCGATCAATCGAAGCGGCGCCGCGCGACGAGGAAGAGATGGGTATGAGCCCGATCAAGGGTGCGAGCCGCGGGGCCACCAAGAATCCTAAATCTTCCGCTTCTTCCTCTCGCCGGAGACGCTATCAAGAACAAGAACATGTGCGCAAATCTTTCTTGCTCCGACAGGTCGAAATGGGACTTGGCAAAGTCTCCGACTTTTCTTTCCCACAGCTCTTACAATCCAAAATCGACCATAAACAAACGAGGTCGCATAAAAGAAGGGATCGAAAGGAGGAGAATCGGAGGTATTGAGGCGAAAAGAATAAGGGATTCGAGAGGGTGAGATTTTGGGATCAGAAACCCTAATTTATGGATTTTTGGGGATGCGATATAGGGGAACGCTGATGCAACTTTTGGGGAAAGGAAAGCTCCGGGATGATCAACGCGTCGGATTTCCGAGATGCGCTCTCTACCAAAATTGGCCCATGGGACTAACCGGGCCGGGTCGGACTTTCCTTGTTTGATCGTGGCTGCTCCAAGCCCGCTGCCTAAAGCCGAGGGTGGTCGGTTCTCACTCTGGAACCGAGAACCGAATCGGCCGATCCCAGTTCAGTTCCAGGATATCCTTAGAACCTGGAAAAGTGTCAGAAGAGTCATAAACATTTTATAATTGTACCCATTGAGTTATAAACTTTTTTTCGATATCAATTGAGTCCTAAATCTTTTGTTTTTATATCAATTCAGTTCTTTCGACTAGTTTTGACCAGATTTTACTGATGTGAAAGCTAGCCAGGCGGTGTTGACGTGAACAACTTTTAATCATATTTTCATATTTTTTTGAAATTTTACTTATTTTATTTATTATTTTGTTTTGTTTTTCTTCTTTTTTTTTTCCTCCTCTACCCTCCCTCCTCCAATCAATCGCCGGACCAGCGACTGGCCAAAGGCCGGCAAGGTATGGCAAGCCTCACCGGCCACTAGCGAGGCTCACCCTCGCTAGCGACGGCGAAGGCGAGCCTCGTTGATGGGGGTGACACTCGATTTCGCCAGATCCGACGATGTCGTGCCTCGTCCAACCACCGGTGAGGCTCCAGCTCTCACTAGAGGCGGCAAGGTTGCAGCTTGCGACCTCATAGTCTATGGTGATGGCAAGGGCGAGCTTGGCCATGGTTAAGCGAGGCACGCTAGAGGCGAGGTTGACCTCCTCGTCCGCCTCTGGCCTTTGGCCGGTCAACGGTCCGGCGACCAGCTAGAAGAGGGAGGGTGGGGAAGGAAAAAAAACAAAGAAAAAAATGGTAAAAATTCAAAAAATATATTAAAATATTATTAAAAGTTGTCTACATCAGCGCTGGCCGGCTTCCACGTCAACAAAATCTGATCAAAATTAGTCGGAATGACTGAATTGACACAAAGACAAAAGGTTTAGGACTCAATTGGTATAAATATAAAAGATTTATGATTTTTTCGACACGCCCCCACCCCCCGGAACCAATGGTTTATCTTTTCTTCTTCCACCTGCATGGTGCATTATACTGGCTGACTTGAACATATTATACTTGCGGATCGGGTGCTTTCAGATTGACACATTACATGAAAATGAACTCCTGCTAAAGAAGTTTTGCAATTTCCGTAAGATTTCATATTGCAAAGACTTCCAAAGCATTGGAGGAGAAGTAAAAGAACGAACCATAACGAACCTCACCATGAAGCACGCTTCAAAACAACTAAACGGCATGTTCAGTGTCTACTCCCAAAAAATTAAATAAAAAAGAGGAACAAGGCATATCAATTTGGTTCCCGAAATCAGTGGAACTCACCCAAAACAGGCCGGTCTGGTTCTCAGGTTGGATTGGGACTAGTGTTCACCCCTAGCCTAAGTTACGAACAAAAGTTTATTTGTTAAGGTTTATTCAATGTCCTTGTATCATCAGCGTCGGTTTGTGGGATCTTGCCTATATATTAACGTGTTGGACCGTCTATGTTCTTCGCGGCTTAGATCTAAGTAATTGAAAGTTTACAAAATGCAATATGACAGTGATTAGCGAGTAATTATCGAATGAATCGAGCTTGATGTTGTCGCAAAGTTGATAATCGAGCTCAATGCCTCCACCTTCAATGTCTCCAATCAAATGGTAATGTAAAGAATGCTCTGCTAGCTCCCCCCCGTCTCATCTCAATTCTTTTCACTCCCGTCGACCAAATCAAGCATTAGCATCGATAGACCAATGACTGTTTCTGCACCCGGTAATGATTCAGTATTCGACTTCAGTACCTCTTGTTTGGTCTCTGAACTTCGGACTTTGCATTTTGCAATGAGATTTGGTCTTCAAACTTCTGCTTACTGAAGAACGGAGTATAATAACCATAATGGAGCACATCATGTTAGCTGCATATAGTTATTACTTCATGGCAGCTAAAAGCTTTCAATTACAGTTTCAGGAAACAAGCCATGCTAAACAAAAGAACGATGACAGAAAAGATCAAAAACAGCAGGAGCTCCAAACAAATTGACACGATGCAAAGAGGGGTTTCTTATGCTTTTGACATCAGGACTGAAGTTGCGACCATATCTGCAGAACCACTCGGAGCAGTAGATGCCATCCACAAACCTCCTTAGAAGTCAATCTTGTCACCGGGATTGGGCGCGTGGGCCTTTGGATTAGAGGGATATAATCTCACAAGGCATGTTAAGAAGTTGCTGCCTGGAACTAGTTTAGTCAGAGCAAGTCTTGTAAACCGAGACTGAGAAAAGGAGAAATGAAGAAACCTCAACCATCGGTTATTCAGTGAAGGAAATTGCTACACATTCCAGAGCTCACCCATGATAACCGAACACTTCATTCACTCAACCAAAAACAAGTATTTCCAGAATCTTAAGCACCAACACACTTGAGTTGAGAGGAAATACAAATCCGGATTTTCGTAAATGAGCCGTGCCCAAGTCTCATGACTCAAGAAATCTGAAGACCATCCATTACCAAGCAAACTCAGAATGCTTGAAGTGAGCACATAGGTTGCCCCTGGTGAACATAGAAGAGATGGACAACCCAAGAAAATGTAAAATTAATGGCCTGGCCCCAAAGGTAACTCAGGACCAAATTCAACGAGGGAAAAAGCTTCATTTGTGAAATAGATTGCACTGAGTAAATACCAGATCAACGTGAGTTGCATGTCTGTATCAACAAGTGGCAATCAGGATATCCAATAGAAGCAGAGAAAAATTGTATAAATCAACAAGGCTTTAATGTGGCTAGTAAGCAAGCAAGATAGGATACAGAGTGCGGAAAGTACTCTCATACTCTATAATATGTGCATAAGTAAAATGCTGCCATCTGACATCTATACCTTTCCTCTGAAATCCTAGTGCTAGCTAGCAAGCTTGAAGGCATCGATGAAGAGTCCGTAGGTGAAACCCATCTTGAAATTATTGAGAAGAGCGACGGGGAAAGTAACCTTTGGCTGGCTGTAGTAAAACCTGGTTACATACTCCGTCAAGAGAACACAAAGTACAGCAGCAATGACATCGTTCACCCCTAATGCTCCGAATGACAAGGAGATTGTTTGCGCAACATAGAAGCCCCCTAGAAGAGAAATCCCACCAAAGAGCGCCCTCCGAGGACGACTGCGGAAGTAATTCCTCGAGATCTCAGGGACAATTCTAATGATGTCTATTAGTCTGCGAGGCCTCTCATCGTCTTGGACGGCTCGGACTCTGAAGGAAGCAGAGGGGAACCTCAAAACAAGCACCCTGAATTTACCTCGAGGAGAACGGGGGCAGGAACTGGAGCCCCACTTAAAGACCCCTGGAGTAGCTAGGCTCAAAGGATGCGCCATTCCAGATGCTAGGAGGGTTTACCTATAACAGAGAAATCGAAATCACTTCAATGAAAAAGAGAACCAGAGAAAGGTCGCGAAGGGCCTAAATTTCAAGGAGATTGTCAGAGAGGGACGAATGGGCAACTAGACTGTCGCAAAACAGGCCAATCTCCAACCAAATTGGACAGCAATGTTCCGGATATTCAACTTGTGTTGGAGCTTTTCGCAATCCGGAAAATGGTATGAAGACCAAATGAACGAACACAGACGGCATATTCTATCCACATGGAAGAACCCAATCGAACATGAAGCCCGGCGAGTAGCAGGGACGACAGTAGGTCGTAGTACCAAATTGAAACAAAATTGCTTCCCTTTCTGAACATCTTAACGAGATTACTAATAAAAAAAGCACACTTTCATTCCCGAATAAGATTCGGCGACGAGAGAGAGAGAGAGAGAAGCACCTTGGTCGAGTGTCAGTGAGGAGAAGGTGCTGATGCTCAGCTCGGTGACGCAGTGCTTCCAGTTGCGGGTGGCGGAATCGTTTCATCCGCACCATCCATCCCAGGCCAGGCGAAGGAGAAGACAACTTTGTCATAGGTAATTTCTTCTGGGTCTGCTCTCTGTCTACATTCGTGGGCCTTATCCAATCCTGTCGGGTCAGGCCTGTTCCATGTCATGCTTTTTTACCCTTCAAATTCTTAGCCCATATCCGAACGTGACATAACACATTAGTAGGAAAATACAAGCAAATACAACTATGCTAAACGTATTCTAAGTTATTCTCCAATTCGACACGGTCTCGTTTGAAGTAACTAGCTTTTGAGTTGCAATTTTGTCCCTCATATAGCATCAGGAAGTCATGATTCATGTCTGATAATTTTGTATGCAGTTTTCAAAGAATTCATTACCATTTGAGATTGAGATTGTCTTTTACAATTTGCTTTATTAAATAAATAGATTATAGACTACTCATTTGTGCCTCACAACCTTGCAAGTCCCTGAAATTTTTTATTTATTTTTGGTTATGAAAAACCTAACAATCCTGCTATGCATTTGAGAATAGTCTACCCAATTTAAAGAGCACTATCTGATTCACAATCACAAACATAGCGCACTCCGTATGAGCCACAGAAGACAGAAAAAAGTGGATGAGATCTTCGTTACCACGCCTTAGACCGCGGATGATGATCAGAGGACAGGGTAAGTTAGCGCATTTGACTCATGTATAGTGCAAAATATAGTAAGATATTATGAATAGTATGTACTGTGAGGTATATGCGATATGATGCCACCGAAACGGTCCATGGTCACCTATTGCAGAATGCGGTGAAAAGAGTAGAAAGGCCGATCCTCTTGAACGAGAAACTGTCGTCACTTTGCTTTCTCACCTGCAGGACAGCAGAAAGTATTGAATAAACATAACACCAGCGTGTGAAGTAGTGTTGAAGTAGTCAAATTTCAGTTTTACGTGTCTTCAATAATGCAGTAGTGGAGTCCTAGTTTGTAGGGATTTGTTTCTACACGTTTTAGTTGGTGGGATGGTTTGTGGGTCTTTGTTATTGTTATCATGTTGCTAAGTAGTTTTTGATGTTATGCCTATTTAATAGGCTTGTGATTTGTTGAGTAAAATGTACGTAAGTTTTTCAGCAGCAATTTTTCATGTGTGTCCTTTTCTACTTTTTGCTCTCTTTGGAGGTTATTGAACCATACTTGCCGCTTGTTCTTTTTCAACAATCTGGTATCAAAGCCAAGTTCTGGGTATTTTGTGAGCATCTCTATTGCCAAGATGAGTGATCTTCAAGTCGTTGGCGAAATCAAGAAGCTCAGCAACCAAAACTACAATTCTTGGTCTACCTACATGATGTCTTATACGTAGGGCCAAGATTTGTGAGAGATTGTCAATGGAAACGATGTGAGACAACCGGAGGCTAAAGATCGAATGGGACATTGCGGAAGTGGAAAATTAAAACCGGCAAAGCCATGTTCGTTTTGAAGACGACAATTGAAGAGGATGTGCTGGAACATATCCGAGATGCGGAAACTCCCAAAGAAGCTTGGGATACATTCGCCAAGCTGATCTCTAAGAAGAATAATACGAAGCTCCAATTCTTAGAAAGTGAGTTGTTGTCAATGACGCAACGCGACATGACAGTCGCTCAGTACTTCCACAAAGTGAAGACGTTATGCCGAGAGATTACTGAATAGGATCCGAAGGCTCCGATTGGTGATACCAAGATGAAGCGGATCATCATCCAAGGTTTGAAGCCAGAATTCAAGAGTTTTGTTGCTGCCATACAAGGATGGCAAACTCAGCCGTCGCTTGTTGAATTCAAAAATTTGCTAGTTGGTCAAGAAGCATTAGCTACGCAAATGGGAGGAGTCTCATTGAAGAATGAAGAAGAGGCACTCTATGCCAACAAAGGCAAGTGGAATTCCAAGCGGCATGCCTATGGTGAACCCAAAAAGAACAATGACAAGGCAAGAAGTCATCAAGATGAAGGGAGCGTTCATGCATGGAAAGGTTCTAAGAACCATGGCAATGGCCAAAAGTTTCAAGGGAAGTGCAACAACTGCAATAAGAAAGGTCATATGGTGAAAGATTGCTGGTAAAAAAAGAAGGCCACTGAGAGTAACGCTGCTACTTCAAAAAATGAAGACAATGGGATGCTGAGGCTTTCTTTGCAGTAGATAAGGAGAAGCTAGTTCTTACAGCAACAACATTCAATCAAATCGATTATGAGAATAATTGGATTGTTGACTCGGGTTGCTCAAACCATATTACTGGTGATAAAGAAAAGTTACAGAATTTGTCGTAGTACAAGGGAAGTCGGGTGGTGGTGACGGCGAATAACTCAAAGTTACCGATAGCCCGCATCAGTAATATGGCCGTCTCTCCCCAATGTAGCGATGCCGAGATGCCACTCCAAAACGTCTATCATACTCCAAGTATGAGAAAAAATCTTTTTCTCGGTAGCACAGTTAACATCTTCTAGCCATTTTGTTCTGTTTGGTCCACAAGATGTGAAGATCGAGACCTTGAGATTACAGAAAAGTCGGCAATGAAGGTACAAAGAACGGAGTCTGTCTACGTGATGTTTGCGGAAACCGCATATGTAGACAAGACGAGAAGGAATGAGACGGCAAACTTATGGCACATGCGGTTAAGTCACGTTAGCTATTCCAAGCTAGATGTGATAATGAAGAAGTCGATGTTGAAGGGACTTACACAACTTGAAGTGAGAACAGACACTGTATGTGCAGGCTGTCAGTATCACCAGTTGCCGTATGAAGAGTCCAAATTTAAAGCGAAGGAACCATTAGAGTTGATACACTCTAATGTGTTTAGACCTATTAAGCAAGCCTCCATTGGTGGGATGAAGTATATGGTGACATTCATTGACGACTTCTCGAGGTATGTGTGGATTTACTTTATAAAAGAAAAATTTGAAACTCTTTCAAAATTCACAGAGTTCAAGAAGGTAGCGGAAGCGGAGGTTGGTAAAAGAGTCTGTTGTCTACGCACCGACAATGGAGGAGAGTACATCTCAAATGAGTTCATAAATTTCCTTCAAGAGTGCAGGATACGCCATCAGTTCACATGTGCTAACACTCCGCAGCAAAACGAAGTGTCAGAAAGAAAAAACAGGCATTTGGCAAAAGTATGTCGAAGTATGCTTCATTCAAAGAATGTTCCGGGACGGTTTTGGGCAGAAGCGATGAAGACTGTGGCCTTTGTGATCAATAGGCTTCCTCAACAAAGGTTATGCTTTTGTTCACCTTTTGAAAAAAATATGGAACATGAAGCCTACTGTTAGTCATTTTTGAGTTTTTGGATGCGTGTACTATGTATTTGTACCTAACCAGTTACGTAGCAAGATGGAGAAAAAGGCTATTAGGTGTATTTTTGTAGGATATGACAATCAAAGAAAAGGGTGGCGATGTTGCGATCCAACAACCAAGAAATGCTACACATGTCGGAATGTAGTGTTTGATGAAGCTTCCTCATGGTGGTCCTCGAACAAGGAAGTACTACTGGACTCGGATGTTTTTAAGGAAATGTTAGAAATTTCTTAATTCCAGTTGAGTTCAAGTGAAACAGAGGTTGCAGACGATGATGCAGATGTTGAAGAAGGCATAGCTCAAAATCCTTGGCAAACAAGTGTATACCAAAGGCCAAGCGAAGAAGATGAGCCAAGTGGAGCAAGTACACCAACTGCACTTAGAAGGTCAACAAGAGCTTGAAAGCCAAATCCTAAGTATGCTAATGCCGCTATAGTAGAAGAGGCAAATGAAAAAGAGCCTGAGACATTTGAGGAAGCGTCTTAGAGTTCGAAATGGATTAAGGCTATGGAAGAAGAAATTGCTGCATTAGAGCAAAATCAAACTTGGGAGCTCATACCAAAGCCAAGAGATGTGAAGCATATTTCTTGCAAATGGGTGTATAAGATAAAGCGCCACACATATGGATCAATAGAGAGACACAAAGCTCATCCGGTAGCTCGAGGGTTCTCTCAACAATATGGACTAGACTATGATGAAACGTTTAGTCCAGTTGCGAAGTTTACAACTGTACAAGTCCTACTAGCACTTGCAACAAGCAAAAATTGGAACCTATGGCAAATGGATGTGAAAAATGCATTTTTGCATGGGGAGCTAGATCGGGAGATCTACATGAGCCAACCAATGCGCTTTCAAAATCAAAATCATCCTGAGTATGTGTGTAAGCTCCGGAAGGCTCTCTATTAGCTAAAACAAGCACCGAGGGCTTGGTATGATAAGATTGCTGAATTTCTTACTCATAGTGGTTGTTTGGTGACATATGCGGATTCTAGCTTGTTTGTCAAAGCTAAAGGAGGAAAGCTAGCTATTTTGCTGGTGTATGTGGATGATTTAATTATCACAGGAGATTGGGAAGAAGAAATTCTCCAAATCAAAGAGAATTTATCAGTTCGCTTTCAGGTGAAAGAACTTGGACAGCTCAAACATTTTCTTGGTTTAGAGGTCGACTATACTCAGGAAGGAATATTTCTCCATCAGCAAGAGTATTCCAAAGATTTGTTGAAGAAATTTACAATGCTTAGATGCAAGCCAATATCGACACCGATGGAGCCAAACGCCAAAATGTGTGCTCGTGAAGGGAAAGATTTAGAAGATGCTACCATGTATCGACAGTTGGTGGGTAGCCTTATCTACTTAACTTTAACAAGACCGGATGTTTCTCTTTGCAATTGGTGTAATGAGTCACTACATGCAAAATCCAAAGAAAACTCATTTGAAATCAGTTCGTCGAATCTTGAGATATGTGAAGAATACGCTTGGCTATGGTATTATGTACAAGAAAGGTGAAGATTGCAGACTAGTTGGCTATTTTGATGACGACTATGCAGGTGACCATGATTCCCGGCGTTCAACTAACGGGTATGTCTTCATGCTTGGATTCGGAGCAATTTCTTGATGTAGTAAAAGACAACCAACGGTGTCTTTGTCAACCACAGAAGCAGAATACCAAGCAGCAGCAATGGCAGCTCAAGAAAGCACTTGGCTTATGCAATTATTGAAAGACTTGCATCAACCAATAGAGTATTGTGTCTCTTTGTACTGCGACAACTTGTCGACAATACATTTGGCGGAGAATCCAGTTTTCCACGCAAGAACTAAGCATGCAGAGGCGCATCATCATTTTTTTAGAGAGAAAGTTTTGCAAGAAAAAATTGAGTTGGAGCATGTCAAAACCAAAAACCAAATTGCAGATTTGTTTACAAAAAGCTTAAGTAGCAACAAGTTTGAAAGTTTTTGTTAGTGTTGAAGTGGTCAAATTTCAATTTTACATGTCCTCTATAATGTAGTAGCGAAGTCCTAGTTTGTAGAGGTTTGTTTCTACACATTTTAGTTAGTGAGATATGTTAGTAGATCTTTATTATTGTTATCGTATTGCTGAGTAGTTTTCGATGTTATGCCTATTTAATAGGCTTGTAATCTATTGAGTAAAATGTACGCGAGTTTTTCAACAGCAATTTTTCATGTGTGTCCTCTTCTACTCTTTGCTCTCTTTAGAGGTTATTGAACCATACTTGCCGCTTGTTCTTTTTCAACAGAAAGGGCGTGAATGGAGCTGCATGCGGGACTTACACTCGTTTGCCAAATGGCCGAGAAAGGTATCATCTCGCGACTCGCACACCTTTCAAGGACCTTTCAAGCGACATGTAAAACATCGATCCTTATAAGGAACTCTAGGATCATTCAAAAGCCAGCCTCTGTGTGCCTACTAAGGCAGCATATTGACCCTTCTTAGCCAAGAGCTCAAAGTGAGTCCCCAGTTCCGCAATCCTCCCATCTGAACAAAGTGCAATTTGGTGGGCATTCTGAACTGTACTCAATCTATGAGCAATCACCAATGTCGTTCGCCCCTTCATCAGATGGTTTAGGGCATCCTGGACGAGGCGCTCACTTACTGCATCCAAGGCGCTGGTTGCCTGCATCAAAGCACATCAACGACATTTTGAGCAAAAAGAATGAAACACACCACCCTAAAACCCCAACCCCCCACCACCCACCCCCAAGCCCTTTTCTCTTTAGAGTTTCTATCGTTGGGAACCAAAAAGAAGCAAAAGAGACCTACCTCATCCAGTATTAGTATTGGAGCATTCTTTAGTAGAGCTCTGGCAATAGCAACTCTCTGCAGGTCAAAAACAAAGCGTCAATCTCTCTCTCTCTCTCTCTCTCTCTCTCTCTCACACACACACACACACACACACACAAATTCACAACCAAATTTTCTCTTACCTGCCTCTGGCCTCCACTTAGAAGGCCTCCTCGCTCGCCAACTAATGTGTCATAACCCTTTCAGCAAGAAAAACATTTAGCAGACAATATATAGGAGTGGGCAACTAGGAAAGTAAAACATGAGGATGCAGTTGAAAGAGTAAGAAAGACCTGTGGAAGAGAAATTATGAACTCATGAGCATTAGCTGCTTTGGCTGCCTTTATCACATCATCCTTGGAAACGTTACCATCTGGAAGGCCATAAGCAATATTTTCTCCAACAGACACAGAAAACAGAACAGGTTCCTGCACCATATAAGTAATTATTTTGTATTGTTGAGGAGTAAATCAGGAGGATTTATTTAAATCAAGAGCACTGCAAAGTGTAGAAGTTAAATTAAATGGCTATTTCTTATAAAAGTCAAATGGAACAGCACACTATACAAGAACAAACAAACCTGCCCAGATAAAATATTGCACCAATCCCAAAAAGAGACTGATCTCTATCCTACAAAAACTTCCCGATTACAAATACCGACTAGAGTTAAGCTGTTTTGGGTTTTTCAATGCTTTTAATACACTCGTGCTCAGTCCACTCACATGTAACAAGAACATGCAAAGGCAACAGGTCCAACCTGAAAATGAGTATATACTCAGAAGAAACAAACCCGCCTGGATAAAATACAGCACCAATCCCAAAAAGAGACTGATCTCTATCCTACAAGAACTTCTCGATTACAAATACTGACTAGAGTTAAGCTGTTTTGGGTTTTTCAATGCTTTTAATACACTCACGCCCAGTCCACTCACATGTAACAAGAACATGCAAAGGCAACAGGTCCAACCTGAAAATGAGTATATACTCAGAAATGTGTCTCACTTGTCACTTGTAATCATGGCAAGACAAAACTGACATTTACAGAACCCTGAGAAGATCTAGTCAACAAAATTCAGTGTCATTAAAGTAGAACAACACCGGGGGCGCCTGATGAAGAAATGCTCCTCTAGATGTCAATTGTCACCAACTTGATTTCTTATTGCCGATTTTAATGTCAGACGATAGTCACTGCATATGTTAACTAAATCACAACGGAGACGACAGATTGAAGACGGTAAATAAGTAATCCCCCGAATTGATTCATATGATGCTTAAATCGTAAAACTCAGATTAAAGTTTCGAGAAAATACTTGATTTACGATGGAAACAGCCTGGGCCCATTCACGTTTATCAAATGTTCGTACATCCTCTCCTGCAACAGTTATGCGACCTTTGGTTGGCTGTATAAATTAAAATCAAGTAAAAGACTTTTCAAGGATGATACAAGGATTTATTGTTAACCAAGGAAATAGGAAATGCTAAACACTTATTAGTAAACCTCATAAAAGCGAGACAGTAGCTGTACAATTGTACTTTTTCCTGCACCACTTGGTCCGACCAGAGCAGTCACATTCCCGCATTTAAGTGTCAAATTTAAGCCACTCAGGATTTCCATGTCAGGCCTTAAGGGATATGAGAAGTGCACATCTGCAGAAATTGGTAAGTCGTTACAAGAGTGGTTTCTTATAAAGAAAGTCAAGCACTCAAAAATAAAAGACGTACTCCAATTTAATCATGCTGCAAGATGGTTAATATTCAACAGTACGCAATTGAAATTTTAACTAACAGGACACTATTTTAAATATTTTTGAGCTTGAGAGCAAACAATAAAAAATATCTTATACTACCACTGAGATTGAGAAACTGGCTCATTCTCTGGAACCCACATTTTAAATTACTCCCGAGACAACTATTTTATTATTGATGTCATTTCTAGAATTCCTTTTGCACATATCAAAGAGAGAAGATAGACAACTTTATCGAAGCTAAAAGAGAATGCATAGATGATTTACAATACCTTCAAGAGTCACGTCGCCTGACCATGCTAACCTACAAACACTGCTGGCTGATTTCAAGGCTGACATGTAATGCATACTAGGTGACAGAACTTCCTCATCAAACCCATTGACCAGGAATAGTTTGTGATTTTCATCATGTGATTCTTTTATACGCATCTCTCTTTCTAACCCATAAGCAAGGGCTTTATCAATTTCTACACCTGACAAAACAGTGTTAATCCTTTCAACAGCAGAAAGAGCGCCACGAAGATCACCAAAAGTGTTGACAAGTCCTTGAACCTGAAGATGATTATCCATCAATTAATAAAGAGAGGGAAGAAAAGAAAAAAGACAATGAATGAGAATGCTAAAGGAAGGAAGAGCTTACAGCAAATGTTAGTGTGAAGGTATATCCAATAAAGGATGCCATAGTTCCCACTGATATAGCACCCTAAGAGCAACATGGAAATTTGAAATCAATCTAAGCTTCAGTAAACAGACACACACACACACACACACACACATTATATATATATATATATATATATTAAGGTAGAAAATAGCCAGTATACAGCAACCTCTTGCCCATCTGTAAATTGAGAGCTAACAAGTAGGGCACATCTGCTTGATAATGAGTTGAATCCGTACTTTTATGGTAACTTAATCTGAAGCATAAACAGACAATAGAATTCCAAACACTACTAGAGGTCATAGGAAGCTTTTAGGTTGTAAACAAGCTAAGTAATTATCTTGACTGATGGCGTAACCAGAAGTTGGATGAGGACAAGCCAACTTCATAGTCTGTGCCTATAAGAAAATACTCTGCTTGTCTCATCTGCTCCGCTGATGACCACAATAGGTGAAGGAATAGAAAGCCCTCATGGTGGCAAGTATTTACAAAGAGACCATCTTCTTGATAAAAGAACCCAACTGTTCTTTCTTGCAATCAGAGGAAACAAAGTGTCCCTTTTGCACAAGATGCATGCATGTTTCTTTTTCCAGTTTTAACTTCCAAGAGAAAACATCTGAGTAATACACATACAATTTGTAGACTAAAAAAAAACCTATATTCCCACCTTCAAGGCAGATAATTATACCAATTAGCCAGCATATGCACCAACAAAAATGTGAAGATTTAGGTTTTGCTAGAATGAGAAGATTATGTTCGGGCAACAAGTCGATTTATGTTTACGGTATGCTCACCACTTTCACTTTACTTCCTCCAAGACAATACAAGGCCAATAAAGAAATATAAACAGCAACTCTAGTCAGAGATTCATTGACAGATTTAAAAGAGCCAATCTTCATGCCACTGTTCTGATACGCCAGAACCTGCAAAGAAAATATGAAGTCCACTCAGAACATCAAGGAGATTCCTGCATCAGCAAAATAACAGCTTAAGGGTTTACACCAAACCTGACTACCAAATATCATCATTTGCCGCTTCTCACCGCCAAACGATCTAACCTGTCAGAATATTAGCAAATAAATTAGGAATCAGTATCAGCATAACTAAATCCCAAATAACAACATGGACGAGCTGCTGCAATCATACATCACTTCGATATCTCCACTTACTGTGCGAATTGCAGACAGCGTTTCTGTGACACAATCTGCTATGGATGCTTGCGACAAACCATAAGCTTTAAAAACAGGTACAGTTGATCTCTTGTATACAGCTAAAAAAAATTGACGAACACCCAGTATTAAAAGAAAAGAGGTATAGTGGGCAAAACCACCATCAAAAGGACAGAGGCCTACGTAAAGTCTCTGGAAGCAAGATGGATAAGGTCACTACTGATAGAGGAAATTTTAGAAGCTCTTAAGAAGAATGATCATGAAAAAAAGAATTGTGATTAGCCAGAATCAAATTGAATAAATGGTAACTGAAAGTTTACAGATTTTTCATTTGTTAATCATTACTGAAAATAGAGTTGAAAAATCTTGGTTGATAAAAATTTCCATTCCTTTAATCCAAACTATAAAGTTCATCATCAAATGTTTATAGGGTAATTCTTAGGTATTCATGGCCAAATTTACTTATATGACTTCTCATATTATCCTCACTCCTTTTATTCAAAAAAAATTGTGGTTGAAAACTTGAAATTCTTATAAGACCTCTGGTCGTCCTCTATCGCATATATCTTTTATTTGAAAACAACCAAATTTCGATTTGAACCATCTTTCATCCTCAAAAACAATGAGGAATAATGAGTACAAAGGGGAATCACACACCAAAGTGCCAGCTTGTTTCAGTCTCAAAGAAAGATTACCAACAAATACTGATACGGTCAGCATTAACACGCCCAGAACTGGTGCAAGTTGGGGGGAGAGAGTAAAGAGTATGCATATCGTCCCAACAACCTACAAGTATAAGGACATGTAATTAAAAACTATAATTATTGCGGAGAACTCCAATATATAACAAGCTCAGATTAGGATGTAAGAAAGCGTGCTTCCGAGCACACGTGATAATAGTTCTATTCTACCAGTCAAAGAGTTGGGCCACTTCTGTCGTACGGTATAAGAAGACAAGCAAATATCATCAGAGTGAGAGATGATTATTGCACATGCTCACAGTTAAGCAACTTAAGCTCACATTTTTCTTAATGTAGAGTAGCTTGCCTCAGAAAGCGCCCTGAATCCACGATCCCTTGAGATATTTTCGCTCACAACACCTTTAAGGGAACCCAAATCAGAAGTCAACAAACCAGTAAGTTCTCCAACCTGCAGATGGCCATGTTGTTATTCAAATGGTAATATTATCACTGAAAGAGCTTAGGTCTGCGGATATAACTCAAGTATCTTTCATATGTCTACTTGTGTACCAAGATGAAAGAAACAAAAGGCAGAGACAATAAGCTGAGCAAGGATTCTGGGGGAAGAGGATGAAGAATAAAAGTTTAAGTTTGAAATGATAATTCAAGATAGGTTTGTTTGTCTATTTGGCAAACCAACAAGCTCCATTTATTTGCTATAGTTCCTCAACGAGTACCCCGGATAAATCTAATTGATTTCGGCATCTGATCTGTCTCATGTCTCACTAGAACCAATACTACCTCAACTTTATAAGATACAAAAAGATACAGCTGTCTTTCCATTGTCCACATAATATTTTCTTGGGCGTAACCGAAAAAGGATTAGTTAGCACACCTTGTAGCGATCAAAGAATTCCACCTGCACAGAAGCAACAGTAACACGTCAAGAATCTATGGTGATGACATAGTCGCAGAAACCTAACCAGTGGCTTAAAACAGAGATACAGAAGAATCACTGATTAGGATTGACCCTAATAGTTAAAGCACTTCAACAAGTTTACAGAAAGTCCATCAACCTGATGCTCCAATATTTGCATATGGTTCATGACAACTCTCTGGTGAAAGGATACAACAGGGAAAGGATGGAAAACGCTCTCTTTTGGGACGGGACCAAAAGGCAGAAAACTTTATTTATTTGAAGAACAATAGGGCTACCAACTTTGCGTCTGTACAAGCTCCTTTGCAACTTCTTTAGCAGGAAAACTGTTTTCTCCCCCTCATCTAACCAGCATGCCTCTCTCTTATTGCTTTTCTTAATTGATGCTCTACCAGTCAAAATCTTTTGCCTTCGTTGAAGAAACACAACGTGCCACACAAAAGTTTCCCGAAGCAAGATTTCTGGGTTTGAGAATAAAAACGAAGGAACTTAAGGTGGGGGGATTTTTTTGGATGGGAGAATGTTTTCCATCACATTTACTTAAATTTAGTTCAAAACAGAATATCTAAAACAGTAATGTCTCGATTTTATTCTTTGTCAGTAATGCAGTACAAAATATAGTGAAAGGAAGAAGAAATCGACACTGCAATCACGTATTGACTATTCTGCATCTCAATCGAGAAGGGAATGACTGCATTTACCTTCTGGATCAACACTCTTCTGAATAACTGGGCTCTCATGGTCGACATAACCTTCTCCCACACAGTGTTCATGTTCACACAGAATAAAACAGTAAAAACTGGTTCCAACATATACAGAACCCCAATCTTGCCGAGGAGCTTCCACAGCGGCTCCGGTCTCACACCAATGAGCACTTCGAAAAATCTCCCTGCCATAATCAGTCAATCCGAACGTCGTCAATCGAAACCGACAGCGAAAATGCGTCAAAAACCGATAGCAGCACCTCGAAACTTCAGCCTCACACGATCGCTCTCTACTGCAAAAAAGAGGCTTCGTCGTACCATAAGCCATCGAACTCCACAGTTGCGTTACGGAGGAATACCTGAAAAGATGGGCATGGAGAGAGTACAGGTGGTGCAACCGACGAGAGCGACCGCCGAGGCGCACAGCCTGAGCTTGTGCTCCGCCAGCAAACTCCACAGAAGCCCCCAAGTAATCACGTCCCTCGGCCGAGGCTCCTCGACGCCGGAGTCCTTGCCGTCGAACTTCGGGTCGGGCTCGCTGACGATCGGGTCCGAGGCGGGCCCCGTGACGTATGCCCATGCGATTGAGCTGCTCCCTCTTATACTTCTTCTTCTCCCTCCTCCTCCTCCTCCTCCGCCGTTTACAGAGAGAGCGAACGGAATCGGAGGGAAGGCGAGGCCACGGCCCGGTTCGGGTTTGGGTCCGGTTCTGGCCGCGTGGAGTCTGCACGTGCGGAGGCGAGTGAGGGGTGGTCGGAGAAGAGGAGGAAGAGTTGCAGAAGCCATCGATGATGCGTTACGAGGACAGAAGAACAAAGAGCGCGCGCGCACGAAAGAGAGACGGAGGAAAGAGGGAGTGAGTTGTCCGAAGTTCATCTGGGATAGACTCGTGTCGATAGCATTCGCGACGGATGTGTGAGAGCGAGAATATCGTACTTTCATTTTTTTTTTTGGGTCTTTTTATTTTAACTTTTTCGGTGCAAACAACAAAGGAAAGAAAATGTAACTTTTTGTCCCGATTAGATCCTCGCTCGATTTGGCTTGCTATTCTTAAAAAACGGACCTACACGGATCTTATCGCGAATAAGAATTTAAAGTGCTCGATTCAACTTTAACTAAGGATACGAGCTCCCTCCTCCGTCGGCTAAAATTTCAACGTCTGGCAAGCACTCACATCTCACAATAAAGATAATCGGTTCTCATCTTAAATCCTAAAACCTATTAAGTTAAAATCAAATTTTCAATTTGTAAAACTTAGAAGTTGTTAACCTTGAGACTGGATTGATTGTGAAATTGAGAACCGACATTGTTGAGCCCGGTCTCGAACTAATTCCACAGTCAACTTGGGACCAGTCGGGTGTTGTCCTTGGATTTTTTCCTATTTGTAAGTTGGATTAGTATATTGATAAGGTGGAGGATTTTTGTTACAGGAATTAGTGGGGGATGCTCGATGGTTTAATCACTGTCTTGGCCACACTCATTGCCATCTTTTACTACTTGATGACAGTGCTCGTGCATGCATTAAGCCCGAGAATGGCATGTTTGCGAATGTCCGTAAGTGTTGATGTATGCTTGGTCCATGCAATGTTTTAACTTACAAGAAAACACACGAATTTTCACGTGAAGAATCTGGTAGAAACATCATGTAAAACTCATGGATATTCGCAAAAATGGTAAAGGACCCTGCACAGTTGATTGCTCCTGAAAGACTTAAAAAGGAAAATCTCCGAAACTTCTAATCAATCTCAAAAAAAGATAAAAGTAAAAGACGACGACGAGCACGGCATGGTAAGGGAAATGGACAATGACAAGCCAGTGAGGCTGTGGTGGTGGCTACGACGAGAGAGGGAGGCAAGAGCCAGAGGGACCAAATTGGAGGGCGAGAGATTGAGAGTGAGTGCGGTTCGGTTTGCTTGATTTTGCACAAAGAACTGGGTTATTTCCTTTTTATTTTTTTTGATCGGATAATCGGGTTCTTGAGTTGGGAGTTTCTTTGTTACACAAAAAAAAAATGTTTTAGGATAGGAAAATTGAAGCTAGAGTTTGGGATTTTTTAGGATATTGGGCCAGCAAAAGAAAGACATCTATGTATACACGGACTTGACATGAAGATTGAACAAGCAGCGGTTAAATCGAACTTTTCAAATTAGATTAACTGAAAGACAATCTGTATCAGCTTATGGCTGTCAGAATAACTTTGCATTTTTGTTGGAAAAAATTCTGGAGAAATAAGAAACGAGCGAACAAGAAATGAAGAAATGGGAAAAAACGAAGCAAACGCGGGAGAAACCAAGCAAAGGAAGGAATGACCGACGACAAGGAAGCCAACAATTTGGAGGTTTTCTGTTTTAGGGAATTCCAATTTTTAAGCGGAATTTCTTTTTTGAGCAAAAGTGCCTTTACTACGGTGGCCGGAACACCGACCACTCGCTCGGCCCTTATTTAAGATAATTCCTCATTTGGAATAAGTTCGCTTTAGACCATTTCTTAAGAAAATGGCTTCAATTCATACCTTGATCCAAAAAATTTCATCTTATTTTCTTTTGAAAAAACGGTCCATTTCGAGTCCTTATTTAAAATATGTCCATTATTCAAATTGCCCGCCTTAGTCATGTGTATCCTTTATCATATGGAGTACTGTACTGTTTCGAACCAAAAAAAAAAAGAAGTACTATACTGTCAAAATTATTATAGAAATGAAGGTGGCGGGCTCCACCAATTATCGTTTCCATTTTTCACAAATATCTCAAGAACCAAAAAGAAAAAAAAAAAAAAATTAAGGGCGTTGTTCTCTGCATAAGCCTTTTGTCTGGTTTCTAGTTGTAGATCTGAATCTAAAAACCAATATCGTATATTTTGGGATGGGTTTGGTTTGACTGATTGTAAAAAAGTTAGTCTCGAAAGAAAACTAAACTCATTTGACTCATTCGAAGCAAAAGGCGAGAGGGGCAAAGAAGAAGAGAGCTCGACCGGGACAGCCTCAAGCTGGCGAGGAGAACCGTCAACTTTGTCGAAGTTGGAGGTGGCCGATCGCCCGAGGAAGCTACCGGGAGTTGTTCAAGTGGCTGCAACTCGAGCAATTGGATTAAGTCCGACTCGGCTCGCGAGTATCCGAGATCAACCTGGCTCAGCATTGCATCGATGGTGGTGTGGCAGGGCGATAGGCAAGGGCGGCGGCACAAGTCGGGCCTCGAAAGCTAGCCAATCTGTCAAGCTCGTGGTGGTTCCGATCTCGTGAGCCCGTGCCTTAGCTGAACGACTTGCTCAAGTGCCTGTGGCGTGGCACCGAGCTATCTGCACTGGTGTTTCGCGCCAGTGTTGAGTTAAGCGACGTCGTCATCGTTTCACTGTCGTGGAGGGCTGGCAGAGGATTGGAGGTAGGGCGCCGCAATGTGCAGCAACTCGTGCTATGTCACTCTGACTACAATGGCGAAGCGGCACATCGGTTGGCCAACGACGAAGTCTTCCTAGCGAGGTGAAATGACAGCGAGGGCTGGCGTCGCGATGCATGCGGCTGTGGTACGCGTGAGGCGCGGTCGTCGAAGAAGAATCGAACTGACAATAAGGAGGACGAAGCACCAGTAGCGGGAGGCCGCGTGGAGGGAGGCCATTGGATGCAAAGATGGTGGTGGTGCGGGGGTCGAGTTGAGCTCGTGGGCGAACGGTGGTCAACCCACGTGGACAGCATCGGGAGTGGTCCGCGTGGCAGATTGGGAATCGCTCCCCGAAATCACCTCCGTCGACCCCCCTCACGGGATCCCCTCAATCCCCCACCGCCACCAGCGCCAGAAGAAGATCAGTCGCTCCATCCCCGTCAAATAGCCAAGGCGAAATCCGCCAGGTTCGAATCCTCCTCCTGCCTTTTGCTCCATCGCCTTTTTGCCCCCCCCAAACAATCCCCTCCCCCCTTCTGATCCCATGGCGCGCTCCCAACCGCGCGCCCGCGCCCGCCCCCTCCCCGCGGCCTCCGCCGCCCCCGACCGTTGATCCGTCAGAGCCGAGCCGAGCCGAGCCCGCGCCGAAGCCGCCCCGATATCCCCGCGCGCGCATCTCCGCCGCGTCTCGACTCTTTGCCCGATGGCCGCCCGGCGACGCTGGATTGCGCTGCTCCTCGTCGCGCTCGCCGGTCTCGTCGGCTCCCTCGACGCCAGCGCCGGCGATGCCGATCCCGTTTACAAGTAAGCCGCCGCCGCCGCCTCCTCCTTGCTTCCCCCTCCCCCCCCGCCGCTACTTGTTCCGTTTCGCGCGATGCGGATTTGGCTTAGTCCTCGGCAGCTCTGTCGTCGGCGTCGGCGTCGGCGGCGGAGGTAGATGCGAGGTTTTTGGTCGGAACACTTGGGGGCCGCGATGTTTCTGCTCGGTTTGACCCCCGGAGGTGTCCGGTTGAATCTGTTTCGGGATTAGATTTTTTCGTCCGTGTTTCAGCGTGCTCCAATCTTTGTTCAGCTGCTTCGGAGAGTTTTGGGGAGTTTTGGCGTTTTGTTGTCGTATTTGAATGGTCTTTATTGCATTGTTTTGAGCAACGGGGACTAGGTATACGGTGTTTTGGTCTTGAGGATGGGTGGCTGGTAACCTATCCCACTTTCAATGTGTTTGAAACTGATATCCATTACTGTACGGTGTTCGTTGTGGACGAATCTGTTCTTCAAGAGTTTGGAGAATAAGCATTGGTCAACATAAGATCGTAACAGATCAGTGGGAGTTGATGGAGGAAATGAGATTGGTGGTGGTCGTCGAAGATGAGATGCGGATTGATCTCGAATAACAAGTGCCGGTTATCTTCAAGTGCTGGCAATAGAAATAAATAGTTGTTTGATCGTAATCGAATATGAATGGCTAAATTTTATCAATGTGATGACCGTTGTAGGTAACCTTCAGCAACAGTGGTGGTAATTCAGTGGCTGTGGTGACTGCGATGGTTGATGGGTGGTGACGATGGTGGTGGTGGCTAAATTATTAATGCTGACAAACATCCTTAATCTCACCAGTGTGGTGTCAATCATTTTCCAGAGTGATCTATACATGTCTCCCTTTAGTCTTTGACCATGGAAATATTTTCCATTGACTGGTTTTTGTTTTTTTTTTTTTGGTAAGGTTTGACTGGTTTTTGTTGTTGTGCCAAACATCGCAAAATGATAAAAAAGGGAAAGTGAGCATGCACTTTGCACTGGTCAGATAGTATTCCATCGAAATCTGTTACTCGTCATTTCTTGTGATGACCTTTCTGCGAAACAACTGCAAGCTGCCCACTACTACTCTCCCCCCCCCCCCCCCCCCCCCCCCCTTTTATGCTAGTTTTAGCGACACAAAGTTTCCTTTCTGGTCGATATGAAATACTTATGATTAAAGTGAGAGTCTTAGCCGAATTACTTTGTAATGTTATTAGGTCTTGTGTGGAGAAGTGTGAGCAATCTGGATGTGTGGGGGACCAATGCTTCCACCATTGTAAATTCTCGTCTGATGGGAAGCCTGTGGATGGTCCATGGTATATGCAAGAACCGCTATACTTGCGGTGGAAACAATGGGACTGCCAAAGTGATTGCCGCTACCACTGCATGCTTGCAAGAGAGGAGGAAAGAACGACTCTCGGTGGCAAGCCTGTCAAATATCATGGGAAGTGGCCTTTTCTTCATGTTTATGGCATCCAGGTTCTCCCTGCTGATTCTTCGAAGCGCTACTTCTAAAAATTTCGTACACGTCGGTGGATCTTAACCCCAGTGTATTCAAGCTTGTTATGACAATTTTTCTCGTCTTTGTTAGGAGCCTGTTTCTGTGGCACTCTCTGCCCTCAACCTCTCCGTGCAATTTCATGGCTGGCTATCCTTTTTCATCCTTTTGTACTACAAGCTACCTTTGAGACCAGACAGGAAAACTTACTATGAATATACTGGCTTGTGGCACACATACGGCATCTTTTCCATGAACTCTTGGTTTTGGAGTGCTGTCTTCCACAGTCGGTAATATATAGTATTCATCAATAGATTTATGTCTGCATTTTACTCTTCATATGTGTAGACCATGGCTCTTGACGGAGGTTCAGGCTCCAAAAATTTTCTTAATTCCACAGCTCTGGCACTCTTCCTTCGAAAGCAGGATTCGCTTCTAATTTTGTCAAAATTAAGACATCCTTAAAATATTTATGCTTGCCACTAGACTTAGTTTTCCTTTTCTTTTTAATGGATACTATCGGCACTAGATACTAGGTACGAGCTTTCTAATTTTACTGTTATTTTTCATCTTATCATGACCAAAATTGCTAGCTATTAAATGCTCTGCCACTTACTTTATATGAGGAAGGCGCAAGATGTAAAATAAGAAGAAGCTGCTTTAAATGATATTTTGGATATGATATTCTCTGATGAATTGTTGACATTGAGACCTCTTGTTGGACAAAGTATATTAATAATGCATCTCATATAACTTGACTATGCCTATCCAGTCAGTGTCCCTTCCATGGACACATTGCAAGTATGGTGTAATTGTTTTCTGTGATTTGGCTCCGCTAACATGTGCATTTGACTAGAGATGTTGAGTTGACTGAAAGGCTGGACTACTCCTCTGCCGTGGCATTGCTTGGATTTTCCCTCATTTTGGCTTTACTAAGAGCTTTGAACATAAGAGCTGAGGCTTCCAGGGTCATGCTTTCTGCTCCAATTATAGCATTTGTGACAACTCATATCCTGTATCTGAACTTTTACCAATTCGATTATGGTAAATAACTTTCCCAAAAAGTTCCTTCTTCTCTCTTTGTCCCGAATCACTTTGAAGGTTTGGAATTATGAATAACCGTGCTTGTCTGGGGTCCAGTGTACATTCATACGTGATAACCAACTCACAGATTATTGAAAATACAACATTTTTCTCAATCACAGCTGCTCGTTAGACTGGTGAAGCCTGCCACTGCCATGGGTTCTAGGCTGTAATTCCTCTTGAACTTAGACCCAGGAAACTAAATAAACTACGTTTCTTGCCTGGGCCAAGGTTGGTCACTTGCATAGATAGTCTCATGGTCAGTTTGACAGTGGGTCGAGTCAGGCAGGCAAGACATTATGACCCGCAATCTTATTCACTGCATCATTTGAAATAGGGTTTCTAGTACCATCACGCATGGTGCAGTAAGTACAAAATGTGGGAAATGGCAGTGATCTAATTGATGATTTTGCAGGTTGGAACATGAAGGTCTGCGTGGTCATGGGAATTACTCAACTTCTTATCTGGGCAATTTGGGCGGGTGTTACCCACCATCCTTCACGTTTGAAGTTGTGGGTAGTAGTGGTGGGTGGAGCTTTGGCCCTGCTATTGGAAATATATGACTTTCCCCCCTACACGGGTTTTGTGGATGCTCATGCCCTTTGGCATGCCACCACCATTCCTCTATCTTACCTCTGGTGGAGCTTCATCAGAGATGATGCTGAGTTGAGGACGACAATTCTCCTAAAGAAGGTGAAGTAGACTTTGTCGTAAGATGCGCACACTAATCAGATGGCAAATTGTGTCAGTAACGTGGATCGCTCTACCCATTTGTTTCATTGGATTTCCCTCTTATCTGATGGTGTATATGCTTTGCTGTACGTGAAATGCTTGTTTTCCACAGAGGGGTCATTTGCGTTTTTTTTTTTTTTTTTAAATCGATTTCTATAGGATCAGCAGTATCCTTATGTAATCATAACTTCTCATTGCTTTCTCTGGTTTTTGCTAAGAAAACTTCTTAGTTGGTCAAGACTTGAGTGCCACGTTGGTCAGAAAAGTTTCGTATGAAGAGTATGTTGAGACTATGAAGTTATGTGGCAAGTAAAGAAACTGATCTCCCTGAAGTTCAGGCATATTGCGGAGACAGGCTCCGTTGCAGAAATATCAAGTGAGTTGTGGATGAGTATCGGATGAATGACTCAGCATGTTCCGCATTAAAAATCTTGTCGGGTGGATTTCCAGAATCCTCAGATACTGGCTTGTGTTAAAACTGTTGGATCCTTTGTGTTATTATTCATTGGGATAACTGTTGCTGCTTTGGGAGAACACCAATGCCCCCAAGAAGACTCATTGCCAGGTTATAACAGTCTATGATCCTTTTTTGGTTTCTTTTGCCTCGTATGATTAATAGATAGAGAGAGAGTCATGAGCAGGGAAGATGCCCCTCTTCTCAGAACAAGAAGACGGCAGCTACCATTTTTAAGGCTTGCGGAATCAAAACACAATCTGAGTCTCCCACAAATGATAAAACCATTTTCAATATGGATCATCATCATGTCTTCCAGATTAATGCACTTATATGGGATTGTCTTGTCTGTGGGTTCTGTCACTTTCCTTTATCTATGAGCTCATTGCAAAGGGTCGAGATCAATTTTGCCCGGAACGGGGTCATTCCGTTAACCCTTGTAATGGGCCGTACGCATTTGCTGGACTTCTCCTCTAGAATTAAGCCGAGAGCAACAAGGACCTGAACTTAAAAAACCCGTACGAATTTCATGGGCGCACTCTGGCCTTATACAAGATACATTCAAAGATCAAATTGCGTTAAGTCTGCAAACTTCTCTCAAATTCATGATGACTCGGCAGTTTCTTTATTAAATATATGCAACGCCCGATGTTACAATGAACCACGGCCTACTTTGATCTTCGATTGCCCTTTCCTATCCGCTCTATCGGAGGCCCAGCATCAGAAAGGCTGTGCGTCATCACAAAATGGCTTCCGAAATTTCCATACCCTTCACCTTGTAACGACACTAACAAAAAAAAATTGTAAGTATGGCATCAAAGTATTTCCCTAACAACAAAAACTACAAGTGGAATTGAGAAGTGATTAGATGGAATGGCTCCATAATGACACGTATGCGTCCAAATTCCCGTCGTCCTCGCCGCCATATCCATCTCCGCTGCATTGTGGCGGAGGCAAGAGCATCCCCTCCGCCATATTCGCAAGCAACCCCGGCATCCCGAAGATGTCCTCGTCTTCATATGGCACTCCCTCTTCCGAACGCAACTTCTTCTCGTCCCCCGACATCACGTCCTCGGACACCGCCGGCCGGAACCCCTCCGCGGCCTTGGCCGCCGCCTTCTGTATATCCTTGGCATCCAATGATGCCGGCATGGGCAGCCTCCACGCGGAGTCCGCGAAGTTGAGGCAGGCAGACCTGCCCTTCAGCGCCAGCGCCGCCACATCGTGCGCCCTCGCCGCCATCTCCTCTGTGGGGAACGTGCCGAGCCAGATCCTTGACTTCTTGTTGGGCTCGCGGATCTCGCAGACCCACTTGCCCGAGCTGCGCCGCCGCACCCCACGGTACACGGGGTGGCGCGTCTCCTGGACCTTCTTCCTCCCGGCGCGCTTCTTCGGGTGATGCGATGCGAGGAGGAGCACCTCCTCGTCTGAAAAGTTCCCCCCGAGTGCCACTGCCGCGCCACTCCTGCCATCGGACAGCGGCGACCACGAAGAGGACGGCTCGGCAAGGTCGAAGAAGCGGTAGGAGTTGGGATCGGAATAAGAAGAGAAAGGGTCCATTGGAGCAGGTCTGCAGTGGGCAAGGGTGATAAGCTGTTGAGCGAGCGAAGTGGATAATGGTGTAGGGCTATTTATATGAGAGATGAAGCTGGAGTGGCGATGAATTAGGTGGGAGTGAGGGAGTGGCTCCATATTTATACATGCGTGAAGAAGCGTGGGGATTGTTGCCACTCGGGGAACTGCACACGGGGATGAAGAGGATCCAGGCTGGATGGACCCTCGGTTCCTTCCAACGGAGCGGGAAGGATACAGAGAATCTGAGTGAGTCTAGGACTTTGTAGCGAGTAGAAGGAGGCTGGTCGTTGCCAAGTTGGGTGCGATTCAGTGTGCGACACGTGTGGAGTGGTGGTGGGGTAAGGGTTGTGACGTGGCGAGCGGACAAGGGGATCGAGGGTGCAGTGGTGTCAATTGTTCGGTTTGTTTTGGACTTTTATGAAAATCGAGCCGAATCGAACCGTTGGGACGTGTGCTTGCTCCGAACCAAAAGGCCACATGAACCGGATATGATCTGAACCTGAAAACGCGATTCAGTTCGGTTCTTTTCTGTTCGGATCGGTTCGGCTTTTCGGTTTTCCTTTTTTTTTTTTTTTGCGCTTCTTCCCTTCGCACCCTCCCCTTCCCGACCCAGCCCGGTGACATGGGCCACGTTGTCCCCGAGCTCGCCGTCGCCCTCCGCCGCAGCGGCGAGCTTCCCCGAGTACAAGGAGGCGGCGGTGGCCGAGAAGTCCAATGCGGCTTGCCGACGCTGCTGCCGCCACCGCTCCTCTTCTTCTTCTTCATCGCAGCTCTGGCTCTTGCAAGAAGCTCCTGCACTTCCTCTTGCCGTACTCGCTCAACCACTCGTTGAAGCTCCCGACCAACCCGACCACCCTTCTTCTTCAAGTTAAAGGGTTTGAGAAGAAGAGATTGCAGAGACGCGAGGGGAGGAGAAACAGGATGGATCATGTGAAGCGATGGGGGCGAAACATCTGTTTAAAAGATCGAAGCCAAGAAGCTTGCTGCAGCAGAAGAAGAGAGCGAAACGGCGCCATTTGCTCTCTCTCTCTCCTTGGGATGCTGAATTATCGCAGAGGGAGAGAGAGATGGTCTGTGGCGTCGCTATCAGAAGGAGACCCGGTGAGAGAAAAGTGAGTGGGAAGAGAGAGAAAAGGAAAAGAGAGTTGCGGTTCAGAATCATGGACACTTGGACAGTGAGTGAGGAGAGAGGGTGCACGTGGAGAGAAGAAAATAAAAAAGAAATAGAAATTCGATCCGAACTTATCCGAACCCAACCGAATTGTCAACTAACTGAGTTGTTTTGCTTATTATCCGAATTGACATCCGACCCAAACCGAAAATATATGAATTTTCGGATTGATTCGGTTCGATTTCAATTTCGATTTGATTTTCGGTTTGATTTTTGACACCCCTATGTGGTCTTGGGTTGATATTTTGTTGTCTTCTTTTTGATTTAAGGGTTTGACAGAGTAAAAGAAGGCGAGGGAACTTTCTATTTCTATCAGAGTGAACCGAAGAGAGGAAGCGGGAAGGAGGAGCCGTCGAGGTCAAAGGTCCATATTTTTTTGACACCACTCGTCCCGCTAAGACAAGTTCGTTGGTTGTACCCCATCAAAGAGGAACATAAGGTGTCATAAATAAATTAGTTATAATCGGTAAATAAATCGATATAAATATAATATCGATGTTAAATGAATTATAAATGAGTCATAAATAGATTTATAATTTATTTAAACTCAACTCATCTCTTTTACTTTTACTCAATCTCGTGCTCACTTATCCCGCACTCTCATCTTAGTTTGGATATGAGTTATTCTAAATTAAGTTCAATATAAAAGTATTTTAGCAATATGGGTTAAATTGGATATGGATTATATATGAATCGGATCGGGTATCAGTCATTAGATTTATATTATATGAAAATAGATGAAAACGGGTTAAATGAGTTTATCTGAGTCGGATTATTTTCGATCCAATCTAAATCCGACTCGATTCACCTGTTTGACAGATCTAGTTGTACCTTCTGACGTATGGCTCCCCTGATTCACCATCCAACTCAATTTTGTTCTGCATCTCTCTCTTTTATTTTTCCACTCTGTGTTCAGGTGCCTCAGAGAGTTTTTTGGGGAGTTTTGGCTGTTGTATTTGAAGGGTCTTTACTGCATTGTTTTGAGCAACAGGGACTAGGTATACAATGTTTTGATTTTTGAGGATGGGTGGCTGGTAACCTGTCACCCTTTCAATATGTTTGAAACTGATGTCCATTACTGTACGGTGTTCGTTGGGGATGAATCTGCTCTCTAAGAGTCTGGAGAATTGGAATGGTCAACATAAGATCGTAGCAAATCAGTGGGAGTTGGAGCAAATGAGATTGGTAGAGGTCATTGGAGATGAGATGCCGATTGATCTCGAATAACAAGTGCTGGTTATCTTCAAGTGCTGAAAATAGAGATAAAAGTTGTTTGATAGTAATTGAATATAAACGGCTAAATTTTATCAATTTCTTACCAAATGGAATGATGAACGTTATGGGAAAGTTTTAGCAACAGTTGTGGTAATTCAGTGGCTCTGGTGACTGCGAAGGTTGATGACCGGTGAAGGTGGTGATGATGGTAGCGGTGGCTAATTATTAATGCTGACATAGATACTTAATCTCACCAGTGTGGTGTCGATCATTCTCCGTAGTGATCTATACAAGTCTCCCTTTCGTCTTTGACCATGGAAATATTTTCCATTGATTGGTTTGTTGAGCCAAACATCGCAAAATGATACAAAATGTGTAGAATTTGGAGCTATGATACCATGTTGATTTTTAGAATTGCACCAAAGCATGATATTGATCTCAACGATAGTTTGTGATTTGAATGTGTGCAAGTGCATGTGTGTAGACAGGCGAAGGATTACTGAATTTATTAGAGGAGGTTAATTTCTCTAGTCATGATACTAATCAAACATGGCATAGATCTCTCTCTCTCTCTCTCTCTCTCTCTCTCTCTCTCTCTCTCTCTCTCTCTCTCTAAACAAGCTCAGCTAGCACGGGACCAATTGTGTCGGGCTATACCGCGCTTGGGCCAACATAACCCAATGGCCATTGCTAAGCTGTAAGTACATCAATATCAAAAGAATAGATTATAGTACATATATTAAAAATATCGAAATCATTAATCATGTGGATCTCATCACGGAATTCATACTATCAATAGCAATTTAGATGAACTTGGTCCGCATGATGTGCATCCAATACCTTTTTTTTCCAACAATGTCCCAAATGTCTTGGGCCATCAAAATGCTCCTAGTTATAGTTGTTAGCTCCCACTTCGGCTTTAATTTTAGTTAAGGATGGTGATGACAAACGCCCAAAATGATCCAAACGTGCCTAGCTTAGATATCGATTGTACATTCTTGAGCTATGAGGCTCTAATACTACCATTAGTATTTGATATTGTGCGGAAGCATGGTTTTTGTATTTATGATAGTTTGTGTTTTGATGTGTGCAAGTGTATGAGTGTATAAGGTACTACTTGGTCAAGGATGGACAAAAATAAGATACTTTGAGAAATATAGGCAAGGTTTTTGGGACAAGAGTATAGTTTCTTTAGCTGTCAGAAATATGGTGTTACATAACTGCGGGAGGAGATGTTGGCGTGGGTAAGAGAGTAGAAGGATATAGAGTTTATTCTCTTAACTCCCCATGCCCCCATAACAACGAGAAGAGGCACTATTTATAGAGCCTCTCCACAGACAACAGGACAGCTCTCTGCCACTTATTTTTACAGCAACGTGTACTCTTCTCAACCATAGAAGTTACTTTGTTGACCACAAATAGTGACTATGGTTTTCCTTCATCAACGTGGCTTCTTGCTGCCCATATTCGTAATTTCCGGCATATTCTTCTTTGCAAGTTGGTCTTCTCACGTTCTTCGGCTGTCTGCAACTCTTGCAAGATTCATCCAGTAGTTTCTGGAATGTTCAGAAAAAATGGATCACAAATTCCACCGCTCTCCCTTAACTCATTTCGGGGTATTCCAAGCAAATCTCTTAATGTTTCAAACGTACCTTGAGATTCTTCTGGAGTTTGTCCCATGCCTTTTCACGGTCTTTGTTCCAGGATCTCTTGCATCATTTTGTTGGAACACTTGCACTTGCCTTCAAATCAGCATGACTTTCTTCAACGATGTCCCATATGGCTCGGGCCATCAACATACTCCTAGTTGTTGTTGTTAGCTCAGGCTCAGGCTCTTGGTTATGTCTCTCGTAGGCTCCGGCTCCAGCTTTGGCTCTGCCTCTGTTGGCTCCTGCTTGGGCTTGGGGTTTAAGGATGGTGAGGACAAATGCCCAAAATCATCCGATGTGACGAGCTCTAATACTAATTGTAGAATTTGGAGCTCTAATACCATATTGATTTTTAGAAATTGCACAGAAGCATGGTTTTTATCTCAATGATATATAATTTGTGGTTTTTATCTCAATGATATATAATTTGTGGTTTGAATACGTGCAAGTATTTGTGTGTAGGACATATTTGATAGAGGATAGACAGAGGACAATGTAGGATAGCTCAAGGATATTGGTCATGGGATAATGGAAAAATCGTTTCATTAGTTTAACAAAACAGTTGTACAAATATAGTTGATGGAGGAGTATCGGTGGAGGATCTAAAGATGTGGAGTTTATTGTAATGCTCCCCTCACGCCTCTCTCTTTACATGAATGAGTAAGGGCCCTTTTATGGGCATTTCCACCGGCTAAGAGTGCGTTTGGCAATTATTTTATTTTTGGAAGTTGATTGTGCACAGAAATAATTCTTTTTTATTTCATGCTCAGAAATAATTTTTAAGTATTTGAAAACGTTTGGTAAATGTCCAAAATTTCTATTATTGGAATAAAAAAAGAATATAAATGTGTTTAGTAACTGCATAAATTTTCTTTTTATTAATAATATTTTAATAATATTTTAAAATTTTTTATATTTCATTCTTTTTTTTCTTCTTTTTTTTCCTTCCCTTCCCCTTCCTTGGTAATGGCCGGTCGCCGGTGCCACCGACACCTGCGACCGGCCACAGGCCAAGAATGAAGAAGAAGAAGAAACCAAGAAGAATGAAGAAAACTAAGAAGGAGAAGAAAAAAAATTTATTTTTCATTTCTGATTCTTGTTTCTAGAATCAAAAAGCTAAAATAACTTCTTGATTTTATTTCGAAATTGATTCTGATTATAAATTTTTGTAAATTTGTGTTCGGGAATAAAAAAATTAATTATCAAATGACTTTCTATTTCAAAATTAATTCTGTAAATAAAAAAATAAAAATAATTATTATTTGGTAACTTGTCAATCGATCGATGATCCAAGTACAACCGCCTCAGAGGATTCTGGACTTCTCTTTATAGCTCATCTCTTTGACAACTTCTCAATTAGATTCCTCTTGAATGCTGTCCACGTAGTCTTCAAATCGCAGTCACAATTGACTTCTCTCTGAACATTTGAGAATTTGGTGGACTCTTCTAGACAGCTTCCTTTTTCCGCCCATACACCGTATTTTTTTTGTAAGATTTTTCCCACTAGCAAATGCTCATCCTAGAAGACTCTAGAAATTGGATAAAAAATTCCAACAAAAGGGAAAGTGAGCATGCATTATGCATCGGTCAGATAGTCTTCCATCGAAATCTATTACTTGTCATTTCCTGTGATGACCCTTCTGCGAAACAACTGCAAGTGGTCGGCCTACTTCGGTGCCCCACCTTTCTATGCTAGTTTTAGCAGCACAAAGTTCCTTTCCGGTCGATATGGACTACCTATGATCAAAGTGAGAGTCTTAGCCGAATTACTTTGTAATGTTGTTAGGTCTTGTGTGGAGAAGTGTGAGCAATCTGGATGTGTGGGGGGCCAATGCTTCCAACACTGTAAATTCTCGTTTGATGGGAAGCTTGTCGATGGTCCATGTGTTGGTCACGAAAATGGTACACCCAGGATCACCATAATCAGAAAACTAAACACGTTAATGGAGAAATTATCGATTCGCGTACTTGATTTGAAATCCATCGAACTTGTCGCAGGATTTGCAACGGTTTCCGAACACAAACTCAAGTGTTTCTCCCTTATCTCCTACGTTAGAACACTGGCCTAATGGGATTACCACTCACGAGAGGAAAGTTCTCTTTAAATCAGTATGTGAATCATATTGTGCATCATCAGGTTAGGGGAGGGACTTGAGTGCTATTTATAGAGCTTTTGATCACGGGCCCTCTCATTACAGGATGGGCCGTACTCGGCCCACACTAGCCAACCCCATATTAGATTTATTAAGAATCTATATATCTTACCTTTATTAAACCAAACTAATTCAATTAATTTCAATTAATGAAGCCCACATTGGGAAATTCTTACATTCTCTCACTTGGGCAACATTAATTGAAACAGAACTGTGTGCGCACCTTTATATTGGTCTAGAGATTATTCTTAATAGTCAATCAAATCCCATAAAGTCTCGAACACCGAATCATGGCGGTAACTGCAAGTACTTATGCAAAGCCTTTCATGATTACGAGTGCTTTAACTTTATTAATATGGATTCAATATGGTAGTGTGTCAAATGGACATTATCTCGTAATGAGTGATACTTTATGTGTTGTCCATTTTATTAGTCTAAATTCTCTTTCCTTATATGTTACAAAACCTAGTGTGTCACTAGAGAATATCCTTCATGGTTCTAACGAACCTGCATATGTCTTACCTTGATAGTTAATTGTACTTTATGTGTAACAAGATATATTGTTAATGCTAATACCAAGAATGCCCCATAGCCTGTACTCAAGATTTACACAATACCTCGAGATTTTCATCAAATACATGTACTCAACTTGATAAATCTACATTCACAAATACTTTATTGAATGCAAAAGAGTTGATACATATTCAATTATTACAAAATGTAACAAAAATCATATACAAACTTCATAAGAGTAACATAAAACTAAACAGCTCCCACTAATTAACAGTATCCCATGATACTCCTAAGCCCGTGTTCATGATATGTCGATCAAATATACAAGGGTGAAGGCCTTTAGTTAGCGGATTTGCAATCATATCATCTATTGAAATATGCTCTACTGCAATGTCATTAGTTTGAACTTTTTCCTTTATAGCCAAATACTTAACCTCTATATGCTTAGACCCCTTAAGACCTATGTTGTTGTTAACAAACAACACTGCAGAGTTATTGTCACAATACAACTGTATGGGCCTATCCACAAAATCAAATATGATCAACTCCTTAATGAGGTTCCGGAGCCAAATTGCCTGAGTAGCGGCCGAAAAACATGCTACAAACTCCGTTTGCATGGTAGAAGATTCCATTGATTTCTACTTCTTACTTTTCCATGATACCGCACCTCCCGCTAACTTAAAGATGTAATCTGTTGTTGACTTCTTTTCATTTTGATAGCCAGCAAAGTCTGAATCCGAATACCCAACCAGCTGTAGGTCTTGAACATATTTGTAAATCAACATATAGTCTTTTGTCCTTTTTTAAGTACCTCAAAACCTTTTTGGTAGCAACCCAATGATCGTGTCCTGAATTTGACTGATATCTGCCTAGAAGTCCTGTTGCAAAAGCAATATCTGGTCTAGTACATACTTGAACATACATAATACTCCCAAGTGCACTAATATAATGTACATTCTTTATTTGGGCTTTCTCAAAATCTGAATGAGAACATTGTGACTGACTCAATTTATTACCCTTACTAACATGAGCAATTCCTGGCTTGCATTGTTGCATGTTGAATCTTTCTAAGATATGATCAACATATGCCCTCTGAGATAAACCTAATAGTCAACGAGAACGATTTTTATGAATCTCAATGCCAAGGACAAAAGACACCTCACCAAGGTCCTTCATATCAAAGTTTTTTGATAACATCCGCTTTATCTCATGCAGTAAACCAAGGTCACTGCTCGCAAGCAGAATAACATCCACATAGAGTATAAGGAAAATGAATTTCCTCCCACTGACCTTGCAATATATATATTGATCTATTTTGTTTTCAACAAAACCAAATGAAGCGACAACACTAAGAAACTTCAAGTACCATTGCCTAGAAGCTTACTTGAGACCATAGATAGACTTTTTTAGTCTACATACAAGCATACCCAAATCATTTGCTGCAAAGTCTTCGGGTTGCATCATATAAACTTCTTCATTAAGATCTCCATTGAGAAAGACAGTTTTAACATTCATTTGGTGTAACTCCATATCGAAATGAGCTACCAATGCCATGATCACTTTAAAAAAATCTTTGGAAGAGACAGGAGAAAAAGTTACTTCATAGTCTACTCCTTCTTTTTGAGTGAAACCCTTGGCTACCAGTCTGACTTTAAACTTCTCAATCTTTTTTTTAGAGTCTCTTTTAGTCATATACACCCATTTGCAGCCAATGAGTCTATGACCTTCAAGTAATTCAACAAGTTCCCAAACTCTATTATGTTTCATAGACTGCATTTCATCTCTCATTGCATCTAACCACAGTTCCGACTAAGGACAAGAAACAGCTTCCGCATAAGTCACTAGATTAACCACAGAACTGATATCGTAGTTTTACTCTCCTATATAGACTAAATAATCTGGTGGTATAGCTTATCGTCTCTTCCTAATGGATCTCCTTACTGGAGCAGCAATAGTCACATCCTGCACCTGAGAGCCTTGAGGAACTTCATTAGGAACTATCTCGACAATATGATCCTGAGCTTCAACAGGTTCAGTCTGTGGTGTGGGAGTTTCCACAATTAGCAGTATGGAAGGAGATATGTGACATCCCGATTTTGACCCAATTTTGGGATTTAATAAACGTGTAATTCGTCAGTGTACTTATAGTAAAATCTCGCCCGGGAACTGATCACTCCCGGTTATTGTTTTAAATTTTGAGATTTCGCTAGAATCGCGCTCGATCGAATTTGGCCGTTATTTAGAACCCAAACTTCGGTGTCGAATTTCTCGGATTTCGGGACGCAATAAATCGGACGGTGTCGATGTTGTCGTAGTCAACGTCAAGATTGTCGGGGGTAGTGGGAAAAAAAAAGAGTTTTTGACCGAGTACGAATTTGGACTGGTAGACCTCTCTCGTGGTAGTTGATCGAATTAATTTGGCATTTGTCCCTTATTATATTCTAGGATTAATTTAGACCGTCGAGGTGTTGTCGGTTTTAATTATGAGCCGTTATATTGCGTTTAATATTTGAATGAACTTTTAAATTTTTCCTCTTCCATCTCTCTCTCTCTCCTCCTCCTTCGCGCCGTCTGCCATGCGTCTTTCTCCCGCCCCCCTTTTTTTTTTCCTTTCTTTTCTTTCCCATCTCTCTCTCTCTCTCTCTCTCTCCTCTGCGTGCACGTGTCATGCATGCACCACTCCCTTCTCTCTTTCTCCTCTCTCTTCTCTCTTCTCTTTCTCCCTCTTTTTTTCTTCTTCCTTGCTGTGCGTTCCTTCGTTCTTCTCCCCCGACGAAGCCGCACCGCCTCTGCTCTGCCCGACGCCGCTCCGCTCGCCGCCAGCTGCCGCTCGCCGTCGCCGCACGTCGACGGGACGCCGCCACCCCCGCCACAGCCACCCCTCCCTCCTCCTCTCCTCCCTCTTCCTCCCAGCCGCCTCCCCTGCTCCGCCCGACACTGCCATGGCCGCCGCGGGTGTGAGCTCCGCCGCCTAAGCCCACGGGAGCTCGCCACCGCCTCCACCACCGTCGCCCGATGTCCTGTCGCCACCACGGGCCTAAGCCGCAGCTCGCCGGGCCGAAACCCCCCTCCCCCGTCCAGCTCCGCCTCGCTCGTCCGCCGCCCGACGTCGTCCCACCAGTCGCCGACGCCGTCGTCTTCCTCAGCTCGCCGTCGCACCGCCGCGTCGACCGACGACCCTGCCCGGCGCCGCATTTCTCCCCTCCCCCGCAGCTCCCGGCCATCCAACGCCCTCCCCAGCCACGGTGCCGTCGCCGGAGAGCTGCCCAGCCATAGCGCCGCCGCTAACGCCGCGCCTGACCGTTGCTGCTCGCCGTCGCTGAACCAGCTCGCCGCTGCCGTCGCTCGCTCGCCCCAGCAAGCCCAGCTCGTCGGTCGGCCGGCCGTGCCCCGGGCTGTGGCCAAGCCCCGCGCCCGCGCCCGTGCCCTTGCCTCGCCTGTGCCCGGGCGTGTGCCCATGGCCGAGCCCATGGCCGGGCATTGTGCCCGTGGCCGAGCCGTGGCCGAGGGCTGTGCCCATGGCCGAGAGCCGTGGCCGAGCCTCGCGCCCGTCGCGCCTCGCCCGCGCCTAATTAGCATTGTTCACCCGGGTCATTTTTGGCTCGAACCGACTTTTCCCGGGCCAAAACTTGGTAAGTGACTCCCTAAACCTTACCTAGTACATTGAGTATTATTAGGCTTATCTAGAGATTAATTAGTACCGGTTTAAGGGATAAACGTGGAGTAAGGTCAATATTTGCATGTGCATAATTGTTATATTAAATTGTGATAATTGTGGGGCTTAATTAATGACGAATTATGGTGGGCTAATTGATAATATTGTCGTGGCGTGCGTAGGAGAAATTGACGTGCGATTGTGATTGGCTTGGATGTCAGAGTTGTGAGCCTGTGATTTGGAATTGGGATGGTTTGGGTGCATATTACTGGCTAACGTAAGTGGGTTAATACTTGGCTTGCTATGGCATTCGTGGGTGGGCATGATGTTCGTATGTGGTTGGTGTGAATGACGGATTTGTAGGCCAGTGTGATGGGTTGTGATGTGAATTGGATTTGTACGACTCGTTGATTGGTGAATTGTGACGTGGTGAATATGTCATGGGTTTTGATTGGTACGACTTGTGAGATTGGCGAATTGTGCTGTGGTGCATGTACATGTGAAAAAGCCCGGATCGATCGGAGGGCTGCCAACCTGAGGCGTAGGTTACGTGGGTATGGCGAATAAGGCATGACTAAATCTGAGGCGTAGGTTACGCGAGTCATTGGAATGAAAATATGTCATGAGGCGTGGTTACGCGGGACCGAGCCCGGCTTGATCTGAGGGCTGAGCTTGAGGCACAGTGACGCGGGCTGTGAGATGGAGCCTGAGGCGCAGTGGCGCGGGCCGTATGAAAGGACCTGGAAGGTTGTGAAAAGTTGTTCGATTACGCATGCGACTTGAATGTGATTGGATTGATTGAATTTGACTGATTGATTGGGTGATCGGACTAGGTGAATTGATTGAATGCTATTGTGGCTGGCGTGTGAATGATTGTGACATGTTATATTATTATTATTATTATTATTATTTTACTATATTTGACTGACGTGCAGAGCCGGCACGCGTTTGATGGCGAGAAAAGTACTTTGAGGTGATTTCGTTGTGTTGGGAGTTATATTGCATGTACGACTTATCTGGGTACGCATTGGCCTTCGTGGGGTATAGAGGGTTACTTATTGAGACTCGTTCTCACGGTTATTATATAACCATTTCAGATCCGCGACCATGAGTGATTGGGGATACTGCAAGGGTATCTCGGAGATCGAAGACTGGTCAAGTACCCAATATTTTGAGTTCTCCTTTTTGTAGAGGAGTTAAGTTTGCGAACTATTATCCCTTTCGAGGAATGTGGTTATGTTGTTGTGGCCTAACTTGGAGTTTGTCTTTTGTGATCGTCGTATATATCTATCAAGTATAGGAATTCAGTTATTGTTTCGTGCTATTGCTACCCCCCCCCTTTGTCATTAATTAATCGTCTGGGTTGTTTCAATTTGTTTTTGTGCGTGCCTAATCTCTGATGTTTGGGGTTGGGTTGGCGACGTGCCTGGGACGTTGTATTCAATGATTGACCATCGAGGGATGTTGCGAGCTCGGCGGGATCCGGGACGTGACAAGATAAATATACAACATTACCCACTGTACTATTATCCTCGATAGTCTGTGAGCAGCTACTTTCTTCGGCCACATCAAACTCCAGAAACTTCTCTGTCTGTAATTCCACAATTCTTGTGTCTCCATTGGGATTATAGAACGACATCCCTTCGAATGTTTCGGGTAAGATATAAAGTAATACCGAGTGGTTCTAGAGTTCAATTTATTTAATGTTGGATTATATAATTTCACTTCTACAGGATATCTCCAAACCTTAAGATAGTTTAAGTTAGCCTTACGTCCAGTTAATAACTCAAAAGGAGTCAATTGAACAACTTTAGTAGGTACACGATTCAGAATATACAAAACTGTTTTCAAAACTTCACCCCACAGAAAACCAGGTAAATTTGTCTTATTAATTATACCATTCACCATTTCCATAAGATTAATGTAAGAATTTCCTAATGTGGGCTTCATTAATTGAAATTAACTAAATTAGATGGTCCAATAAATGTAAGATATATAAATTTTTAATAAGTCTAATATGGGGCTGGCTGGTGTAAGCCGAGTACGGCCCGGCCTGTAATGAGAGGGCCCATGATCGAAAACTTTATAAATAACGCTCAAGTCCCTCTCTTAACCCGATGATACACAATCTGACTCACATACGGATCTAAAGAGAAATTTCTGCTCGTGAGTGGCAATCTCATTAGGCTAGTGTTCTAACGAAGGGGATAGGGAAAAAGCACTTGAGTTCGTGTTCGGAAACCGTCGCAAATTCCGCGTCAAGTTCGATGGATTCCAAACCATGTACGCGAATCGATAATTTCTCCATTAATGTATTTCTTTTTTTGATTATGGTGATCACGGGCATGCCATTTTCGTGAATAGCCTAATGAGATTGCCACTTACGAGAAGAAAGTTCTCTTTAGATCCGTATGTGAGTCAGATTGTACATCATTAGGTCATGGGAGGGACTTGAACGCTATTTATAGAGTTTTCAACCACGAGTCCTCTCATTGCAGGCCGGGCCGTACTCGGCCCACACCAGCCAGCCCTATATTAGACTTATTAAGAATCTATATATCTTACATTTATTAGACCAAACTAATTCAGTTAATTTTAATTAATGAAGCCCACATTAAAAAATTCTCACATCATGGTATACACAAGAACCGCTATATTTGCGGTGGAAGCAATGGGACTGCCAAAATGATTGCCGATACCACTACATGCTCGCAAGAGAGGAGGAAAGAACGACTCTCGCTGGCAAGCCTGTCAAATATCATGGAAAGTGGCCTTTTCTTCGTGTTTATGGCATCCAGGTTTTCCCTGCTGATTCTTCGAAGCATTACTTCTAAGCATTTCATACACGTAGATGGATCTTAGCCCCAGTGTATTCAAGCTTGTTATGACATTTTTTCTCGTCTTTGTTAGGAGCCTGTTTCTGTGGCACTCTCTGCCCTCAACCTCTCCGTGCAATTTCATGGCCGGCTATCCTTTTTCATCCTTTTGTACTACAAGCTACCTTTGAGACCAGACAGGAAAACTTACTATGAATATACTGGCTTGTGGCACACATACGGCATCTTTTCCGTGAACTCTTGGTTTTGGAGTGCTGTCTTCCACGGTTGGTAATCTATAGTATTCATCAATAGATTTATGTCTGTGTTTTATTCCTCATGTGTAGACGATGGCTCTTGACGGAGGTTCAGGCTCCAAAAATCTTCTTAATTCCATAGCTCTGGCACTCTTCCCCCGAAAGCAGGATGCGCTTCTAATTTTGTCAAAATTAAGACAACCTTAAAATATTTATGCTTGTCACTAGACTAAATTTTCCTTTTCTTTTTAATGGATACCATTATCGGCACTAGATACTAGGTACGAGCTTTCCAATTTTACTGTTATTTTTCATCCCATCATGACCAAAATTGCTAGCTATTAAATGCTCTGCCACTTACTTTATACGAGGAAGGCACGAGATGTAAAATAAGAAAAAGCTGCTTTAACTGATATCTTGGCATGTGATATTCTCTGATGAATTGTTGACATGCAGACCTCTTGTTGGACAAAGTATATTCATGATGCATCTCTATAACTCAATAATGCATCTCAAATAACTTGGCTATACCTATCCAATCAATGTCCCTTCCAAGGACATATTGCAAGTATGGTGCAGTTGTTTTTGGTGATTTGGCTCAGCTAACATGTGAATTCGATTAGAGATGTTGAGTTGACTGAAAAGCTGGACTACTCTGCCATGGCATTGCTTGGACTTTCCCTCATTTTGGCTTTTACTAAGAGCTTTGAACGTACGGACTGAGGTTTCCAGGGTCATACTTTCTGCCCCGATTATGGCATTTGTGACGACTCATATCCTGTGTCCGAACTTTTACCAATTCGATTATGGTAAATAACTTTCTCTAAAAGTTCCTTCTTCTCTCTTTGTCACTAATCACATTGAAGGTTTGGAATTATGAATAACCGTGCTTGTATGGGGTCCAGTGTACATTCATACGTGATAACCAACTCACAGATTATTGAAAATACCATATTTCTCTCAATCACACCTGCTCATCAGACTGGTGAAGCCTGCCTCTGCCATGGGTTCTAGGCTGTAATTCCTCTTGAACTTAGACCCAGGAAACTAAATAAACTACATTTCTTGCCTGGGCCAAGGTTGGTCACTTGCATAGACAGTCTCATGATCAGCTTGACAATGGGTCGAGTCTGCCAGGCAACACATTATAACCAGCGATCTTATTCACTGCATCATTTGAAATAGGATTTCTAGTACCATCACGCAGGGCACAATGAGTACGAAATCTGGGAAATGGCAGTGATCTAATTGATGATATTGCAGCTGGGAACATGAGGGTCTGCGTGGTCATGGGAATTACTCAACTTCTTATATGGGCAATTTGCGCTGGTTGTTACCCGCCATCCTTCACGTTGGAAGTTGTGGGTAGTAGTTGTGGGTGGAGGTTTGGCCCTGCTATTGGAAATATACGACTTTCCCCCCTACACGGGTTTTGTGGATGCTCATGCCCTTTGGCATGCCACCACCATTCCTCTTTCTTACCTCTGGTGGAGCCTCATCAGAGATGATGCTGAGTTGAGGACGACAATTCTCCTAAAGAAGGTGAAGTAGACTTTGTCGTAAGATGCGCGCACTAATCAGGTGGTAAATTGTGTCAGTAACGTGGATCGCTCTACCCAATTGTTTCATTGGATTTCCCTCTTATCTGATGGTGTATAGCTTTGCTGTACGTGAAATGCTTGATTTCCATAGAGGGGTCATTTGCGTTCTGTCACTTTCCTTTATCTATGAGCTCTTTGAGAGATCAATTTTGCACGGAACGGGTTGTTCTGTACCCTCGTAATGGGCCCCGAATGCATATGCTGGACTCCTCCTTTAGAATTTAGCCAATAGCAAAAAGGACCTGCACCTAAAGAGCCCATACAAATATCATGGGCACATTTTTGCCTTGTCCAAGATACATTCGAAGATCAAACTGCGTAGTCTGAAGACTTCTCTATTATTCATTATGACTCGGCAGTTTCTTTATTAAACTATATGCAATGCCCGATGTTACAGTGAACCTCAGCCTACTTTATTCTTCGTTTCACCTTCCTATCTGCGCTACCGGGGGCCCAACATCGGAAAAGTTGTGCTTCGTCGATATGCCATTTATCTAAGGAAACGCCACAAAACGGCTTCCGAAAACATCTTCTGTTTTCATACCCTTCACCTTGTATCCGCACGCTTCTAAGTACGGCATCAAAGTCGTCCCTAACGACAAAAACTGAAATTGAGAAGTGACTAGATGGAATTATGGGTGAGCAATTTCAGGTTCCGTATAGGTTTCGGGAACTTATTGAAATAGGTTTATCATTTTTTAGAGCTTAAAACCTACCTTGCACCTCCTGAAATCTGGAATCTACCCAATCACAAGTTCTGGGGTCTACTGAAGTTCCATTTCTATTATTAATTGAACGATTGCAGTTAAACATCACATTTTATGCCCACCATTTGCTGTTACAATTTACTTATTGCGATTTATATTTAGACACACTAAAAATATGAAACATTAACAAAGTAAAAGTCTCAGTCGTAAAATGGAAGCTCAAACTAGTGGTTCAAGATTGTATACTTATCATCGAACATCATAAAAAACCGCAAGATTACATGAAGACATTAGACAAAAAAAAAATACCAAAACTTGTTCTAGGTTCTAGGTTCTAGGTTCTAGGCTGCCCGTCGAAACATGTTCCATAATTTTTTAAGCCCGGAATCTATCATGCATACTTTGGAATCTTAAATTGGATCCGTAGAAACCTGTCCGATTCAAGGTTTCAGGTTGTACCGAGGAATCATGAGGAATCATGCTCACCCTTAGATGGAATGGCTCCATAATGACATGTACGCATCCAAATTCCCGAGGTCCTCTCCGCCTTATCCACCTCAGCCGCATTGTGGGGGAGGCAAGAGCATCCCCTCCGCCATATCTGCAAGCAGCCCTGGCATCCCGAAGATGTCCTCATCGTCATGTGGCACTCCCTCTTCTGAACGCAACTTCTTCTCGTCCCCGGACATCGCATCATTGGACACTGCCGCCCGAACCCTTCCGCAGCCATGGCTGCCGCCTTCTGTATGTCCTTGGCGTCCGCCGATGCTGGCACGGGCAGCCTCCACACGGAGTCCGCGAAGTGGAGGCAGGCGGACCTGCCCCTCAGCGCCAGTGCCGCCACATCGTGCGCCCTCACCGCCATCTCCATGGTGGGAAAAGTGCCGAGCCAGATCCTTGACTTCTTGTTGGGCTCACGGACCTCGCAGACCCACTTGCCCGAGGTGCGATGCCGCACCCCACGGTACACGGGGTGGCGTGTCTCCTGGACCTTCTTCCTCCCCGCGCGCTTCTTCAGGTGATGCGACACGAGGGGGAGCACCTCCTCGTCGGAGAAGTTCCCCCTGAGCGCCGCCATTGCCACGCTCCTGCCATCGGACAGCGCTGACCATGACGAGGACGGTTCGGCAAAGTCGAAGCAGCGGTAGGAGTTGGGATCGGAATAGGAAGAGAAAGGGTCCATTGGAGCAGGTCTGCAGTGGGCAAGGGTGATAAGCTGTTGAGCGAGCGAAGTGGATAATGTGGGAGGGCTATTTATATGAGAGATGAAGGTGGAGTAGGGATGAATTAGGAGGGAGTGAGGGAGTTGTTCCATATTTATACATGCTTGAAGAAGCGTGGGGATTGTTGTCACTTGGGGAACTGCACACGGGATAAAGAGGATACAGGCTGGATGCATTCTCGGTTCCTTCCTACGGAGCGGGAAGGACGCAGAGGATCTGAGTGAGGCCGGGACTTTGAGGTGAGTAGGAGGGTGGTCGTGCCAAGTTGGGTGCGATTCGGGGTGCGACACGTGTGGAGTGGTGGCGGCGTAGGGGTTGTGACGTGGCAAGTGGATGGGGGTGGTGGGCTGACATCTTTTGTCTTGTTTTTAAGGGTTTGACAGAGTAAAGAAGGCGGGGGGCACTTTCTGTTTTTATAGGAGTGAACCGAAGAGAGGAAGCGGGAAGGAGGAGCTGTCAAGGTCAAAGGTCCATATTTTTTTAGCAACAGTGGCTGCTCTTTCAGTGGCTGCGAAACATCACAAAATGATAAAAAAAAAAAAAATGTGTAGAATTTGGAGGTTTGATACCATTTTGATTTTTAGAGATTGCGCGAAAGCATGATTTTGATATCAATGATAGTTTGAGGTTTGAATGTGTGCCGGTGTATGTGTGTTGGACAGACGAAGCAATTACTGGATTTATCAGAGGAGGTTGATTTCTCCAATCACGATGCTAATCAAATAGAGCATAGGTCTCTCTCGAGACCTTTTCTTAACAGGCTCGGCCAGCACGGGACCAATTGTGTCGGGTTGTACCGTGCTTGGGCCAGCACAGAACATTGGCAATTGCTAAGCTGTAAGTATATCGATCTCGAAAGAATAGACTATAGTACATATATTAAAAACATCAAAATCATTAATCATGCAGATCTCATCACATAATTCATGATATCAATAGCAATTTAGATGAACTTGGTCCCCATGATGTGCATCCGATAACCTTTTTTTCAACGATTTCCTGTATGTCTTAGGCCATCAACATGCTCCTGGTTATAGTTGTTAGCTCCGGCTGTTATTGTAGTTGAGGATGGTGAGGACAAATGTCCAAAACCATCTGAACGCGCCTGGCTTCAATATCAATTGTATATTCTCGAGTTCTGAGGCTCTGCTTCCACTATTAGTATTTGAGATTGTGCGGAAGCATGGTTTTGGTATCAACGATAGTTTTGTGTTTTGATGTGTGCAAGTGTATGAGTGTATTTAAGGTTTTCCTTCTTTAACGTGGCTTCTTAGCCTTCTATCAACTTTTTTTTTTTTTGTTGCTTTTGCCTCGTACTATTAAGTATTAATAGATAGAGAGAGTCACGGGCAGGGAAGTTCCTCCTCTTCTCAGAAGAAGAAGACGTCAACTACCGTTTTTAAGGCTTGCGGGATCAAAACGGGCGTCTTTTTGGGCTGTGGGCTATTTTTGGCCCCGACGGCCAATGAGATTAGGATGACTTGCAATCCGAGTGAATCTAGTTTGAAATATATTCAAAAGTTAAAGAGTACAAGCCTGATCATATCCAGAACTCGACTGTATCAATCATTTCGTATCTCTTTGGTTTGTACATTTCTCTCCTGCCCAAAAGGTCGAACTGTTGTCCCTTTCTATTGGTTTGTATAACCAATCCTGCTTCGTGCCTCAACACAATTCGTTCCGAGTTCTCTTCCGCAAATAATAAAATCAATTTCAATATGGATCATCATCACGCTTCCAGATTAATGTATTTATATGGGAAGCGTCTTGTCTATGGGTTCTGTCACTTTCCTTTATTTATAAGCTCGCTGCGAAGCGTCAAGATCAATTTTGCACGAAATGGGGAAATTTTGTGCAGAACAGGGTCGTTCCATTAACTCTTGTAATGGGCTCGTATGCATTTGCTGGAGTCCTTTATAGAACTTAGCCAATTGAAAAAAGGACCTCAACTTAAAGAACCCATGTGAATTTCACGGGCACACTTTTGACTTATACATGATAAATTCGAAGATCAATTGCGTATGTCTGAAAACGACTTCTTTCAAATTCACGATGACTCGGCAGTTTCTTTATTAAATATATGCAAACGCCGATCTTACATGGAGCCACAACCTACTTTATTCTTCGTTTCACCTTCCTATCCGCTCTATCGGAGGCCCAACATCAGAAAAGCTGTGCTCCATCGCTGTGCTTGTAGCTAATGACAAGCCACGAAATGGCTTCCGAAAACATCTTCTTTTTCATACCCTTCACCATGTATCCGCACTCCATTTAAAAAACTTCTAAGTACGGCATCAAAGTCGCCCCTAACAACGGAAACTACAAGTGAAATGGAGAAATGATTTAGACGGAATAGCTCCATAACGACACGTATGCATCCAAATTCCCCTCGTCCTCGCCGCCATATCCGTCTCCGCCGCATTGTGGTGGAGGCAAGAGCATCCCCTCCGCCATATTTGCGAGCAGCCCTGGCATCCCGAAGATGTCCTCGTCGTCGTACAGCACTCCCTCCTCCGAATTCAACTCCTTCTTGTCCCCCGACATCACGTCCTCGGACTCCGCCTGCTGGAACTCCTCTGCGGCCTTGGCTGCCGCCTCCTGTATGTCCTTGGCGTCCGTCGACGCCGGCGTGGGAAGCCGCCACGCGGAGTCCGCGAAGTTGAGGCAGGCGGACCGGCCCCTCAGCGCGAGCGCCGCCACGTCGTGCGCCCTCGCCGCCATCTCCACGGTGGGGAACGTGCCGAGCCAGATCCTGGACTTCTTGTTGGGCTCGCGGACCTCGCAGACCCACTTGCCCGAGTTGCGCCGCCGCACCCCACGGTACACGGGGTGGCGCGTCTCCTGGAACTTCTTCCTCCCCGCTCGCTTCTTCGGGTGGTGCGACGCGAGGAGGACCACCTCCTCGTCGGAGAAGTTCCCCCCGAGTGCTGCCCCCGCCGCGGCACTCCTGCCATCAGACATCGGCGACGAGGACGACGACTCGGCGAAGTCGAAGAAGTTGGAGCTGGGATCGGAATAAGAAGAGAAAGGGTCCATTGGAGTACGTCTGCACTGGGCTAGTGTGATGATAGAAGTGGATAATGTGCTCGTGCTTGTTTATGGGTGATGAAGCTGTGGAGAAGTGTGCTCTGATTTGTGCGGGGGGAGGGGTTCGTGGTGGAGGATTTCTATATAGGGGAAGCGGGGCGGGGACTGTTGGGAACTGGACGTGGACGTGGGACACGGGATTAGGAGGATACAGACTGGACGCCTCGAGTTGCTTCCTACGGACAGGACGCAGAGAGAAGTGTCGCGTCAGGGGGGCAGGACGGGAGAAGAATCTGAGTGACCGGGACTCCCTGGGAGTGTGCCAGCTAGCTCCGTGACGTGAGAGCGAGAGTGGGGGAGAGGGGCCGTGCCAAGTTGGGCGCGACTCAGCGTACGACACGTGTGGAGTATGGGGGATGTGACGTGACGAAAATTGGATTGGGTGGCAGGCTCCATATAGATACAGAGATATATATATATATTTCTAGGGGTTTGACTGAGTAAAAGAGTGTGTTGCTTGTTTTTTATGGGGGGAGGGAATGAACGGAAGACAGGAAGGAAGGAGGAAGGGGAGCTGTCAAGGTCAATGGTCCATAGTTTTGACGCCACTTGGACGAGTTGTACCTTCTGACGTACGGGTCCCCACGATTCTTACACGGGGATCCATCCCGTCCCAGTCCAGGACAGCTCGATTTCGTCCTGCGCCTGTCTCTCTATCTCTCTCTCATTTTTCACGCGCAAAAAAAATCGTGGCGCCTACTAATTTTAGGAAACACCCGCGATGAGATAAATGATAACGCGAAATGCTATCAGACAATTATACTATTTCGTTCGTAGAAAACACAGGCCCTTTTGCGCATGAATTCGTTGCTTAATCGGCGAATGAAAGTACAGTACAGACGACGCCTCCTCTTGTTTCCGAAGGAAATTCCCGATTTTCTTATCAATGCTCGTGTGTTTTCTTGGTTTTTTCGATAAGCTTGACCGTTTGTTTTATGTTTGTCTAGCTCTGTTAATAGATTCTCTCTCACGGAATTCAATGGATGTCAAGTGAGGGCAACACGAACAAGCCGAGGAATTCATGAGCTATTTGAGCTCACTTTCCTCGGTTACTCAAACCCAAGTCGTAATCCTTATAACCTCTAAGCCGAGTTTTTAGTAATCTGAACCTCAAAACTACGCGAGCTTAAGGCTCCGTTCGTTTAGCGGAAAATATTGTGTTTTTGGAAAATGTTTTCCCGGAACATAATTTTCTGGTGTTCGGCAACCAATATGAAAAAATTTCGGAAAATATTTTTTGCCGGTGGTGGCGGCGGCGGCGGCGACCGGCGACCGGCGTCCGAAGGGGGAAAGGAGGAGTTTGGCGGAAAATGATTTCCGCTTTTCAAAAGTTGAAGTCATTTTCCATAAACTTAGGTTATTTTGTGAGGGGGGGAAAAAAATGTTTTCTCACGGAAAACGTTTTCCGCCCCCCGAACACCGGAAAATCCGAAAAATATTTTCCGAGAGAATATTTTCCGCCAAATGAACGGAGCCTAAGTTTAACAGTATTTGATTCGTTTATTCACAATTAACTCAATGGTCGGCTATCATGGATGATTAGAGATGTATTTAAGTCAGAGAACGAGCGTCGAATCAAGATGAACTCAAATTTCCTCTCATTGAAGCGGCCCGCATGTCTAATTACTAAATTATGACAGTTTAATTCAATAGGTACACAAATCACGAGACAGATGAGATATTATTATCTATTCCTTTCTTTTTTATAAATAATTTAACAATTATCAATCAAATAAAGTCGTGGACTCAACATGTTATAGAGCTAAGATCAAATTTGAGAAACTAATCTGGAGATGATCGATCTAGCCAAATTCAACATCAGATCTTTAATTTTTGAGTCCGAGCGTTAACGACCGACCATCACACATACAGTTGATTCAATCCAAAAAAAAGGTTCTCGAATGGAATAAATAAATAAAAATATAAAAAATATTGTGCACGCGGAAAATCCGTGGGAAGCTGGTAAAAATCGGCGAGGGGATAACGTAGGCGGTGGAAAGCTAAGGAAAGCCCGAACGATCGTGGAAGCCCCAGGTGGGGCCGACCCGCCCGACAGAGAGTCCGACGTGGCTCGGCGGATCTAGAAAAAGGGAAAACCAGACAAAGTGGGGCTTTTCACGGTGACGTCACGCCACTCCCGGGACACGTTTCGTGACAGTTAATTAACCGCTAAGCAGGGCGGGGCCCGGCGGAGGCCTTTGGGCGGTGGTTCGCACACGGAAACGCGTGGACCAGGTGGGGCCTCGCTAACTGTAATAAACCGAAGGAAGTTGACGAGGAAACTGCGCGCGTCTGTCGCATCACCATCTTTCCCCTGTTTCTCTCTCTCCCTCCCTCTTTTCTCTTTCGGATGGCATCTCTCCTGGTAGGAAACGTAAGCAAGCGACAAGTTGGCGGAATCCATAGCCAGACAGCGCAGCAGCGGAGATTCTTGAATTTTGGGGTTTCCTGAGCGTCGACGTGGACGGACGGGAGGGTTGTGTTTGACCTGGTCAGCGGGAAAACGGGGGGCTCTCTCCTCGGGTTGTGAACACGTGACCCTTGTGTAGATGATTGGGGAAAACGAGCGACCTCTGGGATCTGCACAGGTTTGTCGCTTCTTTGCTACTTGCCATGTAGAGGTCGGTGTCCATCCATCCATCCATCCATCAACTTGAAATGGGGAACGGCGATGGACGGAGACAAGCAAGCAAGGAAGAGTGCCTGGGACGTCTTTTGACTACTACTAGTACTGCTTTTGGAGATCGTGTTCAATTGACCCCGTCTAACTTCCTCTTATCTCCTCATTTTTTTCGTTTTTTGTTTTGGTGGGGTACACAATATATATCTATATATTTGGCTAAGGATTTTTTTTTTTTTTTTTTGGTTTCGAATATGTTTTTATTAGGATCGAGATCCGCTTTGATTTGCTCGATTTCACCAAAATATGTAAGAGTAGATGGGTTCTGTAGCAATTTTGGACATGAGTTGCATCAATGGAACACAATAGGAGTGAGCATAGTTCTAGAGTAGAACTTGAAACCTGAGAACCTCGCTGGTGGGAACCTATAGGTTCCAGATTTCAAAGTATGCAGGGAAGGTTTCAAGTTCCAAAAATTGAAGAACCTGTTTCGACGAGTAGATTTCAAGTTCTAGGTAAGTGGAACCTGGAACCCGAAACCTAAATAAGTTTTTTGTGTTTTTTCTTAATCTATGTCTTCGCATGATCCTGCGGTGTTTCATAACGTTAGATGATAAGTGTATAATCTAGAACCAGTAGTCTGAACTTTCATTTTATGACTTGTTAATGTTTCATATTCTTCGTTTGTCTAAATATAAGTTATAGTTAGTGGATAATAGCAGCAAATGGTAGTCATTAAAGGTGATTATTCACTACAATTGTTCAATTAATAATACAAGTAAAATTTGGGTAGACCTTGAAACCTGTTATAGGGTAGGTTCCGCATTCCAAAAAATGATGAACCTATTTTCATGGTTAGGTTCTAGGTGGAACCTGCACGGAACATGGAACCGCTCACCCCTAGTATCGATTCATGCAGTAACTTTTCATTTTAATTGTATTTATTTGAACCGTAATGTTAGAAAAACTAATCTTTTATATTTTCCTTAGTGAATGATAAGCTTGTTCAATACTGTTGTGTTTATTTTCGTTTTGTTTAACTAAAAATGAAATAAAAAAAAGAACCTGTTAGACCCTGAGACCTACCCTAGAATCTGTGACAGGGTAGATTTCAGGTTCTATGTTTCGACGGGTAGGTTCCGGATTTCAATAAATAAGGAATCTGTACCCGATGGTAGGTTCCAGGTTCTCTGTGTTCTAGGGGTGAGCGGTTCTAGGTTCCTTACAGGTTCCACCTGGAACCGCTCACCTGTAGAACACAAGGAACAAATATGCTTCAACGGAATTTAATCAACAATGAAGCCCGATGACATAAAAAGCTTCGCCAAAATTTAATCAACAACAAAATGCGATGACCAATATACAATATCAGAATTTAATCGGTAATGCAAATATGGAAACTACAACTAAAGCACGAGAATTGAAAGATATTTGCTTTGCGAAAAAGATAAATTGCATAAAAGTAAAGATGAAGATAAATTTGCAAGAATCTTGAGTTTTTTTATTGATCGATTGCCTTACAAAGAGTATGATGTGACTATTTATAGCCCACAATCATTAGTTACATACAATGATTACAATTTTGGAATTTAAATAACAAATAACTTCCTAATGGCGGTTAAAAGAAGTTGTTTTATCCACTTACTCCTATTAACTGGAACAAATATCCACAAGAAGTTTAAAATCCCTAAATTAGCGGCAACGAAACATAAATACTGAGCAATTATGTCTTCATGTCAATTGCCTGCTGTTGATGACTTTGGCAATCAACTTCTCAAGTCTTGATAAAGGCTCTTGTCGATAACTGATGTTGTTGATGATTTCCTTAGCAAGTTGTAGATTCCTTCGAGTTGCTAATTGTTTTGCTCATTGTTAACCAAACTCTACTTTTATTAACTAAGTCTAATACTTGTTGATAATAACAAAAAAGTTAATCATTTCTGGGTGTCAACATATGCTCTTTTAAAAGAATAGAATGATCCATGGATTATTCAATTATTTTAAATTAGATTGTCATGAGTCATCATGTGCTCCCTTGACATTGGTAAATTAGACTTTTTGTTGCCAAAGTTTGTCTTGGTCAAATTAATCATCTAACACGTTTTTCCAAGAAAGCCACGTTTTGTGTAAAGTTTTCATGTGGCCTTCTATCTCCGTCTTTAAGTACTTGCTCATACCTAGACACTTGCATTGCCAACCAAAATAAATTAGCAAAGTTTTGGCATTTGAATTTTTCTCCTACATTGAATTTTAATCCATTAAAAGCCAAGTTTGCGAATTCTTTCTATTAGAGTGAAGTAAGACATCTATTTCTAGCATTTTTGAATTGAGGTCCCAAACTGATCGATCGACTCGTTATTATATTGATAGAGCATGGCCAAATCAGCAATGGATACCTCATGCATTGTTCGATAAAATTGAGAATAGAATTGTCTCTCCATCTCAGCCCAATTACACATCGAATTAGGTGGTAAATCAGTATACCGAGTAAAAGCAATTTTCGACAAAGGCAAAGGAAATAACTTAGGTCTTAAAAAATCATTTGTCCCTACTTCTCTGCACTGGTCTATAAATCGACCAATGTGTTCAACAGTCGATGGTTCATCTTCGCTAGTAAAAATGACAAATTCAGAGATTTCAAAGCCTATAGGAAAATTGTTGATTATCAACTCATTCAGAATGTAGTTTCCTGCAAACATGTATGATAATACCTATGTCTAACCCTAATCATTGTTGAACTTCTTCAACACATTGTGCTAGGTTCAATTGTGGATTTAGTTAGTCATTTTGCCTTGTAATCGGCATGTTAAGCCTAATAGGATTATTCATATTGAGGGGAATGGACCTTATATCTTCAACATTTGGCAATTGACCAGACTATTGGCTAATTAGATTTGTCAAATTATTGTCACCATTTTGGTTATATTGACCAACATCAGCTTGATTATTCTCATCATTATAGCCTTGATTAGAAGATTCAGGCCTCTGTATAATTCTTATAGGGGGTGGACTACTTTGACCAACATTATATAAATGAAGAGGGACTAGGAATGTATCTTGTTACCATTGGATTGGATAACAATGGTTGATTGGATGATACTGGCCTCGAAAAAACATTATTCATGGCATTGATGGCGATCGGCCTGATCACGCCTGACATGTGACTACTAGGTAATTTGCTATATCATTCCGCTGCTCCTCGAACAATCTCTTCATGATGGCCAACATATGAGAATTTGGTGCAACTTCTCTTCATTGTTTTATAGTGTGACGTCAGGACGGTCTCCCCTCTTGCCTTGGCCTTCTTTTACAGCTTGGTCAACGGTAAAAGATTCGAAGTGCATATCTTTGTTAGTGCCATTGGGTTTGTTACTCGTGACATTGTCAGGCTTTGGATGATTCCTTGTTCTTAGCATTGACTTTCCTCAAATTAAACCACAAGTTGTCCCATTGAACGTGTAAAAAAGATGTTTTGCAGAATTTGTATCATCGAAGAAAATTTTTTCACCGAAATTCGTTCTTCGAAGAGGTCACATGTGCTATGGTGATTCTAGACAAGAGTTGTATCAATGGAACACAAGGAGCAAATATGCTTCAACGGAATTTAATCAACGATGAAGCTTAATGACATAAAAAGTTTTGCCAAAATTTTATCGACGACAAAGTGCGTGACAAAATACAACGTTGGAATTCAATTGATGACGAAGATCTGAAAACTACAACTAAAGTATGAGAATTGAAAGATAGTTAAATTGCAGAAAAGTAAAGATAAAGATAAGCTAGTGAGAAAATTGAGTTCTTTGATTGATTGATTGCCTTAAAAAGAGTGATAGCTCACAATGGATGATTACATTAACTACTATTAATACTTAAATAACAAATAACTTCGTAATGGCGGTTACAAGAATTTGTGTTATCCATTAACTACTATTATCTAGAACAAATATCCACAAGAAGTTTAAAAGTCGTAAATTAGCGGTAACGAAACATAACTACCCAGTAGTTATGTTTTTGTGTCGATTGCCCTCTGTCGATGATTTTGTCAATCAACTTCTCAAGTCTTGATGAAGGCTCTCATTGATAACTAACGTTGTCAATGACTTTCTCAGCAAGTTGTCAATGATTTTGTTCATTGTTGGCTAAATGCTATTAGATACTTATTGATAATAATAACAAAAAAAAGTGTTAGTTTTGGGTGTGAACAGCTCGGTATTAGATAGGCCCAATTTCAAAAAAAAGTACAAACTTCAGGTTTTGTCTCAAATTTGGCCCGAACTTTATTTTGTGTAAAAAAAAATCGCCAACTTTCAACCGTGTTCCAAATCTAGCCCCCGTTAACTCTCCATCCACTCTCACCGTTAGTCATCCGACGTGGCTTTTCCACGTCAGCAATAATATCCACATCAGCAATTAAGGCACAAATACACCATGGCAGCAATAAAAGCAAATATGCACCTGGGCTGCGCTTTCTCTTCTTCATCTCCTTTGCATGATTTTCTCTTTAGGGTTTTCTTTCTTCTTTCTTCATCTGATACATGAGCGAGAGCCTTCGATTCGTTCGAAGATCTCGCACGCTTATCCTCTCACACGAAGTCGCTTGCTCTCAGGCTCGGCCGTTTTGTCACTTAGATACGTGAATTCGTCCGAAGAGCAAGCGAGCGGTCGCTCAAAGACATCAATTCGTCTGAAGAGCAAGCGAGCAAAATCTCGCGCGCACTCGAGTGATGATCAATTCATACATCAATTCGTTTGAAGAGTGAGCACTCGCTTGCTCATCCTCTCACACGGAGACGCTCACTCTCAGACATACTTGCTCTCGGTTGCTCGAAGGATGCTCGTTTAAAGGGAAGCAAACACGGTGTTTAAGACATTGAATAGAAGGTATTATTCTTCTTCCTCCTACTATGCATTTGGACTTATTAAATTACGATCACCATATGCTCAATAATTTGTCCAGAAGTGATTTATCTCATGGAATTTGAAGTCAATTAATTTATCTCGCAGAATGATGCTCCATCCAAGTGTTTGGAGGAAGTGTTAAATTTAAGTCTTCCCTCCAGTGATGAAAAATAATTTAGCAGCTTCAATTCCGTAGATAGGGTGATTAGATCAATTAACAATTGGCAAGCTATTCACAATGTTAGAAGCTAAGTTGGAAGCAGAAGACCACATTGCCTTCAAGCGAGATATTGAAAGCGTGTGCATCTTGCAGTTGAATAGAGATGTGAAGCCTATTTGTGAAAGGCTTAATGCATTCATTTGAAAGAGAGGATGCGTTAGATTAAACTCAACTACTGGGGTTTCCATCTGATAAAGTTTATGCCAGGAAGAACCAATATCTCCAATTGCTAATGATGCACCAAAGTGAACATAATGGTTGTTATTGGGTTGTTGATGGGAAGAGCTGTTACTAACATCAGATCAAGGCCTCATATTACTAGCATCAAGCTAAATGTCTGAGTAGAGTAGAGGATTTAGAAGTGTTTAAATTGAAATAGTGGCCCATTTGATGTAACAAAGCTACCACCTCGATTAGGTTAGAATGTTTGTAAATTCTCTAATTTAGGTTATGTTCCTGACAGTTTGGAGAATATGTTAGGTGATTAATTTTACATTGGTGAATAATATTCGTTTATTGGGCTTATGTGGAGGGGTGAGCCGAGACATGTCACAGCTTGAACAAAGTCAGTTAAATGGATCACAGCATTTCTACAGGAGTTGCATCGTTGTCTCTGTTTGAGTTTGTTCTTGCAAAAAGGGCTCTGAATCTCCTGGTTGGTTCTTTATTGCCTTTGTTGCTTTGACATTTTGGTCATTGGATTATGTTATTAAGTTAGAAGCAAAAGGGTATGTCTCGCAAATTGGGCTAGTGTTTTGCACCGAAAGAAAGGGGAAAAGGAGAAAAAAAAATTAATTGGGTTTCAACAAGTTCTGAAATTGAAGATGATAGAGTCGCAGCAAGAGTTTGAGTTTTTTTTTTCCTCAAATGTGGTTCCATTTGCAACAGTTTATGCAATACATGGCTAAAACATGTGACTTGCAGGCATACAAGAACAGACCCTATCAAGCAAAATTCAGGCCAGAGTTACAAATGCATGGATGGAACCCTTTCAGATACTTGATATTGTCAATTACTTGTAAACGGATCGATCTGAAGAAACAATCTTGTTTTACATCTGCATCAAAACCTTGTATCGCGAAGTCTTGCAAAGACATAGAAAATTCATAGGAAAATCAATTGTTTTAGCATTATACAACACCTTTTGCTTAGAAATATCAAATGACTAAGAAAGAAGTTGGCATTGTCGGCATATGAGGTTGGAGTAATTGTTGGCAATAGGCATTGGTCTTACAAAGCTTGGTTCACTAATTTGAAACTGCATCCACCACCTCAAGACTTTATATGACCCATCTCTCTCTCTCTCTCTCTCTCTGGGGTCAGGATCAAGAAGGCGAATGCTATCCCATTTCATTTTTATTTTAAAGTGATAAGGATTATGCAGATTTCGATGAAAGCAAATGCTGTTGTTTTGTGAAAGGAAGTTCCTCTTTAATGCCACCATCTTTTATGGAATCTACCTGTGAACAAAATATATATCCCAAAATATCATGCTATAATCTTCTACAAGTTCCTGGAAATAAACTTTTTCTATATATGCTACCTACATGTTGAAAAATCTAAATTTGCAAAATCCAAACGTTCCAAGTTCTGCCTCATTTCTTGGCAGGCTTTCCAAACCAGCCGAACACATAGTGCATAGCCAAAACATCACATATACAAAATTACATCGCCAAATCCCCAAACACATAATGCATAGCCAAATCTACTCACAAACAACAACAAACTAGCACTTGTCAGTCTACAACTCAACATCTAGTAGAAGGCACTGCATAAGCATTTTCGAGTCCATAATTTCACAATTAACCACCAATTCTAGATTCTTGAGTACATGGAGGATCTGAGATATCAGTAGAAGATTGGCCTAGTGAAACTTCAACAACATTCATTGCTCTTGTTTGTCCCTTGGAAATGGATGGATCTCCAATGTTAATAACTCTATCACTACCCGGCATCTGCAATAAAAAAAAATAAACATATGAACTTAGCTTTTCTTTTTGACACACATATAAAATATTAGACATAGATTATCTTTAAATAGGAATTCCCAGTAGCTTCAGACATGAAAAGTCCATATCCTTATCTTGCCTAAAGAAACAAAATGAGTATCAAACATTAATCACAATATACACGTGATATGAAAATAAAATTATGCCTGATAAAGCACTAGCCTGTGCTCTCTCTTTCCTAATGATAGTGAAGTCCCCATTAGATGATCTAATAGCTTGTGAACTAGCTTGCGCACCACTAGTCCCATTAGTTTTGTTTGGTTTTCCTCTTCTTGCCTACATGTGAAAAAACACAAGAAATACCAATGATATCATTTGTGATGACCCAACAAAAATCTTATTGACAATTACAAAATTATCCAATAAGACATACTTTGGGCGGCCTGGATGTTGTGGGATTCTTACATGTCTTCTTATTATGCCCATATTGAAGGCAATTTGGACATTGCATTTGAACACCAAATTTCGTCAATTTCTTACCATCTCTACTTCGCTCATCCTTATCCTTGATTGTATTTTTCTTCTCTCTACCCCTTTTCCTTCTATAAGGTGGGGGTTTGATTGGCTCACCATTGACTTTGAGCCACATTTTTTCCCCATTCATGACCAGGAAGGGAAACTGATAACATTTTTCATAAGCTTCTTTCTTAAAGCAATCATTAACATAATCATTGATGTCTAATTTCATGAAAGCAATGCAACATATGGCATGCCTACATGGTATACCAGAGATATCCCAATCCCTACAAGTACAGCTCTTCCCAGCCAAGTCAACCACAAATCTATTACCATCCCCTTCAACCTCAAATTTATCTCCCAAAGATGCTCTAGCAAAACAATACCTGGACTCAAGTTTAGTCTTCTCCAACTTCATTCTAATCCTTGGACAAATTGGATCTATTTGATCAACCATTAACTGGCTTCTCTCTATCATTCTTTCTATCAACATAGCTCGTATTTCTTCAAGCATCTTAAGAATGGGTTTTGCTCTCGATATGCAAATGTATCCATTAAAGGTCTCACTTAAATTATTTTCAACCGCATCACACTTGGTACTTGTCTTAATGAAAGCCCTGCATAAGTGCTTAGGATGTCTTATGAAGTCTTCATAACCTTTAGGACACTCCATCTTCAAATTTGCCATTACCAGGTCAAAATCAGCTTTAAATGTACACCTCACAGCCCTTCAAAAGAGATTCTTCAAAGAATCCCCTTTGTGTAATTTTTTTCCAATTAGCATATATATATATATATATACTTGCACAATTTCAATACTCTGCTTGTGGAGATAGCCATGAAACTGCATTCATTAGTCCCTACAACCAAAATAAACCAATGAAAAACAAACAGGTCACAACAATGATCGTACCAATATAGTGCAATAGCCAATGAAGACAAATGTGACATATTACCTTTTGTTGATCACTGATAAAAGTCTAGCCTTCGCCTGTGTCCACATTCATGTCAATAAATAACCGAGCGAGAAACCAAGTCCACGATGCCTCAAACTCAACTTCCACAACTGCTCAAGCTATTAGAAACATTTGATTGTTTCCATCTCGTCCAACTGCACATAACAACATACCTTTCAATCCAGTCTTAAGGAAGTACCTATCTAAGTCTATCACACGCCTACATCCTGCTAAAAAGCTCATTTTCAACTCATCAAAGCCCACATAAAATCTCTCAAATACTTTGGTTTCTGGGTTAACCTCCATCTCAAATTTTCCATTTTTACTAACTTTCTTGAGCTTCTCCAAATAAGATCTTAGCATATCATATTGCTTCCCTATCGGCTCACTTATACAACTAAGAACTCTCCACATGGCTTGGTAACATTTTTTTTTAATTAAGGGTCAGAGCAAATCTTTCTCTTGCATCTGTTTGCATTTCGATAGCCGAATAAGTGAGACCGGCTGTAATCTTAGGCATGTACTTAAGAGTAAGCCCTGTAGAAGTGGTTTGCCTATTTGTAAGGCTTCTATTGCATTTATGTGGATTTCCAAGGCTTCTATTACAGTTATGTGAATTTCCAACTCTCTTTATTACAAAAGTTTTCTTATTTTGAACCCAACTGCCATACAACCTCCAACCACAGCCACCCACACACTTTGCTTCCATTCTTTTCTTTTGACTCTTTTGCCAAAAAATGTTAAACCCATTAATTACCGCATATTTTTGCGCAGCTATCTTGAACTGTTCATGAGATTCAAATATCATGCCTAGACTAAATACATTCTCATTATGGTCACACATAGGATCATACCTATTAACAATTCGTTCAGTTGTGTCACTAATTTCTTCAAAATTATCAATATCGAGACCACCTAGAGGTTCATTAGCCGATATTGCATCTTCATCATCATCCCCACCTTCGTGTGGAATAACACCAAACTCCTCCTCCATTCTTATATCGATGGAACCTTCAGCTAGGTCTCCACCACCATCTACCTCCTCAATTATTGCTTCCCTAAAATCTTTCCTCATCTCCCTTGTTCTAATCTCTTCATCATATAATATATTTATTTCATCATCACACAAGTCTAATGAATCATCATCACTGTCACTTTCATTATGTGAAAAAACACACTAAGTCATACACTGAAAACTAAAAACAATATTTAAAAATAAAAGGCCAACAATTAAACGAACTCACCATTGTTACCTATTCAATCAACAACATTTCAATTTTCCACTAGCAAAATGATGGTGACCTGGAACCCCAACTGGCCCAATCCTATAAACAAAATAGAATAAAAAATTGGACATTTGAAGGTCAATGTTGAACTCATCGCACTAATTAAATACCTAGTAAGACAACAATAGCTTTAGTAATTGTATGGCATAATAAGCAGTTATAACACACTTCACATTAGGAAAAGAGTTTCACAAAACAACAGCTTATTGATCAGAAACTATAAAAGAAAAATTAAGTTCTGGCTCCTAATATCTAAACATGTGACAACCCATAGCTAGAGAACACATTTGAAATACATAACCTTCTGAACTAATCCTTCAGTTCAATGCCTTCCAATAGATTAGGAGGAAAAAGAAGAAGAATTCCTTTTCTATACTCAAAGTCTCTTTAAAAATGAATGTAGTAAGGCTATCACAAATAGGCTTCACATATCTATTTAACTACAAGATGCACACGCTTTCAATATCTCGCTTGGACGCAGTCTTTCAACTCAACTTTCAACTCAATTGTAAACAGCTTGTTAATTGATCTAATGGCCCTATCTATAGAACTAAAGCTACTGAATTTTCCCATGAGAATCATCTCACCTCACTAGAGGGAAGACTTAAATTTAACACTTCTTCTAAACACTCGGATATAGCACTAATTTCAGTTTTTGTGAAATAAATCACTACTAGACAAACCATTAAGCACATGGCGATCATAATTTAATATGTCCAAATGCATGGGAGAAAGAAGAAGAAGAATACCTTATGTTTAATGACTTCAACACTTTGTCCTCTTCGATCCTTAAGCGAGAATCCTTCGAGCGAACCAGCGCGAGTACGTGCGAGAGTGAGCGTCTCCGTGTGAGAGGATGAGCGAGCGACCGAGCACGCGAGATCTTCGCTCACTCGCTCTTCAGACGAGTTGACGTATCTGAGCGACCAAGCGCGCGAGATTTTGCTCACTTGATCTTGACCAAATGTTCCCGAAATCTTCAAAATTCCAGATGGAAACAAGTCTCTAAACGGCCGACCATGAGAGCAAGCGACTCTGTGTGAGAGGATGAGCGAGCGAGCGAGTGCGCGAGATCTTCGCTCACTCTTCAGACAAGTTGATGTCTCTGAGTGACCAAGTGCGTGAGATTTTGCTTGTTTGATCTTGACCAAACGTGCGTGAGATCTTCAAAATTTCATACGGAAACAAGTCTTTAAACGGCTGAGCGTGAGAACGAGCGACTTCGTGTGAGAGGATGAGCGGGCGACAGAGAGCGCGCGAGATCTTCGGACGAATCGAAGCCTCTTGCTCGTGTATCGGATGAAGAAAGAAGAAAGAAAACCCTTAAGAGAAAATCGTGCAAAGGAGATGAAGATGAGAAAGGGCAGCCCAGGTGGACATTTGCTTTTATTGCTGCCATGGTGCGTTTGTGCCTTAATTGCTGACGTGGATGTTGTTGCTGACATGGAAAAGCCACGTCGGATGACTAACGGTGAGAGTGGATAGAGAATTAACGGGAGCCAGATTTGGGATACAGTTGAAAGTTGGTGATTTTTTTTTGGGAAAAAGCCACAAAAAACCCCAAACTTTACTCATTGTGACACATTTACCCCGGACTTTTTTTTGTGACGCCAAAAATCACAAACTTTATTATTTGTGACACATTTACCCCAATACACATTGTCCAGGCGAGGGCGAGCCTCGCCGGACACCGGCGAGGGCCCCTCTCGCAGGACGCCGGCGAGGGCCCCCCTCGCCAAAAAGGAAAAAAAATAAAAAAAAAGAAAAAGCAGAAAAAAACGAAAATGCCCATGGACAATGCGTATTTGGGTAAATGTGTCACAAATAATAAAATTTGGGGTTTTTGGCGTCACAAAAAAAATTCGGGATAAATGTGTCACGGGAAGTAAAGTTTGAGATTTTTTGTGACTTTTTTCTTTTTTTTTTTAAAGAAAATAAAGTTCAGACCACATTTGAGGCAAGACCTAAAATTCGTACTTTTTTCTTTTGAATAGAGCCGTATTAGATAATCACATTGCTCTAGGTGGACGGACGTCAGCAATGACGTCATACTTTCGACTAAAAGAAAAAAGACCGAATCAATGCTATCAAAAACAAGGATAGTTGCACCTTTTTCTAATCGGCTTTTGAACCCCGAAGGAGAATCTGATCGTATCTTTGGCAGGAAAAGTTCGATACCCTTTCCCCAATATCGGAATTCTATAATCAAATGGATCCCCATACTCCACATATCTTGCAATCATGGATCTGATCGTTCGTCTTATATAATCATAGCTATGTGCGAATGATTCATCGCCCTTGTCCTAACATAGTTTGCCATGGTCGACTCTTCACGGAGAGAACAGACAACATATCTACTACTCTATCCTCCAGGTAACTTCCCATGAATTTCGTTGGTTTGGTTAGTCTAATAATAGGGTTAAAGCTTTGCTGCAATAAGGTCGATGCTTCTGTATTACTCTTGCGTGATAGACGGAGATTCTGCTTTACAAAATTAGTCGCGGGTGACGAAAGGGTGCAAAATTGAGCAATATAAGCTTACAAAATGAATGTAATTCGTCAATGTATTTTGATCAATCGTATGCTTGCAATGGTATCATTTCATTAGTCATTGGAGTTCAGTTCGAAGAACTAACATTCAGCTTAACATGTATCTCATCCAACCGCATATTTCGAATCATGCATAGACACATATTCCTTCATTTTTAGCCGTGAATTGTGAGTGTAAATTTTGAAATGCAAGGCCCACCCGAGAGGCCATTAGATCACTGTCATAAAATCCCTGCACATGCAGAACATCTTAATACTATTTTGGACTCAATGAGGAAGCCTCTTCACAAGCACCAAGAGCAAGGAGGGGCCGTCTATGGTGCCAGGATACCGTACTTGAAAAAGAAGAGGTAGGGAGTTCGAATCCCCACCTTATCTAGGAACGTTAGGAATAGGGACATGTAATTTCAGATGTGGATCTCGACTCTCGCACTCTGCAAGAGACATGGCAAAAATATGAGAGTGAATTGAGAATTAAAGTATGACAGACCAAAAAAAAAACATCTTCATTTCATTGCAAATCCATATAAACGTTCATAAATTGCCTCATGGTATAATATGTCTTTGTATTATGACAAAAGGAACGCGCCGCTTGATTTTTCTTCGAAAACACTCGCAATTTCAATTGATTTGTTATGCCGCGTCATAAATTGCTCCAGAGATATGTTGTTCAACCGATCTATGATATAAAGAGACAGTGTGTATACATACCATATACAGCTACGTACAATCGAAAACAACCCCAAACATAAAAGCTGCGAGCAAAACCCTCACCAGAGACTCACACCCACCCGGAAGCTACATTCTATGGGGCCAAAAAAACTCAAAAAAACCACACTCCAAGTATATCTATTCCTAATGAAATCACTGGGATACGATCAATCATGACGATCATATACAATGGATATCAAATTCGCTTAAGTCTACAATGAGGGCTATTCTAATTGATCAAGCCCTGATCCTCTCACCTTTTAAAATTAGGGATAACTCCACAGGCTCTCTCTGCCATCTGAATCCTCCGGCGAGTCGTTCTCTGAGCCCATCTTCATCCTCGGTGGGCTCACGAGCATTCCTTCCGCCATGTCGTCTAGCAGTTTTGGCATGTTCAGAAGCGCGTCTTCATCCATAAACTCCTGACCCGTCTCTTCGCCAGTCTCGTCGGCAATCTCGGGCCGACTAACCGGATCCTCCATCCCCTCGGCTTCGCTTCTCAGTCCCCTAGACGCTGCCGCACTAGCTGCTGCCGAGCGTATATCAGCTGCCGACGCGGAACTCGGGACCGGGTATCTGGGAACTTCGTCCGGGAAATTCAGCGCAGCGTCAGAGCCCTTCAGAGCAAGCGCAGCCACATCATAGGCGGCGGCCGCCATCTCGGGATTCGGATACGTTCCGAGCCAAATGCGGGTGGTCTTGCGGGGCTCACGGATCTCGGAGACCCATTTCCCGCTGCGAGACCGGACTCCACGGTAACACGGGTGCCTCCCCGTGGTTTGACCCGGCGACGTCCCCCTCGGAGAAAGCATGGGTCTAGGCGAGGAACCGCCTGGACCACCGGTGGCCGAAGAAGAAGAAGAAGAAGAATACGGCGAATTACGCGGCGGTTGGTCAGGGATTTGGATTACCGGGGCCGGGGCTGGTGGCGGTGATGGGTTTGGTTGGGACTCACCGGGAGACTGATTGGCCATATATGCAGGCCAAAGAACGGTGCATACCAACATGCTTAAGGAATGGATATATATGTTTTGGGACTGCTGAGTGGAGTGCGCGGGTAATTCGCGGGCGGGGCCCCTCAACATGCGTGGCGAGCGACAACCTATTTTTCTGCGAAAATGTTGACGTTCTTTGGGGGGTTTGAACTGGTGAGGGGGGAGGAGGAACGTGCTGGGAAGGAGAGGCGAAAGGAATGGAAGAGACCACGCGTATTAAGCGCACGCTAAAGCTATAAAAGCCCCATCTGTGCAAGAGCTGAGCTGTGATCTTTCTGGACTGGTCAAGCTTTTGAAAGTGTCCGAAACTTGAATTGGATCCCTAGACGTCCCCATCAGTCAGTCCTCGGTCGCAGTCCTCTCCTCTCCAGTTTCTGTCGCTCTCCATCTCTCTTCGTTGTTAAGAAATCCGTCCCCATGCCAACCGTCCCTCCAACTGGCCACGACCTGCTGCTTCCCACGTGCTGGAACGATGGAAGCGACGCTCCGGATCGCGCCCGATCCGCGTGAGCCCGGGATCGCGTGGATTGGCTAACGAGGCGGGTCGAGCGGGACCCCCGCGGTACGCGACGGCTGATGAGCTGAATACGACCGCGGTGTCGTGGGCTCGAAAATGACGGCGTGAAAAAAGCGAAATCCCGTTGCGGATAGGGTCTTTTTGTATGAAATTTAAAACCCGTTCGGTCGGTTGGCCGCCCACGAGACCCGCCTAATTTCCTAGTTTTTGTTCTTGTCCAATCAGTAAAGTTGTCCAAAAAGTCCTAAATCTATTACACTTATACCAATTCAGTTCGAAACATTTCGATTTTGTCAATTGAGTTCTAAATATTTTTATATTTTACCAATTGAGTCCATCCGACCAATTTTGATAATAAATCGTTGACGTGGATGACGATAATGCCATATAGAATGACTAACATTAACGTAAACATTTTAAAATAATTTGTTTTATAATTCTTTATGATTTTTTAAAATTTCTTTCTTTCTTTCTTTCTTTTCCCTTTCTTTTTGGGCAGTGGCTGGCAAGGCTAACCCTTGCTGGACGTCACCTTGGCCCAGGAGAAAAATGTCTACATCAGTATAGGCCGTCCTACATGGTACTACTAGCGTCCACGTCAACGATTTTCGGCTAATTTTCCCCACCAATCTTCCTGGACTCGAGTCCAACGAGCTATTTGCCATGCAAAAATTAAACATTTTGCGGAAGAGCAATTTTCTTCTCACATGTCTATATGTGCATATCGTGGTAATATCGGCTAGATGGAGTTACGCAAGTAGTTTTGTTGTTTTATTTACTTAAAGTGGATCTTAGTTTGAAAAATGAAAAAGAAGACTTTTCCTTTGACTTATCTTAATTTGAATTTCTTTCCCCGAAATACTAAAATTCCATCTAAACCATAATATAACTCTTCCAACAAAGTACCCTCTCAATATTTTATGTACATAAATCAATAACATTTCTAGTTTTGCAATACTATCTTCACTATTCTATCCCAAACAAAAAGGGCAAAAATACTAAATAATCTTTTTTTGGGTTGGTTGGACCTCAGTCCAAAATTTGAGAAGTTTCCCTCCTTTGATTCAGACTAAAAAAAGCCGAAAAGAGAAAACACATACTATACGTTCATTTCGCAAAAAATGAATAATTTGAATTGATTGAGGTTTGTAGGTAGTTACTCCTACATCACATTAAGCTTTGCTCATGTCTCCATTTGGACAAATAAGAATAAAAACCCATGGCTTGTGAAACAGGATCGACCGTCTTTTGGGGCTTTCACATTAATTGAGGCAACTAAAGTGATTTTTCTTCTTGCTATAGCGCTACTACAGTGCCGAATAGTGTATGAACAGTAACTTCCTGAAAATTGAGCTGGTTTAAATAATTAATGATGGCTTATATTGTTTATAAAAATTAGTCAACGGTAAATGATTTTTTCATCGATAACAATCTATGCATAACTATTTTCGTGGGTGATGAAATTTTTTTTCCATTAAAGCGATACAAGCGATTATTTTTCAAAAGATATTTTTCAAATAACTTATTTTTGAAAAGTTTTTGAACAGATCTCCCGTTCTATCTGCACTCTCCCCCCACAAAATATTTTCCGAGTGCAAACCAACATGAAGTAGACGTTTCTTCCCAAAAAAATTTAAATGCAAAGAAAGTTATCAAAACTTCATCGAGTCATTAATAAAATGTCTCATTTAAACTCTCCAATTATATTAGTTTTTCTCCTCTGAAAAGCTTTTCCAAAGGGTGGAATCGCAATACCGTCAAAAACGGAAATTTACCTACTCCAGGAAGAAAAAAAGAAGAAACTACTCAAATTCATTTACGAAACGCATGCGACGTGCGCACCGCACGTGGGTTCTCGTACACTTTTGGGCGTCTCGTGTCGGCAGCCGCAAGCAACTGCGTCTACGGGACACATTATTAAAGCAACTCGCCAACTCTATAGCATAGGGACAACTGAGGAGTTAATAAGAAAGGCCGTGTGGAGTCTAGAGTTTTGCGTTTCGAGCTACATAGTTAATGCTTTGGACAGATCCAAAAGAGGGGCGACCACGAAATTGAAGCAAGCAAGCCATGCAAGAGAAGAACCTGTGCCTGCATCGAAAAGTTTGCGTTTGACACAAAGTCAGCTCTATCTGTGAAGGAACTGCTTCTCCTCTTTATGATTTCCCTGAACAAAAACCCTAATTTTGATGAAGAAAGGTTGATTAATGCCTTAATCCTACACATGTTAACCCTTTCTTGCAAATGTGTATTGTGCAAAAGACAAAATAACACAAACAGTCCATATACTTTGACTCAATATGCAATTTGGTCCATGAACTTTTAATTTATCTAATGTAGTCCATAAACTTTGGCCCAATGTGCAATTTGATCCATTAATTTTTAATTTATTCAATATTGTCTCTGAACTATATGAAAATATTCAATGTAAACATTGGAAAGGAGAAAAAAGCAGTAAGTGATGAAGGATATAAATGATAGAATCTGGCAACTACTTCCTCTTAACCTTTTCTATTAATGTAACAATGATAACATTTACTATATTAGTCATTAAGTATTCAGGTTTTTGTAATGATACTTTGATAATTATTGTAGCTTATTCCCAATCGTTTTGACATTTTAATTTCATCTCAAGTTTCGTTAATTGTTTTCGAAGAAATTATTATGATTGTGGAGATATCATCGCGCCCGCTAGAGTCAAAGGGAGAAAGAATGATTCCCTCCGGGCCAATAGAAGGACAAATCTATAAAAGAAAATCTATTATCACTTTACTTCTAAACAAAAGTTGTGATGGATTATTACAATCTATTCAGGCACATCGACACTTTCTCGAACAATTTCCAACATTGACAAAGAGTCTATATTAGTTGGCAATAGGAAAATTACCCAATCAATCGTAGACCTATTATATGCTAAACTTTTCAATTTTATTAATTTAGTCCTAAATCTTTGCGTGAAATTTTGATGTAGCATTTTCGGTTAATTTTCACTGAAATCACCAACGTGGCGATGTAGTCATTGCCGGCAATCCTATGTAGCACATGGCCAAGTCAACAATTTCTAGCGAAAATAGATAGGAAGGACTACATTGGAACTTCGTGCAAAGGTTTATAATAAAATTGGCAAATGAAATTATTGAGAACTGAATTGACATCCGTTCAATAGGTATATTTAAATTGTTATTGAATAAATTATTATCGTTGTGGAGATATAATTGCACCCATCAAAAGCCAAAGAGAGAGAATGGTTTCCTCCAGGTCAGTTGAAGGACAAATCTATAAAAGAAGATCTGGATAATTGTCTAAAAAATCCTAAACCTTTTGTATATCGTTCAATTTAGTCCTAAATTTTTTCTACCATGCTAATTTAGTCTTGGACATTTTGACGATTTGTCAATTTAGTCCTAAACCTTTCAATTGTGTCAATTTAGTCCTAAATCTTTTGACGATTTTTAAATTTAGTCATTTTGACCAATTCTGGCCTAAAATCGCTAATGTGAATGTTAGCCAGCTATCGGCTATCAGCCATCCTACAATGCATGGCTAGTGCTACATGGACAAATTTTGCATTTTTAAAATTTTTTTTCCTTTTTCTTTTCCCTTGTCCTGTGGCCGGTATTCGGCCATGGCCTATGAGAGCTCAACCCTCGCTCGCTAGATCAAGCAAAGGGCGCCCTCATCCAGGCTATGTGGGTTGAGCCCTAGCTTGTGGCGGGTCGCCGACAATGGCCGTAGGCCAAAAGAGAGGAGGGGGAAGAAAAGAAAAGGGAAAAAATTTAAAAAAATGTAAAATTGTCCAAGTTAGCTCCAGTCAAGTCATGTAGAATGGTTGATATCCACGTCAGTGATCTCCAGCCAAAATTGGCAAATCGTCAAAATGTTTAAAACTAAATTGGGAAATCTTCAAAAGGATTAGGACTAAATCAACACAATTAAAAAGTTTATACTAAATTGGCTAATTGTAAAAAAATTTAGGACTGAATTGATATAATTGAAAGGTTTATAATTGAATTGTAAGCCGTATAATAGGCTTATGACTTTTTGAATAACTTATCTAGAGAAAGTCTGTTAGTACCTTACTTTAAAACAAAAGTTGGGGTGGATTATCATAGTCTATGCATGGACATGACACTTTTTCGAGCAATTTCCAACATTGACAAAGAGTGGGAAAAATGTCCCAAAAATCATAAACTTATTGCACTTTTGTCAATTCAATCATAAACCTTTTAAGTTTGTCAATTGAGTCACAAACCTTTTCACTTCTTACCAACTGTGTCCATCTGACCAATTTTGGCCGCCCGGAGCTGACGTGGACGCTGGCTGTCTGGCCATTATTAATGTGGCAATTTTTAATATTTTTTTTCAAATATTTGATATATTTTTATTTTTTTCCCTTTTTTTTTTGGACTTCTTCCCTCTAATCAGTCCAGCAACCAGCTAGAGGCGCAGGCCAATGAAGTCTACCTCGCCGACCTTTGGCGAAACTCCCCCTCTCCCCCTAGTTGGGCGAGGTTGAACCTTGCCCAGCAAAGGTGAGGCTGGCCTCGCTACCACGACCCAGGCAATAGCGAGGTCGGCCTGGCCCAGCCAAGGCGAGGTCCACCTTGCCATTGCCTGGGTCTCTCTTGCTTGGGTCACGACGGCAAGGTAAGCCTCACCCTAGGCGAGGCTCATCCCTTGGGTCGGGACGGCAAGGTCGAGCGAGGTTTGACCTCGCCCAGCCAGGGGCCGGCAAGGGTCACCCTCACCAATGGACGATGGGGGCAAGCTTCACCAGAGGGAAGAATGCCAAAAAAAAAAAATAAAGGAAAAAAAATATTAAAAATTGTCACCTCAGCATTGGTTGGACGGCCAGTGTCCACATCAGCTCCGGGCTGCCAAAATTGACCAAATAGACTTAATTGATAAGAAGTGAAAATGTTTATGACTCAACTGGTAAACTTAAAAGGTTTATGACTGATTAATAAAAGTGCAATAGGTTTAAAATTTTTTGGATAATTTTCTCGACAAAGAGTTGACGATAACATAACTACCAAGGGATCCAACAAATTCTTCTACAAATTTCAAATTGGGGATTCTACTCCATCTTGGCCTATTTCACTAGTCATCTGCTATGTGCTGCTTCAGAAATCCGAAAAATACATGTACACTTTAAAATGAAGATGTCACATCATCAGAAGAATTTTGTCTGTACATTAAACAGATTTGTGAATCATCAAAGAGGTTAAAAAATGAGATTGTACACGATCCATCACTTCAAATTAGATTAAAAATATTTTTTACTCTGCATGTTGACTCATGTCACGAGTAAAGCACGGTTGATCTTCTGAGTTTCATCGTTGTTCGGGAAGACCGTGATTATTTAAGGTATACCAAGAGAGAGAATAGTACTAAGAAAGTTAGGAGCGAAATGGGAAAGGTTGAAAGAAATACGACGTATAAACCAAACACGGTATGTTCCCATTTATAAGCCTATTTATTAGTTGATGTAGTTATCGGGATCGATAAATGCCGAAACATCGCGTCGTTTTCTCAAACAAGTATGTTTCCATCCACAAGCCTAATTATTTGTTGGAGTAGTTATTTCGAGAGATCAATCTCGAAGCGATGTGTCGTTTGTCTCGTTACGTACAATTCCACACTGGATTTGCTCTAACTGATGCATGAATGAGCTCGCGTCAGTTGTGACTGACCTTTTGTCAAATGATTGAAGATCGACCGTTGGTCTTGATTTCCCGTGCCATCTTTTGCATAGATGTTGCGATCATCTAGACCGTTTATGACGCCGAAAAAGTGTTTATCAAGATAGATGAGTAACTAAAAGTAGTAAGATGGAATAACTATGACGGTTGTTCTTAGCCTCGGTGGTATTAAGGGATTACCATTTTCACAACTTAGTTTGAAATGGTTCTTATCACTGAGCGTAGTATAAAAAATTCAAGCATCAAATATATTTTGTTTCCAATTTAATTTGGCGTTTCTAGCTAGCAACCTTGACGTTCTTCTTGGTGCTAGAAGTGAGAAACGTATTCGAATGACTTAATGACATAATGTGCGGCAAAACCACGGTCAAATAAGAACCATAGCACAACATCGTCGTCTGCCCATGGTAAAATGCAAGCAATTACAAGCAGCCAAACATAACACTAGGGGTTGTGGCTTCCGAGTAATTTTGGCGAGATAGGCAATCTCATTGTGGGGAAATAAATCAAGACCATGGTTCAGGGGTGAAGAAAGAACGGTAAGAAGGTGCCATGTACAGGGGCAACAACCTCGGAAAGGGTTTACTCTAAGAAGAAAGCTCATAACCCTAATTGCTATAGTAGGAAACAAGATTTCATTTGTGAGAAAATTCGACAACGAAACTGTGTAATCCAATATCAACCGGTGCGATGGGAAGAGATAAGAAGGGAAAACATTATCCAATCTTATATGGAAAGAACATGGCGGTAAAACCTTTGTATTTTCAGCATGCTGCAATAAATATTAGCTAATTCGTGTCTAGATTTTTTTCCAATATAACAAGTCCAGAGAATTGTCTCGCGAAATCCGAGCATGCCTTCCAATTAAGACTATCAGTACATTGCATTTAATTTGTTGTTTGACGCGTAGAGAGAACACAAAACTAGGAAGTTTGTATGGGCTCTCTCTCTCACCAAACACACCCACAAACACACAGACAATATTATACAGCAGTTCATTTGACGAGTGTTTCACATTCTACGTACTTGTGACTGAGTCAGTTTGCCTATAAATTCAAATTTAGCTCGGTCGTTTGGCGTATCAGAAGGAATAGTGACTTACACATGGAGCCTATCGAGGGAACAGGGCAGAGGCATTCTCTTAGCGTCAAACGTTCTTCTGCAAAGATCGGTGTATTAGTAGTAGACGATGATTCTACATGTCTCACCATTGTTGCAGCCATCCTAAGGACATGGGAGTATGAAGGTAAACGATCTAGGGTTAAATATAAAATTCTTCTCTTTGGTTGATGACACAGGATTTTGTGAAATTTTCACGTCGGGTCATGAAGGAATCAAAATCTATTGCATCTTCCAAATACTACTTGGCCTAATGGTCCAAAAAATTGATCATCTGCCTTGGACGTTTTCTTTAGTTCTTTTTGGTGAACATGCATGATTCTAAATTTTAAATCGTGCTTTCTTCATCAAGAAGAAGCCGATCTTTAAGTTTAGTTATATATTTTTAAAAGTTCATGTTCCATTTCTTCTTCTTTTTACCTGCTCCTGTATATTAGGGGGAAAACGTATTTCTGGTGGTCATTTTTCTGATGTTTGCCTGGCTGTTTAATTTCGTGAATGTTTTGCAATTCCAATACTCAGATCTGACTGATGTGTTGTTAATTGATGACAAGGAATGTCCTAAATCATATGTCCTGCTCAAGTCGTGATATCAAAAGCTTTGTTTTCCTTGTTTTTCTATCAGAGTTGAGGACTTGATTTTAGCTTCGTGTGGGAAGCTTTTACATCTACAATCTCATCCTAGCGTAAAGAAAAAGGACAACAATAGATTGATAAATCTTAAGGATCTAGTAGTTCTGGTATAGATGGTGTGCCTTTGATCAGATCTAATAGATGGATTGGTGTATAAAACCTTAGCAGGCATATGCTCACTTTCAATGAGAAAAAAATGGCGCGCTAACGCTAAAAACATTTCCCGCAACCGTTGAGAAAAAAATTTACCGGGTCAAAATGGCGCGCTAACGCTAGATTTTAAAAACAAAATTGATGATAATTTATGGTATGTTTTTAATAGGTAACTGGACATCTAAATGATGTATGACTTTTTTGGGTGCCATTAAATGGATGGATGAATGCACAAACACTTGAAACTTTATAGTCTCCCTAATGGGTTTTCCACATCTCTCTCGTTTTCAAATCCTATGATCTACTGACTGCCATGATTTTCTCAAGGACCAAAAACAGTCTATTTTGAAAGAATCTTAGTCTAACAAGATTTTGTCGATTTTACATTTCAGTGGTAACCGTGAAACACCCGAATGATGCGTTGGCTACACTTCGTAAAAGTCAAGCTTCATTCGACCTTGTGATGACAGATTATCACATGCCAGACATGAATGGACTTGTATTGCAAGAGCAAGTCCAAGAAGAATTCAAGCTACCTGTGATTAGTGGGTGTCCTCTAAACTTCACAAGTTTTTCTTTTCTTTTTCTCTTTTTGGTTATAACTGCACCATTAATTTGTTACGGGATCACTTTCTAGTTTAACTCACTTAATGGTTTTGCAACTTTTGTTTACGTTTTTTGCGACAGTGATGTCAGGAGAAGAAAGAGAGTGCATCATGTTGGAGAGTTTAGAGCGTGGTGCTGCATTCTACATTTCAAAACCCGTGAGACCTGAACATCTCAAGAATATATGGCAATATGCAGTTGCCGGCAGGAAAGGCAAATCACTTGTCATTGAAGAGGAGACTATATGTGTACCTGTCAAGCCAATATGGGGTCATCATAAAGATATTACGCCTCGTGTAAACAGGAATTCTTTATCATCTATGAACAACATGAAGGGTGTCAATAGTAACAATAATGAGGATTCCGACGCTGAGTCACAAGAAAAGAACGAGAACGATAGCCAAAAAACTAGAAAACCAAAAGTTGTTTGGACGACCGCACTTCAGACTCGGTTCTTGCAAGCCATAAACATCATCGGATTCGAGAGTAAGAATCTTTGTCCTACATGATTGAGATTTCCTCTCTCTCTCTCTCTCTCTCTCTCTCTCTCTGTCTCTCTCTCTCATATGATTGCTAATAAACTAGGTTCATGAACCAGATTAGTTTATATGTTGATTTCTCTACTAACATTGTTTTGTCTTTGATTTGAATCAAATTAGATGCTGTGCCGAGGAGAATTCTCGATGTCATGAATGTCCCAGGAATAACTAGAGCGAATGTGGCCAGCCATTTGCAGGTTCGCTTTATAGATATTCCTCAAGCATATATAGTACATCAGTTTGCATTTATATTATAACAGCAGAAACAGAAATCATTTCATCAGTTTAAGTCACTTGATTCGCATCGTTTCACCTTTTCTTTGTCTAAATCAGTGCATTTACGAAAGAAAACTACTTGTAGATAGTTGTAAAGCGTAGTCGTATTTGCATTGGGTATTAATGATAATTAAACGCTTGAAGGATTGTGCATACATAGGAAAAATGTATATTTTGTGACTATTGGAATGAGTTTCATCGAGTAACCCACAATTAGCGAAGCTGATGGATTTTATTAATCCTACAATGCAAAACACGATTTTTATCATACAGAAAAAATATGAACTATCTTTCGAAGGTGAATATTGATTCCCTTACATACTTCACATTGTTATACTAGTACTGACAATACAAAAACAATTGAATTGTTTTTGTATCTAAGCAAGAAGTCCCTAGTTATTTGCCCCCAAAAATCTGACTACCTCAATGTACCGGAAATTTAAGATTTGTTTTTCCACTTACATATTGTGGTCAAATTCGCAGAAGTATCGACTCTTCCTCAGGAAGGTTGCTGAAAAGGGTCTCAAGTATAACAGCGAGAGAGTGCTAAGGTCTAGCTTTGCATCTCCATCTTTTGGAAGTAGTAGCCGAGAATATCGTCATAATATTGTGGGACGTCATCCATGGACGCCAACATTCCAATCTGGACTATTGGGAGGCAGTTTGACAAATATGAACTATAGGAGCTATGGCATTGTTCCATTCACTAGCGATAGAGCTCGGAGGAGCAACTCTCTATCTAAACTTGGTATTGACAAATCACCTTCAGTGACTGATCAAGCTAGCTCTTCTAAGTATCCAATTCTAGGAAACAACTATCCTCACTCTCAGCCAAATAGCCCGGCTCTTTCGACAAATCAACTGAACAGCATTGGAACCAGCTCACTCTTGTCAAGTGATGCCATTAGTGGCACGTATGGAACTTCAAAGCAGATGACTCAACAAGATCAAACTATACCCGAACAATTCCATGATGGGATTCAGAAGCACGCAACGGTAGAGAATGGTACCAAAACTGCCAATCACGCATATATTGGTGGCTCCAGTGATACAATCACCTCTTTTCCAAATGTGAATTCATATAAAACTGGTGGTTATGTCGGTCTTCAAACGGTTAGTAGGAGTGAGCTAGTCCAAGTAGGTGATGCCAAATTCTGTGACGCTGCCAATCTGAACAAGCTCAGCAGTGCATATAGTTCCGAGGGAACCGGCTTTATGCCAGCCTTACTGGGTGGCCACCAAATAGAAAGATTGTTATTATCAAATGATCTGTTGAAAGAAAACGAAAATCGCTACGCGTGTGACGTGATGAAAAATAGTTCGGCACCTTTCGGCAATTCCAGTGGGCAACTGTTGGGTGAAGGTACTCTCACTGATGCTTCGTCAGGGCACATCGACGATCAACCTCCTCATAAGGTATGAAAGTTCTTTCTTCTTCCTATTTAATCTTTATTACATAATCTCTCCTAACTTGTATTTCATTAGTGGTCAAAATGATTTATTTAACTTCTGTATTTGTTCAATTATATTTGATCACCTTGATTAGCCTCAAGATGGGGAGAAGCTGATGCTTCCAGACATCACCAATGTCTCATATCAACCCAGTGACAAGGTCCTCACAATCGAGAACCAGAATCCGGATGTTCTCGAACCAAATCATGTCGGGGAAATTGCTACTTGGAATAATGTCAATGTCCAGGCATGTCTAAATATTTTCCCATACTAGATGCAGAATTTATTTTATGACTAATCTTTTTTTCATCGCCAGTTTTCCCTTGTTTCCCAGTGTATTAATATCATTAGCTTAACTTCAATTCCTTCATATATACTGGGTACTGTTGCGGACAGGATCATGGCTTTGAAGAATTTGTGGACTTTGACTTCCTCGGCGGGGTTGAGTCGTTCCTGTTCGATGATCCTTGTTCTCTATTGGACGAGAACCCTGCGCCAGTGAGTTTGGCCATCAATATAATCTCTGCCTTTGATCATTGTCTTGGTTTCAACATAAATTTACTATTTGTTTTGGTCTCATTGATTTAAAACTTGCTTCGAATTAGTCTGAAATCTCGAAGCCCTAGATTTTGCTACCTGTTTTTGAGTGATGAAAGCAACTTTTATAATGGAGCAATCTTTCTTTCGTATAAAGAAAAGATAGATATGTGTCCTTGAGAAAGTGATGCTGGATGAAAATATAATCCGTTAACTGTAATGGAAACCATATAAATTGCATTTAAAATATTATCATGACAATATCTAATTTGATGTGGTGATGAAAGGAGCAAGAAATCCTCAACACAGAAGCACCCGCCGCGATTCCGCCGATCCAAAACACACAAGAGAATCGCATATCCAGTGATATGGCAAGTCCTTTTCCATTTCTAAACTTCATCTTTTCTTCTCTTAGCGGATGATGTAGCTATTCTTTTCTGGTTTAACAACTCTCTGGAGATCTGCTTTGGGATTGGCAGGTGTTTGATGAAACTGCTTTCGTAGCCTCCTTGCTTGACGACGGCTACTGAAGTGTGCTTGGGAGGACAAGTACCTGGGAAACAACTTATATTGTCACATACATAGCTCTCAGTCAATTGTTAGGGTTTGCATCTGTGGTGTAATTATCGAGTATATGCTGCCTTGGAACTTCTATAAGACTAATTTCCAGTGTGTTTTTTTATTTATTTTGATGTAGCTAATTAGCTCCTTGTGTGGACTGCGGATTGTGGCTTGTGAACTCCATCTATGTTGTTGTTGGGTCGTGTCTCGTGTTGGGACTTTGATGCTATAACACCTCCAATAAACTCTTTTCTTTAGAAGAAAAGGAAGAAGTCATTTGTATTTCCTTGCTTAATTTATTTGCTGTTCCAATGGCTCTGCTGTATGTCAGCAAAAATTTTATTGGTATGTGTGCAAATATACGGATTTTTATTTTCTAATTTTGTGTTGGTAAATTTCAATGGGTGTTGAAGGGGTGAGGCTTATTGAATCAGAAAAGTCCACTTGACTTATGTTTGTTAATTTTATGTAATTATTAATTCATCAGTTTGAAAACTAAATTATAGGGCAATAGGGTCGGTAGACACCATTTTATTAATGTCACTCTACACTTGTAGTTAACTAAATACAGACACTTGTGGATGTAGTTTCTTATCTATTTCATTGTCTTTTTTTGAATTTTTTTGTTCTGGTGCCTAAGGAAATTCTTCAATCTTTGCCAATAGCAAATGGTTGTCGACCAAAAAAACTTTAGGCCATGTTCTCTCCGAATGGGAAACTTTGCTCCGCCCTAAAAAACTTTCCTTCCAAAAATTCGATTTTGAAAAAAAGATAGCCGTTGTACATTCCATATCAGCTTACCCTATATATATAAACATTAATGTCCAGACATAAAAGACAAAGATACTCAAAATCTCCATTAGAATTCTGGGTTAGATTCTTGTGTGGGATGTCAACAACCATTTCATCCCGATGTGCGGCTTGCAAATATTTGAGAAGGAGATGTCCTCCAGATTGCATTTTCTCCCCTTATTTCCCGTCCAATGATCCCCAAAGATTTGCCTGTGTTCACAGAATCTATGGTGCGAGCAATGTTGGCAAAATGATCCAGGTATATAAATCTCTCATTTTCAATGATCCTGCTTGCTAATTCATTTTCCTGACGATCACACATATAACTTAACCCTAAAATCAATTGATTTGGTTCGTGTTTCCTTGCAAATGATGCAGTCGATGGAACTTATAACTCTTGTTTGGTGATTCTCAGCAAACTCAGACTGAAATGCGAGCTCAAGTTGCGGATTCGTTATACTTCGAGTCACGATGCCGGATTCAAGACCCGGTGTATGGATGTGTCGGAATCATTTCTCTATTGCATTTACAAATACATAATGCCGAAAGCGAATTGGCTAAAGTAAAAGCGCAAATCGCATTTCTTAACTCTGATGCTAATCAAGAACTGAGTTTCCGACCACAGCTAGAAGGTCATTCCATCGTTAATAATTTATGCACTGGACAAAGCAGTGTTGAGCAGCAGCAGCAGATAGGCTCTTCGACGATTCATGGTCCTTTATAGTTCATGTAGAAAGATTGATGTTTATGTCTTTGAGTTGAAGATTGGGAATTTCTGACCTCTTATTTTTACATGAGCACGAAAAAGTCAGTTTTGATCTTATTTCCAAGTTGTTCGAACGTGAGAAAGCTACGTTGTTTTATGAATTGTTTTCAAAATTCGTTTCCTTACTTAGTTGTATTTGGAGACAAAGGAAGCAAAAAAACAAAAAAAAAGGCCATCGTTCATTCATAACAATCTTAATATATACTATTGTTTCTTGAGTTCATTGAGCGGAGTGATTGTTTCTTCAAATGGAGCCAGATAATTTGAATCAATTCGGTTAAGGATGTACCAAAACCGGTTTAGTTCGTCTAAACGAGTTAGAATATTGGCATGATAAGTGCAACAATTAATTGCATTGAACAAACCGATTGATTAACCTGCACATTTCGCCTTTTCGTACTTTAGCTTTCTCATTAACAACTCATCAATTTATGCATTTTCGATCCAAGGAGTTTAAGTAAAGATATCTAAAAAATTATCAGTAAGGTTTGAAATAATGATCATGGATTGCCGTCTATCAACCTATTCAATAAGTTCAACCGGAGATTGTATTGCTTTGGTATACTATGCAAAATCAATGTTTTAAAAGACTTTTTCTAACTAAGGCGAGTTTTTCCGGAAAGTGAAACTAATTCTCACCAAAGGTAAATGCTACATTAGCATTTCCATAAGGTTGTGAAGTTTATGGTATAGTCTCATTTATTGGGGCAAAAGAATGACGTGAACTCAAAAAAAAAAAAAATTTGCGCCAAATGAAAGCCACACGGTTGATCTAGCGTTCTCTTAAAGCCTTACCCACCAGATTCAAGGGTTATAGAGAGAGAAACTCGTAGAGAAGTTTTTGATATCTATTACTTGTAAAATGATACAAACGAGGGCAATGATATATATAGGGGTCTCTTTTGATTACAAGTACATCCCCCCTTAATATAACGGTGGTGGAGACTTTATCTTCCCATCTATCAACTTTCCGCAATAATTACAAGAATACCCTAGAATAATGTACATTTTCCATATCACCCTTAAGAATATTCTAGAGTGCTCAAGAAACTCTAGGTCCTTGGAAACTTCAAGGCTTGCCCGGTCATCTTGGATAGTTCCTCCGTTTATTATGTCTTGAAAGCCTTTGGACTATGAACACAAGGGTCGTGGACGGTAGATGGCAAATCTAACTTCAACTTAACAAAAATTATGGTCAAGTCAGCCAGGGTGTTGGAATTACTAATAGAATGGCTACATTAAGTAGAAGAAGATTTTTGAATGTTCAAGGACTAAATTGAAAAGATTGATTTTGGAGATCACATTCAACATCATCTCTAGAATTTTTGTAGAAGATTCACTTTATCAGTGCAGAAATTGATAAGTCGGGAAATCTGAAGTATCTCAACTCTAGAAAAGTCAAAACGATCAATAGGGTGTAACCCCATCGAGAGTTCAAACTAAAGAAGTAAATCGCGTTCCGTTTTGTCTGAATTTGGTTTAGAACTTTTGATGACCATATTTAGGAAATAATTGAATTTGTCCATTATATAACAAACATATCCTAATTAAGGCGATCACTATATGGAAAGAAAGAATAAATAAGGAAAGATCATGTCTACCGAAAGCATTACTAAAATAGTAAAATGGAAAGGGTTGAGAGTGTTCTGCATTTACTAAATTGTTCAGTGACATATGCAAAATTTTATTGTTCCGTGCTAAAAAATAAGTATTTTTCTCGTTTGGGTAAATTTTAATGACTGTTGATAAGTGTCAAAACGGTGTTAGGTAAAAAATTACCAGTGACTTAAACTTGTTTGTAACATACTAAAGGCTTTTACAAAATTAACAATTTTTTTTATAGTTTTCAGATCAGCAATTTTGTAACTTGCCAATTTTTATTTGGATAAGTCACCAACACTTCGAACTTACTAAGTCTTGTATGAAATGACCAATCTAAATTAGAGTGTTTATCAACTTTTGTTAGATTGAGTTACTAAAACATTGGTAACTCACCAATAAGTTACGGGTAAATCAAGTGATCAACAAGTTTTCATAGCAATAGTTTTTTTTCACTTACCAACTATTTCAAAATTCTACTAGCACAAAAAAGTAGTTCATTGCTTCTTTTTAAACAGACCGTAGAATGTCCGACACTTGGCCAGAAGAAACCGACAATCTAAAAGAAAGCCTTTCGAATTGTTGTCAAATGCACTAGGATGGAAAGATAAGAAAAGGGGACCTTGTCCCTTGAGATCTTAACAATGAAGTTGTACGATGCTCAAGCATGAGAATGAAAAAGACTACTAAACAATCAAATACCCAATTGATAGAAAAGAAAAACCAGATGATTGACCTAACAAATATTTAAATTTTTCATGGCAGTTTTGAGTTTTGAGATGGCCGCTCGGCGGCCAGTTTACATAATGGATGACGATTATGGCCGTTGACCAAAAAGTGTTCTAATACAGGGGCCCGATCCGATTAGATCCGATCCACTAAAAAACCTTACCCTTTTAAGAGTGTTTGAGAGGCCCAATAGACTCAAACCCGGAGGGGAACTAGCCTGACCCAATTGAATTAATTAATCCCGTTCATCTAACAAACAAATTTTAAAAGATGCCTCCAATGCAAGCCACTCATGATTCATTTCATGAGGACATATTTGCATTGGACTTCAGGGGGAGGAAATTTTAATTGACGGCCGCGGAGTCAAAACTGCACAAGCTTCATTGAAAGCTGCATGGGTTTGGCCGCCGAACCTATGTGAATAAAATCATAAAGTTCTAATCTTTTGATTAAAAGCGTGGGCAAACCCGTCAAGCTCGATTACCCAATTCTCAAAGTAATAGCAATAACAACAACAACAACAATAATATTCGCCGTTTAAACCATAAACTTCCGATCTTTAAATTAAAGTGGTAGGCAAATCCGTCAAGCTCGATCACCCAATTCCAAAAGAACAAGACATATTCTTGAATGTCTGATGCGTACCAAGAGGATTTAAGTCCTTCATGATTTGGCACGAACTAAGAACCCAAAAACTGCCTCGTCTTCAAGCTGTCTCGATCACAATTAATCCAATGACATGATGATGGCGCTTACAACAACACTAGGGATGGAATTCTCGAACGAGACAATCGCGAGCCAAAGTTAGACATGGCTTTAGCAACAAAGACAAGGTCAGAAGGGAGCAACGTTTGAAGTTTTGCTCTCTTGGGCAAATACTTAGTTTGACAAGAACATAGGATTAACATGTCCGTCTGCATTGTTGATAGTCATTGGAATGGCTTTTTGCAGCAAAGACAAAGTCAGAAGAGGAATGTCTCAAGTTATGCTCTCTTCGGAAATGGTTAGTTCGATAGGATTGCATATAGTGATAGTACTTAGACTGAAACTTTAAGAAAGCTCTTCTAGATAATATCCTCATCTTTATTTAACCTATGCATGACTCACGCCTTGTCTTGACGAAGATGTATTGTAGGCACAAGAACACCATAGGATCCCTATCTGTGCATCTTCTATGTGGACGGAATGTGAAAAGAATCGAGCGCGCATGACTCTTGTAGGAATGTCTCAAGTTGTGCTCTCTTTGGAAATGGTTAGTTCGATAGGATCGTATATAGTGATAGTACTTAGACTGAAACTTTAAGAAATCTCTTCTAGATAATATCCTCATCTTTATTTAATCTATGCATGACTCGCGCCTCATCTTGACAAAGATATATTGTAGGCACAAGAACACCGTAGGATCCCTATATGTGCATCTTCTATGTGGACTGAATGTAAAAAAATCGAACGTGCACGACTCTTGTTGGAATGTCTCAAGTTATGCTCTCTTCGGAAATGGTTAGTTCGATAGGATCGTATAAGTGATAGTACTTAGACTGAAACTTTATGAAAGCTCTTCTAGATAATATCCTCATCTTTATTTAAGCTATGTATGACTCATGCCTCATCTTGACGAAGATATATTGTAGGCACAAGAACACCGTAGGATCCCTATCTGTGCATATTCTATGTGGACGGTGTCGCGACCTAAATTTCTCAGGCTAATGGATTATTAAGACTAAGCCTAACTCGAGCCCTCTCAAACCCTACCAATTCGCAACTTAGGGTTTAAGTGTTTAACATACAAAAGTTTTCATGCTTGAAGTCGCCACTAATCTATTTGTGGTAGATCGATTAGAAACCTAAATAAAACATGGGGAGATATGTTTTATTCTTATGAACCAAAAATTCTAAGTTCGGGAACTTGGTTACGCTAGATCTAGTCTAACGCCCTTTCGATACCTTTTCTTTTCAAAAATATTTATGCAGGCAGTCAGATCCATTTTATTACCTAATCACCGCTATAACATGTGAGGTGTTCATGCAGGTGCGCAAACCACCAATTTAACACTCAAGAAAACAATAAATAAATTACAAGATTAAGAGAATGACGTACTTTAATGCAATGCAAGCATCTGCATTATTAGTAGAAAACCATACAGACAATCCTACTATGATTTCTGCTTAACAAAACAAGGTACTCGGTGTGTTATTTAGGATCTGCGCTTTATTAAAATGAAAACTAACATATATGTAATGATGTGCAAAAAATGACATGCGATTAATGTAACCTAGCATGCATATTATATGTCATGCAACGACGTGACCAAATTCTAATGGTGGACAAATGATTTATTTTTGGTATTTTTCCAATGAAATTTGGAATTAAAAAATAACCTAAATAATCTATTAGGATTAGAATAACACCTAATTTAAACTAGGAAATAAATTATCTCAAGTCCTAATTTAAATTAAATAATTATCCTATCTTCTAGAAACATTTAGGGTTCCCCAAGCATGCAAAACTTCTAATTTAAATCCTAACTAACATATTTTTGGATTTTCTTCATTAAAAAAATCAATCAAACAAAGATAACAAACGCATTCAAACAATCCACACAATCTGCAAGATTTTTCTTATCATATTCGAATTAGGAAAGAGAATTGAACTAACGGTCATATCTATAGGGTTATAGATACCGACGAAGAGTCGATTATTTGAATTTGGAAAGCAAATAAAATCTATTATCGCATTCAAATAGTTATGGATAAGATAATGATTTTCGTATCACCGCATATCGTATCTTAGGGTTAAAGTCAGATAGTCGTCCAAATACGTTGCCAAATTAGGAAAAATTCCTAATTTTGAATATTTTAGAAATTTGCAAATATTGTGTGCATTATCCCTAAGATCTAACAATCCACCAAATATTCACTGAATATTTAAAACACCTAAACTAGGAATTTAAAATATTCTAAAAAAAAACATTGCATATCGATCGTACCTAATTTGGCGAATATTTCCAAATTTGAATCGCCGAGATTGCGGATCGGGACCAGGTGGAGCAGACGGCTGGCGGGTGGCTGACGTAGGGTGAGGCCATGGGACTCATGACTGATTGGAGAGCTCGCAGAGCAACCTCAAACGAGCTCTATGAGACTGGACTGGTACTCTCAGTGTGCAGCTGCTCATTGTGAGGGGACTCGTAGCGAGACTCATAGCTCTCGAAGAGAAGTCTCGATCTTCAAAGCTCAGACGATGTGCTCTGTCTTTCTATCTATAGTGTCTCTTCTTCCCCTTTTGGCGCTTTCTGCACGTGGAATTTAGTGGGGGTGCAAGAAGAAAGTGGAAAAGAATAATAATGGGATGCAAATATTAGACATTGATGAAGAATCAGCCTCCCCTTTTTGTCTTCTTCTCCTCAACAACTTATATTGGCCTCGTGAAGAAGCTAAGATTTGGACGAGAATTGTTGAAGTGAAGTGTGGATGACCAGTGCACTCCGTCACGAACGTCTTCTTCCTCATGTGCCGTGGGTGTTGCCGAGGAAGCAACACTAACCTCCCTCTCTAATTTTTTTCTCTGCCGTGAATAGTCAATTGTGAAGCTCCCCTCATGATTTCATCTCTTTATTCTCTGGTTGTCTCTCAATGTGGCCGTGTGATTCAATTGTGTGGCCTCGTGGCTTGGAGGTGAAGCTCAGCAGATCAGTTCAGGGGGTGTCGGCATTGGGGAACAGGTCTGCAGCATGTCGAGGCTAGAGCAAGAAGCAGTCGTAATTGTCGAGGGATCCTCGGCTCGGACAGAAGCAATAACTCTTCCCGGTACGGGGCAGCGGCAGGCGTCAAGGGACAGCAGCTGCGGTGATCGTCGCGGTGGTGGCGACGATGAGGAGTGGTGAAGACGGTGCGGTCGCAAGGCGGTGCGACAGTGGGGCGGGCACATGCACGAGTGGCTCTCTCTCTTACTCTTGTTATTGCTCACGTGTCTCTCGTGCTCTAAAAAATTGTGTTCTGGAAATAGTTATGAGAGCTCCCTTCACTGAATGTGTTGAAAAAGAACAAGCGGCAACAAGCGACAAGTATGGTTCAATAACCTCTAAAGAAAGCAAAGAGTAGAAGAGGACACAAATAAGAAAATTGCTGCTGAAAAACTCATGTACTTTTTACTCAATAGATCACAAGCCTATTAAATAGGCATAACATTAAAAACTACTCAGCAACAGGATAACAATAACAAAAACCCACTAACATATCTCTCCAACTAAAACGTGTAGAAACAAACCCCTACAAACTAAGACTCCACTACTATATTATTGAAGACATGTAAAACTGAAATTTGACCACTTCAACACTACTTCACGTGCTGATGTTGTGTTTGTTCAATACTCCCCCTCAATACCAGCTTCTACTCTTTTCACCATACTGAGCTGATGACAGAAACTTTCGAACTTGTTGCTACTCAAGCTTTTTGTAAACAAATCTGCAACTTGGTTTTCTATTTTGACATGCTCCAACTCAATTTCTTCTTGCAAGACTTTCTCTATGATAAAATGATGATGCACCTCTACATGCTTAGTTCTTGCGTGAAAAACTAGATTCTCCGCCAAACGTATTGCCGACAAGTTGTCGCAGTACAAAGAGACACCATACTCTATTGGTTGATGCAAGTCTTTCAATAATTGCATAAAGCCAAGTGCTTTCTTGAGCTACCATCGCTGTTGCTCGGTATTCTGCTTCCGTGGTTGACAAAGACACCGTTGGTTGTCTTTTACTACATCAAGAAATTGCTCTGGACCCAAGCATGAAGACATACCCGGTAGTTGAACGCTGGGAATCATGGTCACCTGCATAGTCGGCATCATAGTAGCCAACTAGTTTGCAAACTCCACCTTTCTTGTACATAATACCATAGCCAAGCGTGCTCTTCACATATCTCAAGATTCGACAAACTGATTCCAAATGAGTCTTCTTTGGATTTTGCATGTAGCGACTCATCACACCAACTGCAAAAGAAACATCCGGTCTTGTTAAAGTTAAGTAGATAAGACTACCCACCAACTGCCGATACATGGTAGCATCTTCTAAATCTTTCCCTTCATGAGCACACATTTTGGTGCTTGGCTCCATTGGTGTCGATATTGGCTTGCATCTAAGCATTGTAAATTTCTTCAACAAATCTTTGGAATACTTTTGCTGATGGAGAAATATTCCTTCCTAAGTATAGTCGACCTCTAAACCAAGAAAGTGTTTGAGCTGTCCAAGTTTTTTCATCTGAAAGCGAACTGATAAATTCTCTTTGGTTTGGAGAATTTCTTCTTCCCAATCTCCTGTGATGATTAAATCATCCACATACACCAGCAAAATAGCTAGCTTCCCTCCTTTAACTTTGACAAACAAGCTAGAATCCACATATGTCACCAAATAACCACTATGAGTAAGAAATTCAGCAATCTTACCATACCAAGCTCTCGGTGCTTGTTTAAGCCCATAAAGAGCCTTTCGGAGCTTACACACATACTCGAAATGATCTTGATTCTGAAAGCCCATTAGTTGGCTCATGTAGATCTCCCGATCTAGCTCTCCATGCAAAAATGCATTTTTCACGTCCATTTGCCATAGGTTCTAACTTTTGCTTGCTGCAAGTGCCAGTAGGACTCGTACAGTTGTAAACTTCCCAACTGGACTAAACGTTTCATCATAGACTAGTCCATATTGTTGAGAGAACCCTCGAGCTACCAGACGAGCTATGTGCCTCTCTATTGATCCATCTGTGCGGCGCTTTATCTTATACACCAATTTGCAAGAAATAGGCTTCACATCTCTTGGCTTTGGTATGAGCTCCCAAGTTTGATTTTGCTCTAATGCAACAATTTCCTCTTCCATAGCCTTAATCCATTTCGAACTTTGAGACACTTCCTCAAATGTCTTGGGCTCTTTTCCATCTGCCTCTTCCACTATGGCCGCATTAGCATACTTAGGATTTGGCTTTCGGGCTCTTGTTGACCTTGTAAGTGCAGTTGGCGTACTTGCTCCACTTGGCTCATCTTCTTCGCTTGGCCTTTGATATACACCTGTTGGCCAAGGATTTTGAGCTATGCCTTCTTCAACATCTGCATCGTCGTTTGCAACCTCTGTTTCACTTGAACTCAACTGGAATTGAGAAATTTCTAACATTTCCTTACAAACATCCGAGTCCGGTAGTACTTCCTTGTTCGAGGACCACCATGAGGAAGCTTCATCAAACACCACATTCCGAGATGTGTAGCATTTCCCGGTTGTTGGATCGCAACATTGCCACCCTTTTCTTTGATTGTCGTATCCTACAAAGATACATCTAATAGCCTTTTTCTCCATCTTGCTACGTAACTGGTCAGGTACAAATACATAGCACACGCATCCAAAAACTCGAAAATGACTAACGGCAGGCTTCATGTTCCATATTTTTTCAAAAGGTGAACAAAAGCATAACCTTTGTTGAGAAAGCCTATTGATCACGAAGGCCACAATTCTCATCGCTTCTGCCCAAAACCGTCCCGGAACATTCTTTGAATGAAGCATACTTCGACATACTTCTACCAGATGCCTATTTTTTCTTTCTGACACCCTGTTTTGCTGCGGAGTGCAAGCACATGTGAACTGATGGCGTATTCTGCACTCCTGAAGGAAATCTGTGAACTCATTTGAGATGTACTCTCCTCCATTGTCGGTGCGTAGACAACAGACTCTTTTACCAACCTCCGCTTCCGCTACCTTCTTGAACTCTGTGAATTTTGAAAAAGTTTTAGATTTTTCCTTCATAAAGTAAACCCACACGTACCTCGAGAAGTCATCAATGAAGGTCACCATATACTTCATCCCACCAGTGGAGGCTTGCTTAATTGGTCCAAACACATCAGAGTGTATCAACTCTATTAGTTCCTTCGCTTTAAATTTGGACTCTTCATACAGCAACTGGTGCGCTTTTCCATACTGACATCCTGCACATACAGTGTCTGTTCTCACTTCAAGTTGTGGAAGTCCCTTCAACATCGACTTCTTCATCATCACATCTAGCTTGGAATAGCTAACGTGACTTAGCCGCATGTGCCATAAGTTTGCCGTCTCATTCCTTCTCGTCTTGTGTACATATGCGGTTTTCGCAGACATCACTTAGACAGACTCCGTTCTTCATCCCTTCATTACCGGCTTTTCTGTAATCTCGAGGTCTCGATATATCTTCACATCTTGTGGACCAAACAAAACAAAATGGCCAGAAGATGTTAATTGTGCTACCGAGAGAAGATTTTTTCTCATACCTAGAACATGATAGACGTTTTGGAGTGGCATCTCGGCATTGCTACATTGGGGAGAGATGGCCGTATTACCGATGTGGGCTATCGGTAACTTTGAGTTATTTGCCATCACCACCACCCGACTTCCCTTGTACTCCGACAAGTTTTGCAACTTTTCTTTATCAACGGTCATATGGTTTGAGCAACCCGAGTCAACGATCCAATCATTCTCATAATCGATTTTATTGAATGTTGTTACTATAAGAGCTAGCTCCTCCTTATCTACCGCAAAGAAAGCCTTAGCATCCCATTCGTCTTCGTTTTTTGAAGTAGCAGCGTTACTCTCGATGGCCTTTTTTTTTTACCAGCAATCTTTCACCAATTGACCTTTCTTATTGCAGTTGTAGCACTTCCCTTGAAACTTTTGGCCATTACCATGGTTCTTAGAACCTTTCCATGCATGAACGCTCCCTTTATCTTGATGACTTCTTGCCTTGTCATCGTTCTTTTTGGATCCACCATAGGCATGCCGCTTGGAATTCCACTTGCCTTTGTTGGCATAGAGTGCCTCTTCTTCATTCTTCAACGAGACTCCTCCCATTTGCTTAGCTAATGCTTCTTGACCAACTAGCAAATTTTCGAATTCAACAAGCGACGGCTGAGTTTGCCATCCTTGTATGGCAGCAACAAAACTCCTGAATTTTGGCTTCAAACCATGGATGATGATCCGCTTCATCCTGGTATCGCCAATCGAAGCCTCCGGATCCAATTCAGTAATCTCTCGGCATAACGTCTTCACTTTGTGGAAGTACTGAGCAACTGTCATGTCGCGTTACGTCATCAACAACAACTCACTTTCTAAGAATTGGAGCTTCGTATTGTTCTTCTTAGAGAACAGTTTGGCGAACGTATCCCAAGCTTCTTTGGGAGTTTTCGCATCTCGGATATGTTCCAGCATATCCTCTTCAACTGTCATCTTCAAAATGAACATGGCTTTGCCCGCTTTAATTTTCCACTTCCGCAATGTCCCATTCGCATCTTCAGCCTCCGGTTGCCTCACATCGTTTCCATTGACAACCTCCCACAAATCATGGCCCTGCATATAAGACATCATGCAGGTAGACCAAGAATTGTAGTTTTGGTTGCTAAGCTTCTTGATTCCGCCAACGACTTGAAGATCGCCCATCTTGGCAATAGAGATGGTCACAAAATACCCAAAACCTTGCTTTGATACCAGACTGTTGAAAAAGAACAAGCGGCAACAAGCGGCAAGTATGGTTCAATAACCTCTAAAGAGAGCAAAGACTATGTCGCGACCTAAAAAATTTTCATTTTTCGGGCTAATGGATTATCAAGACTAAGCTTAACTCGAGCCCTCCCAAGCCCTACCAATTCGCAACTTAGAGTTTAAGTTTTTAACATGCAAATGTCTTCATGCTTGGAGTCGCCACTAATCAATTTACGGTAGGTCGATTAGAAACCTAAATAAAACATAGGGAGATATGTTTTATTCCTACGAACCAGAGATTCTAAGCCCGGGGACTTGATTACGCTAGATCTAGTCTAACGCCCTTTCGGTACCTTTTCTTTTCAAAAATATTTTGGCATGCAGTTTGGATCCATTTCAACTTAATTATTAACATGTAAGGTATTCATGCGGGTGCGCAAACCACCAATTTAACACTCAGGAAAGCATTAAATAAATTGCAAGTTTGGAAGAATTACTTACCTGGAAGCAACACAAGCATCTGCATTGTTAGCTAGAAAATCACATTAACATCCTAATATGATTTCTAATTAGCAAGCAATTCACTTAATTTCTCTTTTGATTTTCACTTATTTAAATGAAATCTAATCTATATGCAATGACGTGCAAAAATGACATGCAATTAATGCAACCTAGCATGCAAACTATATGTCATGCGACGACGTGACCTAATTCTGATGACGGGTAAACGATTTATTTTTGATATTTTCTAATGAAATTCGGAATAAAAATATGCTTAAAATAACATGCAATCTATGATGACTTAACATATCCTAACATGACTTATTTTTGAGATTTTTGTTAAAATTTGAAATAATAAATTACTTAAATTAAGAATGCAATCTATCCTAATCTACCATAAAGCAATTCATTCTTTTTTTTGGGTTTTCATGAAAATTCGGAATTAAAAAATAACCTAAATAATCTAATAAGATTAGAATATTGTTTAATTTAAACTAGGAAATAGATTATCTCAAGTCCTAATTTAAATTAAATAATTACTCTATCTTCTAGATACATTTAGGGTTCCCTAAACATGCAAAACTCAAATTCAAATCCTAACTGATATTTTTTTGAATTTTCTGTTTAAAGGAAAGCAAATAATAAAAAAAAACAAGGATAGCAACCACATTCAAATCGTCCACGCGATCCGCCAAATTTGTTTCAAATTCGGATTAGGCACAAAAATCGAACTATCGGTCATATCTATAGGGTTATAGATATTGACGGAAAATTGATCGTTTAAATTTGGAAAGCAAATAAAGATCAGTATCGTATCCAAGTGATTATGGATAGGATAATAATTTTCCGTATCGCCGCGTATCGTACCTTAGGAATAAGGTCAGATAGTCGTCCAGATACGTTGCTAAATTAGGAACGATTCCTAATTTTGAATATTTTCAAATATTGCGGATATATCGAACATTATCCTAAGATATCTAAATATCCACATGATATTTATGAAATATTCAAAACATGCAAATTAGAAAATTAAATATTCTGAAAAATATAGGATAATGTTCAATCACCTAATTTGCAGATAATCTCCAACTTTATCAATTTCGGAGAAACATCTTCTGAATTCTAAAAGAATGAAAATCAGATCTGGACACAAATACTGATCAGATTGTGAAAATTTCTTTTGAAAATCCAAATGACCTCCGATTTTGATGAAATTAGTATCAATGGAAAGATCTCGATCTCAGTATGAACTTTCATGAAGAAAACTTTTTCAGATTTCGAACACGCAAATTTATAAAAATTGAAGAACACACGAAGGTCAATCTGGAACTGATCTATCATCAGATTCATGCATATATGACGTTGCAGATCGTATCATGCTAACACGCTTGGAATTTTATGAAAATTTTATGGTGAACAGAAAAAGATGTGATCTACAATTTTCGTCAAGAAAGTTTTTTCAAAAAATGATCATAGAAAATCATAAAAATCACAGAACATCACAACATCAGTCAGAACATTATCAGAACAGACTTCAACATCATATTCCAGATTCTGATCCTAACTTCCGAAATAGTTTTGACATAGCAAATCAGGTCCGATTGAGGCATATGATATATCAAATCAAAGCTTAAGACGTGCTTTACGATTCTCTAATTCATCACTTCACAAGATTTTGACATTAACGAGCTGAAATCGGCATCTCAAGCATACTGATTTCTATGTACACGATTTTACAGAACAAAGTCCAAGTGCACTTACCTTGTTTAACGATGCTCCGGCACGAAATCGAGCGATCCGGCCTCCGTATTCAGATCAAAAACAACACGGAGAAGTCTCGGAAAGCTCGGCCGACCACAGTGATGTGAAAACGCCAAGGAGTGTTGCCGCAAGTTCTGGATAGCCGGAGGAAGTCGCCGATCAGTCGGTTCAGCCGCTTGAATCGGCTGATCACATCATCGGCAGCAGCGTTAGCGGAAGGCAGCGACGTCGGCGGGCGGTTGAGGCGCGACGACAGCGGTGCGGCGGCGTGCGGCGTGCCCCTGGTGGTGGTGCGCGACGTCACTTTCTCTCTCACACTTGCCTTTCTCTAAAAATCAGATTTGAATTATGTGTTGTCCCCCAAAATTCTGACCTAAACATGCTTATATAATACTAACCTAGGTCAATTAGATGGGCTCTCTAGTCCTAATGGGCTTAGACTTGGGCTTAGGTCTTAATCTGATTTCTGATTTTATTTAATTCCTAAACGGGCTGAATTAACTTGGGTTTTAATTTAATTGAACATAATGGGCTGAATTAAGCTCAAATTAAAACGACCAAACCTATTTGACTCGTAATTTTCGGCCCTTGCCTTTCCGAGCGAACCGAGTCCCATTCGATGAAATTAAGCTCGTTCGTCATCACCGATCCGATGCAAAATGCGATTAAATTAAAATGAACCTAAACTATATGTTATGCAATTTAAATATTTTTGTTTAGGGGTTAAAAATTAATCCCTAATTTTCTATGCAAATTACGACTAAATGATTAGTAAAATTTAGGTGTCAACAGAGTAGAAGAGGACATACATAAGAAAATTGATGCTGAAAAACTCACGTACTTTTTACTCAACAGATCACAAGCCTATTAAATAGGCATAACATCAAAAACTACTCAGCAATAGGATAACAATAACAAAGACCCATTAACATATCTCTCCAACTAAAACGTGTAGAAACAAACCCTTACAAACTAGGACTCCACTAGTACATTATTAAAGACATGTAAAACTGAAATTTAAACACTTCAACACTACTTCACGTGCTAGTGTTGTGTTTGTTCAATAGAATGGTATAATCACGTATTTATATTGCAACCCTAAGTTAATTGACCGGGCTTCTTAATCCTAATAGGCTTAGACTTAGGCTTTACCATTTAATTTTATTTTAACTCCAAATGAGCTAAATTAATTTGGGCTGATTTTAGCTCAAATTAAGATAACCAATGCCTTTTAGATTAGTAAATTTTGGCCCTTAATCCCTTGAGTGAGTCGAGTTTCACTCGACGCTCGAGCTCGATTTATGCGATAAATTTTCAGCTTACTCGCCATCGCGAGTCCGATGTGGAATGCAATTAAACTATATGATCCTAAATTATATGCTATGCGATTTTGATATTTTTGTTTAGAGGTTAAAATTTAATCTTCAATTTTTTATGTAATTAATCATTAAATGGTGTGTCAAAATTTAGGTGTCAACGGACGGAATGTGAAAAGAATTGAACATGCATGACACTTGTAGGATTCTTCATTAAGCTTATAGTTCTCGAAGGTGGCTTTCTAAAGAGCTTTTATCAAAAATGCAGCACGAGATAAGGCTAAACGCACCTCAGAAAGCGTCGGTTTGAAAGTGGCTAACGACGAAAGTTTCAAAACGGACAAAGCACGAAGAGGTGAGAAAACAAGAAAAAAAAAAGGCAAAGAAAATTCAAAAACATGCGGGGTTGCATGAGAAATCACGTGTTGGCGTTTCCTGTTCACGTTCGTATGTGTCGCTACTACATTTGCGCAAAAACGTCGCAAGTCTTGTCGAACATATCAGTTGCCCTAATGTCCGATTTTCCTTTCTTGGTCAAGCTAGTCATATGCATCTATTGAGCAAAAACGTCACGTTACCCTTCTCTTTTCTGCAACTATAATTCTATTCATGGCGACTATTCGACATAAAGCTCGATTTTGCGCCACTGAGATTAACCCATCTCGAGCTGTTTGGTCAAAGATTAAGCACCGACATGGGCTTGACTTGACCTTTTTTGGCTTCAGCAACCGAAAGAGGTTTCATATCTCCAAAACGGTGGCCAAAGATAAGCGCGCATTTTCGCTTTACCTTGATTACAAGTTAAGGTTCTTACGAGAAGATTTAATGGGAACTCGCTAGCGTAAAGCATTATGAACGGGACCATACAATTTGGAAGGCAACCTTTACCACCAGTCAAGATGTTACGTGCACTTTTTTAGCACCACTTTTTCTCGCTGTCAAATTTTACGTGCTCACAGTGATAGATTGCTCTAGAACTCGAGTGCTCTTTTTAGTGTTCGCGGTTTCGCCGACTAAAACACTGTAACGATACTTTTCATATTCGTCGTGCAACAGGACTACAGATTCGATTGATCCCAAAACACGCACGGGAACAATCTAGTGCCCAAGAAAAAGTACGCAAACAAAATTATGCAATTCCGTATGTTTAATGATTCGAGAGTGAATTCGGGAGATCATTTCAGCACTGGGATGCTAACATATGCCTTGCAGTTTTCACGAATTCGATAACGGATCCTTGGCCAATATGAGAATTACGATACTAAACCCATTTCAACAATCAATTAATAGAAATGAGAGCAACGGGTTCTCTCTTACTAAAGGAACATGAGCTTTCGAGAGATAGTTTTGCTCAACTCCGTCTACTACGAACCAGATTGATCACAAAGATCACACGAATAAGATCAAAATGATTTATGATGATGTCAAAAGACGAGTCCCGCTGAAGACCCATGGTGAGGTCAAACATGATCTATGTTGCTTACATCTGGGTTCATAAATCTGGGTTTAGGCTCAAAAAATTAACCCCCCCCCATCAAATAGCTCATTAAGACATCGTTTATGAACACAGAGTCCGCGGTCAAACTTTACCCAAAATGGAATGAGTCCACGCGAGAGAGAGGAAGTTTGAGGAGGCACGAGTCCTTGGGTCCGTGGACTGGATGTGTCCGTGAATAGGGCATGCCCGACTCCCGTTGACCGCACTCAGACGCAAGACGAGACGAGGCTGCCACCAATCAACGTCGCAACGCCTAATCGACCACGGTTTTCGAGCTCATGGAGCATATCTCTTCTGGAAGCTAGCAATCCCGCGTTTGATCCGGTCCTCGAACGTGCGGGTCAAGAAAATAACGTGGAAATTGCTCAGACTTAGCTAGCTCCCAGTTACTCAAAGGGACACGATCGGGCGTTGTCGTTTCAATGTCTTCGGCCAATCATTAGCTTATGGTTCGTGTATTTTTTTTTTTTTTTTTTTGGTCTTTGCTGCTCCCGAAGTAGCGAAAATGGTACAATATGACCCAGGCGTGCATTCTTTTGGACTGGCCTCTAACTGTTTGTGTTTATGCCCGAGCCGTCCAAAATATAACTCGATATGCTTGCGGACAATCTGAGGGCGAGGACTGTACTGTTCGATCCCTCCATTTGCTCCAATCCTTGGTGGGCAATTAAAGAATTAAACGATGCCGATGTATCCTCGAGATGGGTTCGTTTCTGGTACCTTGAAAATGGGTCCATTCACAAGCTTCCAAAGCCTTCCTTTGTTGGGACTCTCCTACAGTCTGTGAATATTGAATGCTCTCTCCAAAGTCCTATGCTGGCCACTACATAAAAACGTATTGTGCTGGCCACTACAGTCTTATTATAATGCTTAACCTAACTTAAAACAGTGTCTGCTGATATGTATTTGTGGTTGAGGTCAGGAATGCTCTGTTTTTTTGGTCGGTTTCATGTTCCTTCTTTTTTATGGGACGAGGAGAACAAATACTCGGACATAGAATCTCAAAATCTTAGTTGAGATGAGGGGACTAGAGAGAAGGTGCTCTTCACCTGCTCTCTTAGCCGGCATTACAAGACCATGCGCTATGAGTTACGGCATATCACAAAGCATGTCAAAATTCGACTTTTTCTCTTTTGCCATTTTTCTTTGGTCTCTGAAAAAGCGCATGTCAAATTCATTGTTGTGGGGGAAGCCGATTTCCTATAAAACCCCCCCTCCTCCCCTCCTTCCTCAAGCCCCCTAAATTCCCCCCCCCCACCCCCCCCCTTCTCTCTCTCTCTCTCTCTCTCTCTCTCTCTCTCCGACATAGTGACATTGTGTCGGCAAACATCTCCTCTCCTCTGCCGCGAAGAAGACTACCACCACCTGCCTCTCTCGATCAAAGAACAAACCATGCACACACCATTGACCCAAAAATACCCGCAACACAACGAAACCCAGAAAGGGCAAAAGACCCATCTCTCTCTTGTCGTAACAGAAGTGAAGTCCATAGCCCAAATGGCCCTCCCCATGATCCTCACCGGTCTCTTGCTCTACTGCCGCTCCATGATCTCCATGCTGTTCCTGGGCCGCCTCGGCGATCTTGCACTGGCGGGTGGCTCCCTCGCCCTCGGCTTTGCGAACATCACTGGTTACTCCATCCTATCCGGCCTCGCCATGGGGATGGAGCCCATCTGCAGCCAGGCCTTCGGGGCCAAAAAGCATGCCCTCCTTGGCCTTTCCCTGCAGAGAACCGTTCTCTTGCTCATGTTAACCTCATTGCCCATCTCTTTTCTGTGGCTGAACATGAAAAGGATCCTCCTTTTTTGTGGCCAGGATGAGGCCATAGCAACAGAGGCACAATCTTTCCTTCTGTACACAATCCCTGACCTCTTGGCCCTGTCTGTTCTTCACCCGCTTAGGATTTACCTCCGGAGTCAATCCATAACTCTGCCCCTCACATTCTGTGCCACTCTCTCCATTCTTTTACACATACCCATCAACCTCCTCCTCGTAAGGCATCTCGGGCTCGGGATCAAAGGCGTGGCGCTCGGTGGGGTCTGGACTAACTTCAATCTTGTAGCCTTTCTGATCGTTTACATACTCGTCTCCGGCGTGCACAAGAAAACGTGGGGAGGCCTCTCCTGGGACTGCTTCAAGGACTGGAGGAACCTGCTGAATTTGGCCGTGCCGAGCTGCGTTTCGGTGTGCCTCGAGTGGTGGTGGTACGAGATCATGATCCTGCTATGCGGGCTGTTGCTCAACCCGAGAGCAACGGTGGCGTCCATGGGCATTCTGATCCAGACCACCTCCCTCATCTACATATTCCCATCCTCTCTTAGCTTCAGCGTATCGACCAGAGTCGGCAACGAACTGGGTGCGAACCGGCCTTTGAAAGCCAAGCTCTCTGCCGTTGTCGGCCTGGGCTGCAGCTTCGTGCTCGGGCTGTCAGCCCTGGTCTTTTCCGTCACGGTGAGGAACACATGGGCCAGCATGTTCACTCGAGATACGGAGATCATGACGTTGACGTCCCTAGTGTTGCCCATAATTGGGCTGTGCGAGCTTGGGAACTGCCCGCAAACAACGGGCTGCGGGGTACTGAGAGGCACGGCAAGGCCGAAGGTCGGAGCCAACGTCAACCTGGGCTGCTTTTATGTGGTCGGAATGCCGGTGGGCGTCGGATTGGCGTTCTTCTGCAGGTTCGACTTCGAGGGGCTCTGGCTCGGCCTCCTGGCCGCGCAAGCGTCGTGCTTGGTGACCATGTTGGCCGTCCTGGGGTTCACGGATTGGGAACGCCAAGCGCAGCGAGCTCAAGAGCTGACCAGAGACGCCGGAGACCAAGCAGCAGCTGCAGCTGTTGTTGACAACGAAGCGGTTGAGGCGAAGAAGCCACTCATAGCAGAAATCAAGGAGGATTCATTAAATTTATCAGGAGATTTAGAGGATGCCGATCATCAGCACCGCTCATCACCACCTGTCTGAGTCGCTCACACACTTTTTGTCTCATCCTTCTCATTTGTTTAATCAAAATTTTTGTCCGTTATCGTACAGATGGATACTTGGATTGGGACGAGAGAGACAGAGGAGAAACGGAAGTTGTTCTCGAATTACAGTAGTTCCTTGTTTAGCATTCAAAATTTGTGGGACGTCGCCGGGAATTTAGTGAAATTATGACTAGTTAAAAAGGTCGGGACGACCGCAATCTTGTAACCTACTTACTATTCTATTCAGCAGTGGAAAGAAACTAGAATATATATATTTTTATATATATAAAGAAAAATTAATTGAAATGTTACGGCTTTCCATTTTCTTCATGGCATGGGAGACAGAGAAAGTCAACATGCACGTGCGAGGAAAATCTTGCTAAAAACCCGCGCAAGTAAATTGGCGGTGTTCGACCCAAAACAAAAAACAAAAAAAATCGGCGGTGAGGCTTTTGCCATGGAAAGAGATTAGAAGCTTTAATTCCGCCGCAATCATATTCATCCGGTTAATTTGGATAGTTGGTTAATTTTTCAACTATAACGAACTAAGAGTTAAAGCAGATCGTATAACAAATGGGTTACATAAAGTTTCAAAAGGGATTATGAAAAGAACTTAAATTTTTGTTTTAGCTCGAAAAAGAGCCCATGTGAACATATTGAAAACGCCAAATAAGAATTTGCCAAACCTAAAAATTTGCCGGATAATATACCGTTGGCTACCATTGCTGCCTTCAAAACCGCTCGTCATCTTCTGCGAAAGAAGTGTCTTCTCTCTCTCTCTCTCTCTCTCTCTCTCTCTCTCTCTCTCTCTACTGGTGTCAACTTCCTCCGATAACGTCCTTGAGGCCATGGACGGCCTTGTCCATGGTCATTGACACACAACACTTCAACCATGGTCACCGATCGCTATCGGGAAGCTCTGATTTGCTTTAGCTCTCGCCATCACGGGAGATTTTCCTCCTAAAAGTTTGACCGGTCGAAGTTGCAGAAGAAGGAAAGCATTCACCGGCTTTGGCAAAGCTCACCTCTTTCTCTCTCTGCAGTGGCTGGCATGAGAGAGAGACAGAGAGATATTGACTATCACGACGTTAAGCTTGCGGTGATTTAGTGGTTAGAGATTTCTTAGCATTTTTGTTTCATGAAAGTGTAATTTGACCTTTCTTTATTAATTGAGTTTCGTCTTAAAAATGTCAAAAGAATGAGGGTTTCGAAAATGGAAGATGTAAAGGTGAATTTAATGCAAATAGGTAAGGATGATATTTGGTATTTGGATAAAAAAAAAAGATAGGAAGATGTTAAGGCTCCGTTATTTTGCAAAAAATGAATAATTTGAAAAATATTTCATTGAAAGAAGATCGCTTGTATCGCTTAAAAAAATGAATGAATGAAAATATTTCTAGCGTCAATGAAAATATTTAGACATAAATTATTATCGGTAATGAAGATATTTTCAATTGACTAATTATTTTAAGAAATATGAGCAATCATTTTTTGGAAAACAAATTCAAATCATTCATTTTTCGCGAAATAAACGAAACCTAAATGTGGTAAAAAAATTTTACCAAAATTCGCTTATCGTAAGTTTCAATTGGGTATTGACATAAACAGGACCTTTACATTGAATAGTTAGTTTCTTTAAGAGTTAATGTCACAAAAAATCTCAAATTGATACATTTGTGATAAATTTACTTCAAACAAATTTTTTGACAATAAAAAAATCTCAAATTGGTATACATATGACAAATTTACTCTAAATTAATTTTTTGATCACGAAAAACCATAAACCGTTACACTTGTAACAAATTTATCTTCCTTAAAATTGAAATAATACTATAAAAAATCACAAACTGATAAATCTATGACGAACTGAGAAGTAAAACCCTAAATCGGTACATCCGTCAACTGTCACATGTCATCAAACTCAACAATTTAACGATAAAATTTAACAAAAATTAACGGAATGTAAATTTATCGCATGTGTACTAATTAATGATTTTTGGCTGTCAAAAAATTAATTCTAGATAAATTTATCACGGGTATATCAATTTAAAATTTTTCGTGATATTAATCATTTCTTTAAACGGGTGATAAAAACCTAACGTGTCACTTAACGTGCAAATCTCTTTTTTTTTTTTGAAACATATCGACATCGACATGGAATACAAGCACTATCGAATAGGACAAGGTTGCTCGAGGCCGGCCACTCAAGCGACCAGGCTTCCGTATTGTTCCACGTGTGATCTTTTGCAAACGTGGTTTCCCGCAAAAAGCCAAAGAACAGAAAAGAAAAGAAAAGGAAACGAGAGAAAAGCTTCCAAATTGTTTCAGGTGGGAAAATAAAAAGAACTCCGTCGGCCGAACGGTGAGCACCCGATGGGAAAAAGAAACTTGGGAATTTGTCCTGTCGATTCCAGGAAAAAAGCGGGCGTATGGATTCCTCCACCCGAAATATTCCTCTCCCGGACAAAAGTCAACCTTTGAAATGATCTCAGTGTCAGATTCCAGACAAGCCCGAGCAACAGATCTTTTGCTCCAGAAGACAAAGGACTGTACTGTTCTGCCAGTTTCTGCCAATTTCAGGGCCAGGTGCACGAGAATCAGATCCCGTTCCCCGGATTTTTACGAGGTATATTTGTTGGCCGGGGATGGCATCTTCCTAGGCCCTTTGTCGTTCTCGAAAGCGGAAGTCTTATCTTCATTTGACAAATGCTCGCTTTAGCTTTTTGAAATTGGAACTTTTGAGCCAGAATAATCGATCCTCGATCTCTTGCACCGTCTTCCGATGAAGCCCCTCCGACCCCGAATTCGATTAATGGGAGTTAATGTCCTTATCAAAGTCGGTAAGATCCCAATGTATTCGTCACTTTGGATTTATTACCTAATGCATGAGACTACAATCATACAATATATTTATAGATATAAATTTTCATTTTGTTTTGCTTGAGATATATATATATATATATCTAGGCGTGCGTGAAGAGGAGAGCCGGGAGAAAAAGAGACTATATGGAAAAAATAATGCGGCCCTAAGCGATGAATGTATCTAATTTTTTCAATAATTTAATTGCTTAAGCCTCTGAGCGAATGTAGCATGAATCAAGCGCATTGACGGAGTTCACTCTTAATGGAGGTACCGGACTTATCCTTCAAAGGATGCTCGTCGCTTCAGACTTGACTTTCCTCTTGACAAGAATACAAAAAAGGGAAGTACGGTCTAGCAAGTTGGTTTCAAAATAATACAAACTTTTTTTTTTTAGTTAAGACTACAACATCAATCAGCTTGTCAACCCACAAATATAATCGTGAGCTTAGTCGTTTTATTTTAATAATTGATTAAAGAGTGCCACAAAGTCAATCCTCGTCCAGTCAACCCCTGTTTTTTTTATTTTTTCAAGTGCAGGCATTGCGGTCTTAAAAGAAGACAAAAATCTTTAACACGTGAATTTCTTTTCGTTCTTTTTCACCGACGGCATATGGAAAAATGCGGTTGCCTCCACTCCTCATTATTATTATTATATCCGACCGGCCACGATGATGCCCTTTCTTTCGTATTGGAATATCATTAAACTTCTTTTTTTTTTTTAAATTAAAAGTACATAATATTTGTGCTTTTTTGGAGAAGCACACCCAAAAAGAAAATCACGGGCGACTTTAGTTTATAAATTTATAAGAGAGGGACAAGATAAGGAATTAAAATATTAGAAAGAATTAATTATTATCGGCACTTGCTCGAAAAGCTTCACGAGCTTGTTCGATAAAGCTATAAAGAAAGAAGTGAAAACTTAAGTGTTAACAAGTTTAAATCGATGAAAAAAATAAAAAAAGGGTTCGTCCGATAACAGCTCGAAATCAAATGCTGAATTCTATTAATTTTTCTTGTAAAACCCAAATTATGTATTTTAGCAAGTAGCAATGCATCGCCAAATTTTCGTTGATTTTACTTTTTGATGAAATAGGAGAATTATAACTGTTCCTTACTTAATGAATTAAGTGAAATCTTGACTTTCATCGAATTCTTTAATTTAAAAACTAGCTGATGTCATCAAATGTGCTTAATTTTAATCACTATCAAGTATTTCAATTTTCAATACTCAACTGAATTCTATATCAAACAAGACTAGAGAAACAGTTGGTCTTGAGTACCCAGGTGGCTTCTGGGGGAATAGTAAATGCCGCGATTGGTCCAACTGAACTATCTAGGGGCTTCGTCAACATCCTCTTCGAAATGAATGAGCCTGCATTATAAGTGGTACGACCACCAAATAAAACTTATGTATATCAGAACAACATGTGGGCAAATGATATTTGAATAATCCGTACAGAATATTCAGGTAAATGCACACTAGCCCAGAAGAACATTTCCTCTTTCCCATTGTTTGCACGGCTGGACTAGGTTGTTTTTTTTTTTCATCGAAAGAAAGATTATGTTCATTTCTCATAATAATACTTGAGAGGTACATCGAAAGCTTTCAAACCGAGCATATCCCATATAACTGTGAAACAAAGTAATGGCAAAATGCAAATAGCAAATCACAGTCTGTAGCTGGGAGCACACTCTCGTCCTTTAAGAACAGATCTACTACCGTAAACGTTCGGCGGCTGATTACCAGATTCAGTAATAAACACACGCCGAGATCTCCCACTCTATTTGCAACGGTTTACGGTAGATTTAACGTTCTCGTCACCATCCCCGTGCAAAGACACCAACATCAATATGTGATCAAATATTTGTATAAAACTCCTAGATCTATATATAGGCTTAGTCCAGGAGAGTAAAACCTCTAGATCTAAACCTAAATCTAAATCGAGAGACGAGAGCAGCCTAATCTCGAAACCATTGTGGAGCCACGTTATGAATATCCTCCTCAATAGCTATCAACTAACAAATGGCCAAATTGATTTCCAGGTTCACTCAAGATCAGCTGCGGAAGTTTATTCACACGCACAAACTCTCAAAATATATCGGAAGAGAAAAGAGAAGATAATCATAGCAAAGAAAAAGAAAACCAAAGACTAAGTAGACTCTCAGATTCAGAAACTAAAGCCGAGAGCCCACAGGAGAGTTTCAAAAGAGAGCAGAGTTTTCGGGAGATGATGGGTTTTGCCAATAGAGAGAGAGAAGAACGTTAGCTAGATTAGTTCACCATTCGAATATCCAATATTGGTCGAGACAACAAATGCATCAACCTTCACGTGAATTCAAATGCAACATCCGGTAGTCCTTTTTTAATACTGCGCAAGTACCAATTAGCTCATTTTTTGCAGTAGATCTAGCCTCATGTCGATGTTATAAGTATATCAAAGAGAACAGAAGCGTGTGAAAGATCTTCTCGTAGACATACTACTCATTTGCAATTGTAATTCAACGCCAAAATAAACTAAGGTACTGTGATCGTGGCAATCGAATAAAAGATCGAACATATCGGCAAATGTAATTTCGAATAGCGATATGCATTATGTTCAAATTACTTCGAAAATAGAAAGGTTCCCAATCAATACTATTGTGCATCGAGAGCATAGCTTCAAGTGTATATCAGCCCTTGGATTTACGGATGCAGTAGTCCAACCCGTGCCTTCTCACACAGCCAAAAGGTCGAGATGCATGAAGAGCATTACGCTAGCAACATCTGAAAAATAATCCTGACATTATATTGATATAGAAGAGTCTCCTAAGACGGGAAACCATATCTTTTGGGCAGTTGATTCAATCACAATTGACCGGAAAAATAATGCAGATCCGTTCAAACGTAAAATCTTCTGCACATGCTATATTCTGTATGAACTTTCGTCGCACCTTCTTTGCACAGAAGACTCTCTTCCTCAACCACCGCGCGATGCAAAAACTACAAATATTTCATTACTGCGGCGTCTAAGCCTCCAATTGTCGAGTTACATGTCAGATCTAATTTAAACATTTCTCTAAGATATATGCTTATGTCAAATATATACTTAGGAGATTGTAGGAGATTCTATATATTTCACTTGATCGGATATGATTGATAGTGATTGATATATGTTACTTTAGATAATCATCTCATGAAGCCTATAAATAGGCTAACGTGCTCTTCATTGTGACATATTGAACTATATACAAATTTCATATTTCTCTCTTTCAAATGTAATTTCTTATCTCCGTGTTAGAGCTAGTCAATCAATTGATCCTTAAGTGCACCAGGCGCACTCACTCATCCATTTACTATTTTGGTTAGCAAAGCCAGCTGTATTGGTAGCTTGTTGATTTCCCTTGATTCACGACCTTCTGCTGCTCTTATTGGATAATTGACACCATCACTAGACTTGTTCTCATACGAGCCAGATGATGCTGAAATTTTGACAACACCCTAGGCTTTTTCGATTTTTTTTATCCAAACTAGGATTAAGAGATAATTTAAATATTTCTCTAGGATAATCGCTTATGTTAGATATAACTAGGATATTTTTATCGACACTCTTTATTTTTATAAATTGCGGGAATATCTCTCTTTGATATGTTCTCTTAGAACTATCTTATAAAACCTATAAATAGGCTTTGTATTCTTCTTCAACATATATCGAAATATACAGAAAATTCCTCCGTATTATTCTTAACTCTACGTATTGCCATCCCTTGCTTATCTTTCTCTTACATCTCCATGTGACCACACTCGCATTCAATATCTCCTTTTTTCCACTATTGTCACCCCTCGATAGAGTCGATCAGTTTCGGGATCAAGGAACCTAGCCTAACTTTAAGTAATATAACCATTGTTTTAGGAAAATATATTATGTGAACAATCTGTCCCAACCAGCTCTTCATCATCCAAAACCAAACTAACTAATCACTGACGAGGCATTACCAATCGCAACTTGTTCGGTTGGTTGAATCCATATTTTTTGTCATTTTCTTTGAAGATTCAATGCTGAGCCGCATAAGCACGCGTACACATCAGCTCCGGAGTTAGCATGATCGAGGACATGATATCGCGCTGGAAGTCTGATTTGAAGATGCCTGAATTGACCTTTCAATTCATGCAATAGATCAAAAAGAAGAGCAATAACGCACGCGGGTGGGCTGATGGAGAAGTGAATTGTGCTTCTCACGATTTTGAAGACATGCAGCAAACCTTTTGGGCACACTTACCTGGGGCATCGCGTCAAAGGAGGCACAGGAAACGCTGTCGTGATGTGCATTGGACCATTAAAGACGGTGATGGCATTCCTTAAATTTTATTTGCTGGTTGTCAGAATAATGTCAGGTACTCGATTTCCTCCAATCAGTATCGCGAGTGAATCTATTAAACTATGGAGATTCTTGTTGTTTAATCTGAAGCTCGTACGATCGATGGAGGATAATCATTGAGAAAGACAAATGCGAAGACTAAATTTGAGCTGCACCCGTGTGGACAGAAATGGCTTTAGATCAACGTGGCCAGCAAGAGCTGCGAGAGGGAAAGAATCTTGAGCATGAAGCGGCCTTTTGAAGCCGTCAAAGTGTATACTCGAATTATAATAATATAGAATTCGAGTGATTAAAAAAAGATTGCGTGGATGAGCATGTAATGGATTTTGATCACAGACGAGTTTTGACAGGTACAATCAAATCATGGATCATATCCCAAGGAAAATACATTGGAGGTCCGTGATGTCGAAAAAACACATACATAAATAATAATTCAAAACTGAGGATGATGCTACTCATCCGTTTCAACAAAATAGATTTTTTTTCTTATAAATTTCCGAAAGGGTCGTAAGGTATTAAAAAACTGTTCAATAAAAGAAGTTACCGATCATCTACTTTTCTAGTAACTTGTTAGCAACTTACCAACACTCTTTTATGAAATTGATAACTCTCTTTTTTCTAGAGTTAAGAAATTATCAACTTTTCATATCTTTTACTAATTTTTATCTGTCTTTCTTACCAATTTGAATGAGAGTTAGTAACCTAAGACTTGGTGGTAATTTAATAGGAGAAAAATCAGTAAGTCGTGCTAATTTATGTTGGCAATCTTTAAAGAGAATTGGTAAATTTAATGGGTTGCCAACCAAGGAAAAACATAAATAAATAAAAGAATTGGTAACTTGATAGAACATTTTGCATTTTAAAAAAGCAATTAAACGTCGATGAGGACTCGTTTCGTAACGTGCCAAATAGTGAAAATTTCTATTCTTTTATTCCAAGAAATAATTTGAGAACAGAAATGCGTTTGGTAAACTTTTTGTTCCCGGGCACATTTTTGCAAAAATTTGTGCCCAGAAACAGTTTTAAAAGAGAAACAAGAAATAAAAAAAAATTGCTTCTTATTTCTCGACACAATTTTGAAAATGAGTTCTTTTTCTTCTTTTTCTTTTTTTTCTTTTCTTTTTATGTTGTTCTTCTCTAGGCCGTGGCCGATCGCCGGCGGCCATGAAAAAAAAAAATATTATTAATAAAGAATATTTTATTGGCCATGGCCGGCAATATGGCAAAAAAAAGGGAAAAAAATATTTTAATAAAAAATATTATTAATAAAAAAATATATTTTACCAGCCATGGCCGGTGACCAGACCATAGGAAAAAAATGAAAAAAAAAATATTATTAATAAAAAAAATGTTAATAAAAAAAGTATTTTACCGACCATGGCCGACGATCAGGCCATGAGAAAAAAAGGAAAAAAATATTTTAATAAAAAATATTATTAATAAAAAAATGTTAATAAAAAAAATATTTTACCGGCCATGGCCGGCGACTAGGCCATGGAAAAAAAAAGAAAAAAACATATTTTAATAAAAAATATTATTAATAAAAAAACATTTTACCGGCCATGGTCGGCGACCAGGCCATGAGAAAAAAAGAAAAAAAATATTTTAATAAAAAATATTATTAATAAAAAATTATTTTACCGGCCATAGCCGGCAACCAGGCCATGGGAAAAAATGAAAAAAAATATTTTAATAAAAAAATTATTAATAAAAAAATATTTTACCGGCCATGGTCGGTGACCAAGCCATGGAAAAAAAATTAAAAATATTTTTTCAATAAAAATATATTTATTAAAATATTTTAATAAAAAATATTTTACCAGCCATGGACAAAAAAAATGAAAAAATATTTTAATAAAAAATTTTACTAGCCATGGCCAAAAATAATAAAAAAAATTATTTTTAATAAAAGTATTATTAATTAAAAAATATTTTACCGGCCATGGCCAAGAAGGAGGAGAAAAAAAAAGAAAAGAAAGAAATATTAAAATATTATTAATAAAAAGAAATTTTATACCATTATCAAACGCATTTCTATTCTTTTACTATTTCAGAAATAGAAATTTTGAGCCGTTAGCAAACGTTTTCAAATGCTCAGAATCAGTTCCCGAGCACAGAATCAAAAAGAATCATTTCTGTTCAGAAATAGTTCTCGGGCACAGAATGGTTGTCATACGCAGTCTAAGTAACTTAATGAGAATTAGTTCCCAAAACTAGTTGATAATTTATCTTGATAAAAGTTAGTAAATCAGTTTAATTTACTTGTGTTGGTAATTTCATCTAAGAAACAGTAAATTCAAAGTATTAATAAGTGTCGCGAAAAAAAAATGGTAACTTAGGGCTCGTTTAGTAACGTGTCAAACAGTGAAAATTTCTATTCTTTTGTTCCCAGAAATAGTTTGGGAACAGAAATGTGTTTGGTAAACTTTTTGTTCCCGGGCACATTTTAGCAAAAATTTGTACCCAGAAACAGTTTTTGAAGAAAAATAAGAAGTGAAAAAAAGTTGCTTCTTGTTTCTCGGCACAATTTTGAGAATGAGTTCTTTTTCTTTTTTTTTTTTTCTTCTTTATATTGTTCTTCTCTAAGCTGTGGCTAGTCACCGGCAGCCATGAAAAAAAATATATTATTAATAATAAAATATTTTATTGGCCATGGCCAGCGATATAGCAAAAAAAAGGAAAAAAAATATTTTAATAAAAAATATTATTAATAAAAAAATGTTAATAAAAAAAATATTTTACCGGTCATGGCCGACAATCAGACCATGAGAAAAAAAGTAAAAAAATATTTTAATAAAAAATGTTATTAATAAGAAAATATTTTACCGGCCATGACCGGCGACCAGGCCATAGAAAAAAAAGGGAAAAAATATTTTAATAAAAAATATTATTAATAAAAAATGTTAATAAAAAAAATATTTTATTGGCCATGGCCAGCGACTAGGCCATGGGAAAAGAAGGAAAAAAAATATTTTAATAAAAAATATTATTAATAAAAAAATATTTTACTGGCCATAGCCGGCGACTAGGCCATGGAAAAAAAATTAAAAATATATTTTCAATAAAAATATTTTAAATATTTTAATAAAAAATATTGTACCAGCCATGACCAAAAAAAAGAAAAATATATTATTAATTAAAAAATATTTTATCGGCCATGGCTAAGAAGGAGGAGAAGAAAAAAAGAAAAGAAAGAAATATTAAAATATTATTAATAAAAAGAAATTTTATGCCGTTACCAAACGCCTTCAAATGCTCAGAATCAGTTTCCCGGCACAAAATCAAAAAGAATCATTTCTATTCAGAAATAGTTTCCGGATACAGAATGGTTGTCATATGCAGCCTTAGTGCAAAAATTGTTAATTTTCAGACTATAAAAAAGTCGATAATTTTATTAAAGTGTTAGTGAGTTACTAATCAGTTACTTGAAAGAAAAAGGTCACTAGCCTTTTTATTATCATTGACACTTACCAACATTTAATAAAATTTACGAGTGCAGAGAAAAATGCATATTTTGGAACACGAAACGATAAAACCCTGTTACGGAATCTGTCATGTCAATTGTAACATGAACCTGCTTATGAACATTTCCGAGAACTAGTAGTGTAATGTGACATGAACTTACTGGCTTGGGCTTTTTAGTCAACTCTATTGTGTATGGAGCGAAGATAATGTGATTAGTTTAGTAAACAATGGAATTATCTCTTTTAAAAGTTCAAATAATTCAACTTAGAATATTCTGGGATCATGACCAATTGATAAGAGCTTAAATAACTACTCAAACTAAATGTGTTCGAAAAAGCATTTTCCATGTGGCTGCGTGATAAAAGTGTGGATGGTCTAGTCCAAGATGACGTTAGAAACGACGTCAATGTAGAATACGAAGCGAACGAGACAGCTGATCCATTCGCCGCTTCTCATCTTATGGATCTTTCGCTCCACGCAAAAACTACACCAAAGGTCCAATATAAAAATAGAATAAACTTATCTCTTCCTTGGAAAAATGAAGATAGTAGCATGAATTCGCGTGCGCCGAAGACTTTAAGAAGACAATAATGAGAACATAATCTGAAGGGAAAATTTAGGGGGGATGACCCGCAAGAAGACTACATGCAAAAAGCAATTAAAGGGCGACTTAAATTATGAACCCTAGAATGCAATTTCCTAACTGTAATATATACTAGTGGTGAAGTTACGAGCACGACTCTAGCTAGCTCTCGCTGAAGAGACATAACAGCTTTTACTTAACACGAAAAGACACAGAGAATGTGACTTGCAGGTAGTGTGTGGTGACGCTTTTGACGTAGATTAAATGTCACAAGTATCTTGTAGCATGTCCGAATCAGACAAGATGCAAGGGCATGAAAGTGCCTCCCCTCTTGCATCTTGACCGACGTGACAACGAGGTTGAGGGGCCGCGCAATACCCGGCCACCTTTAAGCTTTGCTGTGGGCGATAGGAACGTGACCGTCCACGCCATTGAAACTTCGAACAGACCCTTACCCATTACCACCGTAGCTTTCGGTCAAGCTTATCTCGTTTCTTTTTATTATTTTGAGGGATTTCATGAGTGATAGTGGGCTTTGAACTTGAGATTAGGAGCAAACAGGTCGCTGAAAAGAATACAGGGAAAAATTCGAATCATCTTGGGATAACTTCAGTGGGAGAGCGCGAGGGGAATAGGGTGCCCCTCTTGAGGAGACTGGAAGGGAACAGATCCTCCTCTCGGCTCGGTACCAAAAACCAAATGCTGGTCCGGATAAGAAACCCTAGTGTTTCATGCCTACGCAACCCTGGACTTTAAGCATAAAATAAAAGGAAAATACCATAAAAAACCTTAAACTATGCTATTTGTGACAAATTTACCCTGAATTTTTTTTGTGACACGAAAAACTCTAAATTATGCCACTTGTGACAAATTTACTCTGAACTTTTTTTTGTGACACAAAAAATCCTAAATTATACTACTTGTGACACATTTATCCCACAATATTTTGGCTCAAAAGCATTTTTGTCTTTTTTCTTTTTCTGTTTTTTTTCCTTTCTTCTCTCTTCCCTCCGCCGGCGATGGCGGAGGGAAGCCGGCGATGGCGGCCCTCACCGGCACCAACGTCGGGCAAGAGTCGCCATCACCCGACTTACCTTCGCCGGATCTAGCGAGGGCGACTCTTGCCCGACGCCGGCGAGGGCAGCGCTCACCCGCCCAGGCGAGGGCAACTCTCGCCTGACGCCGGTAAGGGTTGCCCTTGCCCAATCCAATGCTGGTGAGGGCCACCCTTGCCAGCTTCCCTCCGCCAGCCATGGCGAAGGGAAGAGAGAAGAAAGGAAAAAAAAACATAAAAAGAAAAAAGACGAAAATTCCCTTAGGCGAAAGTATAATGAGATAAATACGTCACAAGTGGCATAGTTTGAGATTTTTTGTGTCACAAAAAAAAGTTTAGGGTAAATTTTTCTCAGGTAGCATGGTTTGAGGTTTTTCGTATTACAAAAAAAAGTTTAAAATAAATTTATCACAAGTGACATAATTTGGAGTTTTTTGTAGTAATTTCCCTAAAATAAATTATGTACGTGCTAGAGTCACGTTGATCTTTAGGGTACCCGAACGCGAGGCTCTTGGCTTCTATGAAGGGGCAATGACCCAAACCCTATGTTAATTCTATGCCCTCGCGCTTTGGTCGCCGCCCACCCCTAAAATATTTAAGTGTGCATTCATTGCTTTCTTTGATTAATACAAGATATTCTTTCGCTTTAGGCGCTGTATTATTTTTTATTTTTTATTTTTGGTAAGGTTTAGGCGCTGTATTATTCGTGTTTCTTTTTTCATAAAATCTCAGCCCTTGTGGTTTGAGTCGAGGCTGACAATTCTGAACCTAATAAAGAAGGCACTTGTGCTTGACAGCATCTTATCATTGAGGCCGCCGTATGTGAAGAGAGTTTAATTTATCCATCAGAATAAGAGAGCTCGATAAGCCACACACATCGTTCTTATCTTCATCCATGGCTCTAAGCATCTGCCCCCAGCCGCGAGTCAACACTTCAACTTAATCGGGTCAGTGCGATGTATGTTAGAATAACATGACGTTGATCTCGACGGACCAAAAATGGAAAAAAGTGCGGTTGGCTAAAAATTCAGTATCATATCATGTGAGCTATTTTTGTAACGAATCAAGTCATCCGAGCAATAATAATTAGTAACTCTTACGTCAGGTGAACTTCTAGCTTAGCTAAGTAAACAGTTCCAATAGCTCGGATGACTCGGTCCACCGTTGTCGACCGAGACTGGGGAAAATGTCAGTACGCGTGCGGCATCATGAGCCGTCGTCAAATGGGAGAGCGTGGAAGTGCGAGCGGATCAGTATGGGCGCGGGCGTTTGAACGGTTCAGGAGGAGGGCGACTTTGACTATCGATGTGGATCCCTTTGTGGGGGTGTGGACGCTTTGACCCCGGCGGTGGCGGACCGTCGGAAGGCTCCCCGAGTTTTCCCACCGTCCCGATGGGCGCACGCGCTAACGCTGTCGTCGTCGCCTTCTTCTGGACTCCGTTTCGCCGACAGCGTGGGGGGCGGACTCGTTCGTGTCCGTTCGTCTTATCCCACGCGTACTCCATTAGTAACCCATCGACCCCACCACAGATTTTCCTTATCACTGCCACCCCCATGATGTCATCATTATCCCCAGCACAAACTCCCACGTTCTCCCAGATTTGCCCGCATGATTTCACCAAATTTTATCTACTACGTGCCTGTGGCTCCCACACGAGATGGACTACTGACCATGGTACAAACACATAAGACGAATAAACAATAGAGAGGGTGCTAAGAGGGTGCTAAGCGCCCTGGGCGCTTAGCAGAAGAACTCGGTCGGTCGACTTAATTATAAGGACTTGAAAATTAACATCGCAAGGACTATTGAAGTAGTTTTCATACAAAGTGGTTCGCTTTAACGACTTCCACCGCCATTTCTTTTGAACGATGGCCCAATGGAGGGCTAGATGCGGCCATCCCCAGCCCCCCCAACCTTGTCAATCTCGATATAATTCTATTGACATTTGTTATGGATCTTCTTTGAAATTATCATGTAAAATTAGAGGTGAGCAGGATAGAATCTGGAACCGGAGAATCGGACCGATGGGTGCATGTCTAATTTCAGGTTCCAAGATATGTGGGGTAAGTTCCAGATTCCAAAAATTAAAAAACTTATTTCGACGGGTAAGTTTTAGGTTCTAGATAGGTAGAACCTAGAACACATTTTTTGTAATTTTCTTGTTCTATATCTTCATGTGATCCTGAAGTATTTTATGGCGTTCAATGACGAGTGTATAATCTAGAACCAATTGTTTGATCTTTCATTTTATAACTGAGATTTTTACTTTATTAATGTTTCATATTTTTCATGTGTCTAAATATAAGTTGTGTTCAGTAAATTGTATTAACAAATGATGATTATTAAATGTGACGATTAACTGTAATTGTTCATTTGATAATACAAGTGAAATCTCGGTAGACCCTAAAACATGTGACAATTGGTTTTAGGAATTGGTAGAACTTATATGAAATCTGGAACCGCTCACTCCTATGTAAAATCTATATATCTTGCCCTCTCTCTTAAGCTTACATATTCCCAAATGTCTTAACTCGCTCCTCCGAAGTTAAAACTCGGTGTCACCCCAACCCTCCACACCCTCCCCACCTCCCCCCCCCCCCCCTCGCTCATCCACAAACACAAAAATTTCAATAGATGACCTTTGCTTATCCATTCTATTTCTGTTTGCCCACCCTTGAACCATCTTCCTAGCAATATTAATTGCATGAATAACGCTCATCCCATTAAGAAAGTTCTACAGCTGGGCTAGTGCCTTATCTCTGTACATACCATTAGCGCCTAAGATTCTGATGTATACTTACATGAGAGCCAATTACATAGCCCGATCTTCATGCATGTCATTCGCCCGTCCATGTCTCGTGTCACTATTATCCCACGCCTATGGTGGAATAATACATAGTGATACATCCGATAAACGCAAAGATCGTTACTGAGATTGATGGCTTGAAATGTCAGAGAACGCGATTGATGGGAGTTGAACTTATTTATCAGTGTGATTATGATTAGTTCATTTAAACCGACCTTGCTGTGGTCTGCCTAGTTCTACTCTATGGTTGTAGTTAGTAATCATTCACTCTATGATGCATCTTTAACCGAAAGAGCAGGAAAAAAAATGGGCCTATGATGCATGCATTTGAAGAATTGCACGAAAAGAAAACCTAAGTACGAGTGATCTTGGGGACCATTATAAGTGCGACGCATATAGTCGCGATAGCACCACTATATGGACTAAAAGCCGCAACTTATGGCCGCAACCTTTTCTTCTTTTTTACCATGAGCTGAACCCCTTCCCAAGGTTAAGTTAAAAAATTATTATTGGCACTAATCACGGCCGTTTTTTGTATAAAGCAATTGTTGGTGCGTTATAAGTAGAAGAAGTTCATCGAGAGCTGAAATGAATCGGCGCATTCACTCAAAGAGTGATTTCATAACCTAAACCGTCTTTGTATGTGTCCTTCCTTTCCAATGTTGCAAAATTCTGTAGGAGGTCTTCTAGGAATCTCGAGATGCCTAAATGTGCGGAAAAAATTTTAGGCCTAACTTACCTTTCCGTTGCTTAGATTTTGACTGCATCATCGTATTACACGACTCGTCATTTGTTAAGCGAATGTGTTAACCTAAGATGTCCAAGGGCGTCGTATATTTATCCATCAACTAATATACTTGCTCAAGTTGGGCAAATGATGACGACAATGACAAGACAAGGACGGTATTTACTTTTTAAAAAAACCCAACATGTTTTAGCAGGTCCGTGCATTTATTTGGTGGTGCAACTTGCATCAGAATCAAACTTCAAATCTAGATGATGATAACGATTATTCACATCCAACTCACAATAAAGAAGAGCCGAGGAAAAAAGCAACTTACCTAAATAGAGACTGCGTCGTCACTCTCAACAAGTGGACCACTGCAACCAGGAATAAAGATGGAAGACGGAAACCAGAACTATGGAAACGATATTTTAATGTTAAAGAAACAGAAAGATATGGCAGGTGATACGGAACGGGAACCGCGGCAGCAACGGAGAGAGGGGAACCCTCCGAGGGAGACAGGAACGGGGCAACAGTGACGAAGGCTGGGGCTCGGAGCGTTGTTCGGTGACGCACTTTTGGCGACAACTTGAGCAGCGATTCCGTGGCCCACTTGCCCAATCCAAAGGGATAGAATCAGCGACGATGGACGTGAAATCTGCCCACTTTAGTGCCTCCCACTGTGCCTTCTGAGATTGCGTCTGTGCAACGCCCTCCGTCTTTTTTCCCCTATTTTTCAACTCCGTCCGACCTCTCATCTCTCAGTCTTGCTACGTACACTATTGAAATTGGGGCTCATATAGGCATATCCTTGGAAACCCATTTTCTTTCTCCCTAGGTTGAAATCTCTCCAGAATTCAAGGCGAAAAACGAGTTCACAGTTGATATATAATATCTTTCTCTTGCGCGACGAAACATAAGATGCCCGCATTTACGGGATAACAAGCAAATGAAAAGAGCATACCATACTTTCAAGGAGTGACTTGATTTCTAAACTATTGATTTGTGTTCTCGTATCATATTAGTGCACAACTTGTCTTGAATTTTTAGGTTACAAGGGAAACGTAGTCATGTGCTTTATAGCAAAATCTTGGCACGAATAATTGGGAAATCATTGAGGGGTAAAGAACTAACTAGCTAGATAGCTCCATTCTTCTCTTTAAATTATAGATAGAATCAAATAACGGCAAAAATTGTAGTGATGTGAATGTCAAACTTTATTCAAATTATGGTTATCTTCGGAAAACATGCTTGTCTATAGATCGAATGAGCTCATTTTACGATAATCTAAGTTTTTCAAACAACTTCGACCCAAAATAATTAAGATATCAAACAACAGTTTCTTATTGCGATGAACTCTCAAAAAGCTAAGTAATTTTAGAGTGCTTTAGGTATAATCATTGTTGTGTCGTATCTGCTATTATTATGTTGTATCGAATGTACAATACATGTTTCAACGTTGCAGCACCTAAAAAGACAGGACGGAAAATCAGAGGAGCCATTCAACAATATTCAAAGTACTAACGTCATCATTAAGAAGAGGAAGCCGACAACGCTTGCTAAGATTTTGGCCATTGTGCTTGTTAAGATTGAGGCAATCACAGACCGTGAACCCCGAGTCAGAGAACCGGTAATCTGGTCACCACTTTGCCATAGAGGCAAGCACGTACTTTAATTGCCTTTGCATCATCATCATCATCTTCTTCTTCTTATCTTAACTTTATTAACCCGAGTCTCATCCATTAATTTTCAATTAGTGCCGACTATCAAATACTTCCTTGGATATCGAAAAAAATTCTTGTATGCATCCGGAGCATGAGAACTCACTTCATTATATATTGTGAACCTCACGTGAGATCTCATGCGATAATAGCCAAGATGAAGTGGGCTCACATGCACCAGGTGCGCACAAGACTCGCTCATCAATGTTGGCTGGAGTCCGTGTGTTTGTTTGACCAGCTCCAAGTAAACAATGAATACTGCGGCTAAGAACTGGAAATACTTTCACTTTTACGTCCAAGTTCACATATATGGGGAGCCCCAGATGCTCATTCAAACCCTCTCACGGCCAAATCTCCTAACGTAAACGAAAAGCGACTTCCAAAGAGATAGAGCCTTGCGAATAAATGAAATACTAGCGTGTGTTCCAGATGGGCTTAGTTTCGTAATGGGGTGTGATTAGACTAGTCTAATCTAATCGCTTGTCTTCGAATTGGAATGCGTCGTGCTTGTGCTGTGCAGATGGTAAATGGGGATTGCAGCTCACTTTCACGAGGAATGGTGACTCCCCCAAATCTTGAAAAAGGGGCGAGCGAAGTTGAAGCTCCCTTCCACGTAGAAAAAGCTTATGTGCTTATCCAACCGGCCCAAAAATTTCCCCTCTTTTCTTTCTCATTTTCACACGTACTTTTCTTGTTAAGTTGGATGGAGGTGGATGTTTTTCACTGGCGGCAAAGATCCAATGGTTGATGTAAGACGCCATTGCAAATGTTTATAACGTGGGTTTGTTGATACGAATGCCGTGTGAGACTTTGAGTTTGAAAGGAGGCCTTCACGCGCATTGTGGGAAAAAGTTATTGGGTGAACTCTTATCAATTGCTTTAGGGAAAAAGTCACCAAAAATCTTAAATCAGAGCCACTGTGAAACATTTATCCCAAAAAAATTTTGTGATACTAAAAACCTCAAAATTGTACCCGTATAACACATTTACTCCGAACTTTTTTTTGTAACACCAAAAACTCCAAATTTATACTTGTGTGACACATCTACCTCATATTATAATTTTGTGAAATTGAAAATCCCAAACTTGTGCTGATATGACACATCTATCCCAAATTTTGAGGTAATTAAATGTGTTACAAGAATACAAATTTAGGGTTTTTGATATCACAGGAAAAAGATTGGAGTAAATATGTCACACTGGTACAAGTTTGAGGTAAATATATCGCACCAAAAAAAGTTTTGGATAGATGTATCATAGTAAACATAGTTTAGGATTTTGATGACTTTTTCCCATCGCTTTAATATGGACTATAGTCACATAGGATAAATACCGGCTGAACACATGGTGCTAATGTATTCCACATATATCACCGTTGATATGGATGGCTTTACTTGGTAAAAAATAGTAACTACTTAGATGACTGATGAAGGACGTGAGACGTGTTAACAAAAGTTGCGTAAGCTTCACAGTTAAGAAAATTCATATCTTATCACGTCGAAATTTAAGGTTTCAGGAAGCAATGAACCGTCAAAAGAGATTTTAGCTTCGTTGGATAAGGGTAACGTGTGCGTGGGTATTTTGGCTAAGATAACAAGAAGTTATCCACAGAGTTTATGAAGACAAACGAGTATATGAACCTCTGAAATTGGCATACATAACCCTCATGTGAGTCTTTCTGTCTTTTTATTTTCAACTTGTTGTGGGGTTTGAGCTATTGAAGTTATGAGCTATCATGAGGTCCAGCATTTGGTGGGCAATTTGCCTGAGACGATGCAGCAAGTGCTGAGTACTTCTCGGAGTAATCTTTTAGTTTTATAGTTCACAACCAATCTTGGGGTGTTTTTTGTTTTATACTTCAAAATCAATCTTAGGATACATTTATTTCATTGAAAACTTCATGATAAAAAATATCTTTCATGAAAATCATTTTTGGAAGAACAGTTAGTTTTCATTTATTTAGTGGTGTAGGGAAAGTAATATCCTTTTTGCCAAAAAGGGAAAGTGATTTACGTCAAAATCAATCTTATGGTATATTTGTTTCATTGAAAATTTCATGATAAAAAATATCTTCCAAGAAAATCATTTTTAGGAGAATGGTTAGTTTTCATTTATTTGGTGGTATAGAGAAAATGATGTCCTTTGTGCCAGAAAAGGGAAGTGATTTACATCAAAATCAATTTTAGGGTACATTTGTTTCATTGAAAACTTCATGATAAAAAATATCTTCCATGAAAATCATTTTTTGGATAATGGTTAGTTTTCATTTATATGGTGATGTAGGGCAAGTGATTTTCTTTTTGCCAAAAAGGAGAAGTTGTTTTCCCTCGATTTAAGTTTGTTGTTTTAAGTTTTCCGTAATCCAAACACTGGAAGTTCAGAAAAATAATTTCTCGCAAACAGTTTTCCTTCAAACAAACGGGTTTACACGATAAATTGACTGGTGTAATCCACCAAAAGAATGAAATGGATGGTTCTGATCAATCTTTTTGCACCAAAAAAATTTACTCCGGAGAGAATGAGCTTTCTTTCATTGAAGGCCCATGTGAATGGACCTTGCATCCCTCCTTCAAACCAAGACATGGTTTGAGATTTCACCCGCTTTAGCTATAGACTATAGTCCTCAACGTGACAAAAATTTTAAAGTGCCTCATCACCGGAGAAAATTAACGAACAAGAATTATCAATTTTGTGAAATATTATGGAACCACTGCCAATTGTTCTAAAAACCTTAACTGTTAGATGAAGTCGTGATTTATTATTTAAATATTCTAACAAATTTCACTAAGTAGTAGTCATTAATCGAACTGTAGAATATATAAAGAAGAACCATATAGTTTATGTTAGATTGGTTCCACAGATTTATTTCAACGAAGTTAGGAAAATATATTACGATCACCATTCTCTGAAAATGCCATGCTTCTCTAGGGGTCCACTCAAACAAGGCCCATCAAAACTCAAACTTTAACGGCCCAGGATCAAGCAAAAGAAAAACAACGTTATCCACATCACAATGAGGCTACATCTCATATGGAAATTGGCAGAGAAAACTAGCTTCGTCTACTCAAAAGTTGCACAGACATGGCAGCTTTGAGCTGCCAATTTCACTCTACGCTGTACAGAGAGAGACTGTATGGCAAAACTAGACCTTCCATCTCTTGTTCAGCTCAACCATCTCAACCGAACATCAAGGTAACATTTATCAATTATAAGCATCGATCTCTCTGATAGTCAATCGGACGGAAAATGAACTAAGGATGTTTCTGGGTTTTGTCTTGTCCTAAGAGGTGGTCATCAATGGAGCAGCCAAGGAGATTGGACGAGCAGCAGTAATTGCAGTGACCAAGGCCAGAGGAATGGAGGTGGCTGGTGCTGTTGATTCCCATTTTGTGGGAGAAGATATTGGAAAGGTTTCTTCCTGTTCTTTTTTGAACACTTATAAGTATGCCTTCTAGTTTTGTTTCCAGAGTCAAGAAACCTGCTTTTTATCAGCATAATCGAATCCCTTTTTTGTTTACTTTAGTTATGTGACATGGAACCTCTGGAGATACCCATAATCAGTGACCTCACTATGGTATTGGGCTCCATATCTCAGGTAGTTAAGAATTCAATTCATCGAGTTCAATTCTATAATAATGTCCTGTTTTTCAGTTATGGTTTCTTCCTTTTTTCAGGCGAAGGAAAACGGAGTGGTGGTTGACTTCACTGACCCTTCCGCAGTTTATGACAATGTGAAACAGGTGCCAACTACGGCTTGCAGTACCTTTTTTTTGTAAATTATGTCGACAACAAAATATATGCTTTTGCCTCCAATGAAAGTGCTTGTCGCTCCCTTTTAGCGTTCTTCAATTGCATATTTAGCTTGACATATGGTAACATCACTAAATAGGAAATGTCAAGCATCTTAAGATTCAGGGAATGTCTTGAAAATACATCGAGTTTGTGGTGTCAGGCTGTGGCTCAGTCATCTTTTTCCATTTCTTATAGGCCATTGCATTTGGCATGAGAAGTGTGGTATATGTGCCTCGGATAAAACTGGATACCGTGACAGCATTATCTGCATTTTGTGAGAAGGCCAGCATGGTGAGCACAGGGTGAGACATTATTGAATGAATGAGATAAGGTTTAGCTCACAATTAGACATGCTATTTTGCCTCGAATCAGTTAAATACTTTTGTGAGAGCTTGGTTGGTCAGGGATGCCTAGTTGCCCCAACTCTTTCGATTGGGTCCATTCTCCTCCAGCAGGCAGCGATTTCTGCTTCTTTCCACTACAACAATGTAGAGATTGTCGAATCAAGGGCCAATGCAAGGGTAAGTCTAAAATGTCTCTAGTACATTGTAGGAGAACCAATATGGCAGTCGATCGTTTAGCTGGTAAATGGTGCTTTGATTCATTTGGATGATACGTCACTTGTGCAAGAGAAGGAAACTATGTTTCTTAGTCAAATTTGATGAACTCCTCTCTTACGAAGTAACACCCTCCAGCTTCATTCTTCTTATTGTGCATCAGAAATGGTGCACTGTGACATTTAAGACATCCTGGACTAAAGCTATGATCATTATTTCCAAGGTGGCAGTACTTGATTCTTCTCTCTAAGTCGATATGTTTGTAGGATAGGGCATATGGTTGAATAGCAATTATAAGGAAATGCTCGAATGTAGAGATATCTGTATGCACTTGTTGTGACTCTATTAGCAATTAAAATCAGGTTTTGCCTTCATTGAAATGCTGAAAACAACGGTATATTGTGAAAGCCTGAAAATTCTTTCATTTCGACAGGATCTACCATCAGCAGACGCAATCCAGATAGCGAACAACCTCTCAAATCTTGGTCAGATGTACAACAGAGAAGATATGGAGACAGATGTTGCGGTATGTTTTCAGTTTGCCTACTCGTGTTGCTGAATTTAGGCCACAAGGGATTCACAATATTTTGTTAGTGATGTTGGAGGAGAACAAACAGACAGAAAGACTGACATGGAAATTACCTGGTTTCTTTCTCATGGTTCATAGTTCAGACCTATTAAAGGTGTAACAGATGACTGAAAACAGAGAAGATTCACCGACCTTTCTTTAACTTCCTTCTTGCGAAAAGCACTTGCTAAAAAGGTATTGAAACTTCTTGTTGTGATAGGCAAGGGGCCAAGTTTCGGGAGAGGACGGGGTTCGCGTGCATAGTATGGTGCTTCCAGGGCTTCCCTCTAGTACAACAGTCTATTTTTCTGGTCCTGGAGAGGTGAGACTCTTACTGCATTTCAGTCTCTGGGAGAGCGAAAACTACTCTCTCCCTCTCTCTCTCACTACCTGATAATTTTGACCCTTTTGATGCATCAATACCAACAGATCTACTCGATCAAGCACGACATCACAGAAGTCCAGTGCTTCATGCCAGGCTTGATCTTGGCTATAAGGAAGGTCGTGCGCCTCAAGGTAATTGATTGGTTTTGCAATCTTTGTAGCTCAGTACCTTAAAAGCATTCGTTTCAACTCGTTTTGGATGTATGTTCACATTCAATTATCTTGGCAGAATCTGGTTTATGGGCTGGAGAAGTTTTTGTGAAACCAAAAAGTTTTGACAGTCTTCGGCCAGGATCTTCCAGCTTCAACCATAGATTCTACCGCAGGGAATCGATGCGATCAACTTCACGATCAGTTTGATTGTAAACGAGATTGAAACGGTAAAAGGGAAGAGAGAAGATTCATTTTTTCTTCTTGTTTCTTGTTTTTGCTTTGTAATTTCTTGTTCCCTATATCACATTCATTGACTTCCAGTTCCTGCAATATATAAGATGCATGATCTTATTCTATGTTAACTCTTCAAGGTCCAAAGATGTACTAAAGCTCCTTCCACAAGTTTCAGTTCGGGCCACTAAAGAGCATAAAATCATCACCGGTCTCTCCCTCATTTTTTCGGGAATGGCCCTTAGGAAATACTAAGTTTCAGTTCCCAATTTGCGTGTGATATAAGATACATCTGATCAGATACACCAATCACTCATTTCCGTAACTCCAGATGGTTCCAGGAGTATCGACATAAAATGGGTTACCCACTAGTCTCATTACCGCCACCACGCTGCAGCAAGGGCACAGCATCAGCATCAGTAGAACTTACAGAGAAGAAAGAAACCGAAATAGCAAAATCTGGACAACGTAAAATGTGAATCAATGTGAAGATTAATCAGGAATCTCTTCATCTGATTCGTCGGAGTCAACAACCACTGCAGTCCCCAGAATTGTGCTCAAAATCATTTGCTCCCAACTCCTTACACCTCTTTCCGTCAACATAGCTGTAAAGGTCCGGACCCAAGAAGGTGTACCGTCTTCATCCTTTATCGAGCTCGCAGAAGATGCACGACTGTCCACTCCAGGGTAGTGTTTTAGTGTGCATCTTCCTGACAAGTCAACAATGTCGACATCAAATGCAGGGGAGAGTGGCCGACCCAGAACTTGAACATGCGCTACACTGCATCAAGCATATAATGCCATTACATTAAGATATGTATAATACGCTGAAATCAAGCTATTTTTGCATAATCTTGTGATGCAAAACGACAGACCAAACACGATCTGAATATTTACAGTTCCACTTTAAGTACCAACAGTCACATTAACACTGTTAATCAGTACGTAAAAACCTATGACGAAAGCGCAGAAGCAGATTTCCAGTGTATCCAAGGGGATCGTGAGGTGGGATGAAATAGGAGGAAAGAAGAAACAAGCTCTAATGTCATGGTTTCTGGGGAAAGAAAGCGTCAGAATGTTGTGCTCGTGTCAATGACAGACAAATTCCCCTCAATATTAAAAACAGAAGAATCCCCTCAAGCTTCTACTTGGGTTATCAAAAGTAATGCTTTCCATGTTGGCATGTCCACCTTTACTAATGACTCGCATAAGTTTTATTCGACCTTCCAAACTTTCTAAGCAAAAGTCAATTCGTTAAAGGATAATGAAGCATTTGTCAATGGTCATAAAAAGGATGCTCCAAAGCCTCATCTTACCCTCTCAGAAAGGGCAAAAAATACATAATAACAATAGTAAAGGAAAGAACGAAGAACAACTTGTCAACATCCATCTAAAGGGGAATTTCTCTCTAGTTATAACCATCCATAATTGTGCATTCCTTTTGCTGAAAACCAATAATTTGAAGACCGTTCTCTAAAAATGATGGCTTGTATCGCTTTTAAAAATTAATAAATAAAATATATTTTTATCATTAACGAAAATGTTTAGGCATTGATTGTTGTTCATAATAAAAAAATTTCCACTGACTAATTTTCCTAAACAATACAAGCAACCAATTTTTTTTAGGAAGATATTGTCCAAATCATTCATTTTCCGCAAAATGAACGGACCCAAGTTATTTCATCCGATACCATCTTTTAAGCAAACAAAATTAGGAGCTTCAGTTGAGGAAATGAAGAAACCCATCAGAGAGGGAGGAGAGAGAGAGAGAGAGAGAGAGAGAGAGAGAGAGAGATCTGACCATATGTAGTATAGTCCATCCATTTCTTGTCTCTGAACTCTGCCCAACAAATCAACTTGCAGGATTCCTCCAATACTAAGTACAGGTTGAGGCAGCTTAAATTGTTGCAAGCAATTTTCCTGAATAATATCCAGTTAGCATTATAGGTTCTTCACTTTATTCCACTCAAAATCGCATGCATTGAGCTAGAATTAAATGTTTTTGAAGCATTTCAAGATATGAAATCCCCTGATCCTTCTAAAATTATTTGGAATATCAGTCCAGAATTATCATGGATTCTTTTTAAGAAGAGGGAAACATGGATTAAATTGCTATAAGGAGAGTCAAAATGGCAATCCTTTGATACTTTAACTAACCATTCTGTCCAAACGGCTGCATAGACCCTTGTGTAAGTCCATACTAAAAACTAAAAGGCCATCATCTTCTTCTCAAGCTCCAAAATGTAACTCGTACGTTCACAGCAAGTAATGAAATGGAGACACTTCCATTTCAGACATAAAACTAACCTGAGCCATTGAAAATTCTGGCGACGTATACGTCCACACATATTTGTTCTCTACTGATTCATCTCCATCTCCAGAGTCATCAACAGTTTCTTCATCCATCTTCCAAGTCTTTAGATGACCCATTCTGAATCTGACAGCCTTAGCTGAATATATAGGAAATCCAAACTGAAAATACGCTGATATTAAAATAAATATCATCTGTCAGTTCACAAAAAGACTAGCAAATTTAAGGACTGAAAGACGAGCATTCACAAAATCAAGATTGACCTTGGAATGGTTGAATATGGATCTCGGTAACGATGCATAATTTAGCATTCAACTTGTACACCAAAGACTCTGAAACTTTGTGGTCACATTCACCTTTACTTGACCAGTACGATGCTCTGCGTTCAACTCTATCCCTTGGTTCCAAAGTGTTTTGTACGCTTTCCTCAGGGTAGTTATCAGTGCTGGATGCACTGATGGCCTCTGATATACAATTCTTCCCGACAGCAGTTGTGAGACCTCGAGCCAGAAAGGCATAGACTTTATGATTTCTCGTACGTTGCTCCCATTCGAGAGAAGTGCAAGATCTTACTTTTAAAGGCTCTATCATGTTGTCCGCTTCGACTACATGGGTAACACCCGATACTTCAGGGAACATCCTCAAACAGAGTATCTTGCAAAGGTCATTTGCAATCACTGCAGCAAAACCCAAAACAGATTACGAACAAAATGTGGAATTTGTCTTAATTGACTAGGAAAAAAAAAGGAAAAATTTGAGAATTGCAAGGGAACCAGCAGTTTTTCCATGTAGTAGCCATACTAATGAGATTTACTCTGATTTTGAAAACCAAAAATCTTGCATTTGTCGCAACTTTGAAAGCACAGTGTTACAAAACAACAAAACTGCTGCAATTTAGCGAGTTCCCTATGTTTCAAGAAAAGTGCACATGCTAAGCCCATCGATTTAATTGAAACAATAATCCAGATGAATTTACCCAACACATAGTATACTTTCAATATTCTGATAGCACCATTGAGCAATTTCGTTGCTTGAATGAAATACACAAAGACTAACACTTAATGCCCCAGAAAATACTTAAAGAAAGGCTGTGATGTGAAAATGTGAAAGCAGCATAATACAGGCTATGGAGCACTCAGCAGCGAGTTAGAAGTCAGGACTCAATGAATATCAGCAAATTATGCTTACCAAATTGGCGCCAAGTACGCGACACGGCACATACACGAGCTAGATCAGAAGGGTCATCCAAGTGCATAAAGATCTTTACAGACATGTCAGGTCCAAGCTGCTGTACAAAGTCACCACAGAACGCCATTGCAGGATTGCCGCCACGGGGTACTGATTAACGAAATATCACACATACATTGATTACTGTTCTTGAAACAAAGCTCCTACCATAAGACATAAAACTGAGATCCACGAGACAGATTGCCCAGGGGAGTAAATAAACAGCAATCACTGAAGAATATCCGAAAAAGTAAAATTCATTTCAGCCTGACGCTGCAAGACCCTTTGTTTCCTAAATGGAGATGGTAATTTTTCCACGACAAGAATCAGTTAATCAATTCGATGCCGCCGATAAAAGAAGACAATCGGATCGATCCCGCCAAAAGAAAATATATAATCTATGATTTACAGCGTCTTACAGGGTGCCAATAGATAACAAAACTAGCTGTCTACCAGGAGCTTCGTGACAAACACGGGCAAAAAAGAACAAGAAAAGACAACCAGTTTAACCAAGGAAAAATCGGATTTGCATGAAGAGAACGTTGGGACAACATCTGGGATTCTGGGAACAGGGTCAGAAGAAAGGAAAGTACCCTTTTTTCGCGGGGGGGAGTTGGATCTGATGCTTCGGAAAAGATGGAAACTTTCAGAGAAAGAGAGAGACTTTCAAGCCACCGACCGGGATGTGGATGATGCAGAAACGAGAGACCGTAGGGTGTACGCTGCAAATGGGAAATAATTGAGAATCGGACGGTCAAATAATTGGATTTTCTCTCTCCTGCTTTCTTTCTTTTCTTCCTTTTTCTGTTCATGTTGATCTTAAATTTACCTCCATGAAGATTTTACGCTTGGTAAAAATTCAACTGGTGTGATCTTTTGTGAACTCCACATCCACATCTTAGAACTTTGTATCTAGAGATTGGATTGGGGTCAACAAGTTCTCATGGAAAGAAGCTTAAAAATAGTAATTGCTCAATAATTTTCGAAGATCTTGCAAGCTCAAATTTCTCCGGGATATAAATCAAATAAAAGATAATTTCAATCTCGAAATTTTATTAAAAAATTATCAAGTTTGTCTCATGTTTTGTCCAACGACTTGAGCGAGGATCGAATGTTGAAAATGTTGAATTGGGTTGAAGCACGATATGACAATGCGTCCAAGGACGAATTGTGCATGCCCATAGTGGCGAAGGCTGGCCAAAGGTATGTGGCTACTGGCCACAAGGCAAGCAGGCGGCCACAACGGGCAAGCGCTCGAGTGAGGACAACTTAAACCCTCGAAAACATGGGAATTAAGTAAGTTCTTTACTAATTTTGTGACATTACATTGCGGCAAAGTTTCTTGAGAGTGTTTCTAGGGTGTCGTATGTGAGTTTTGAGAATAATATACTGTGAGGGATCCATGAAACACTGGTGAGGATTAATTGGCTGCAATTAGGGCTGGAGATTGAAAGAGGCATAGATTCGGACTTGTAATCGCCTAATTCATTATGATATCATTACTGACACTCACCTCACGAGTAAGTACTGGCACTCGGATTGACCACCGTAAATCCATTTGCCTTTATTTCTCTGTTTTTCATTTATTTCTATGTTATGTCACGATCTCAGTGGATTACATGGTCTCATTGCACCACAAAAGCATAATACAACCCCCTGCCAATGATTGGGATGAATTTTTACTATATTACATTACAGAAAAAGTCGCAACGTAAATGTTCGAGAGAAGATAAATTTTCCTTGAAATCGCCAAATAAAGAAAATTTTGTACATTCTAAATTTCAAGACGATGGTCCATATAAAAAAAGAAAGCTGATCCTTAAGTAACAAATTCAAAATCTTTTCCTCTTTCCTTTGGCCCAAAATAAGTTTTTCTTTCATTGAGAGCATGCTTTCTCTTTCGGGCATCAGTATAGTGCAGTGTAAAATACCAAGTAAAGTATAAAAAAAAAAAAAAAAAGCGCTAAACGAGCTATTCTATTGGCCGTGTCTGAAAGAGTCGATACAGATTAGTGAATAATTAGGTGAAATAAGCACATCGAAGATCAAGTTGATTTAAAAGATTCCAACTTTCCCTTTACTTGGGCAAACCTTGACACGCCAGCAAAACCTAACGATTTCAAAGTGAAGAAGAAACATCAACCATAGTCAACAAAGAGAAGCCCAAGTCCCACCCTCCTGCACGTGCAAACTTTAGCACCAAGGCCAAGGGAATCAATGTCCATGGGCATAGAAATGGTCCCACACTTTTGAGAACCATACGTACTCTAATAATGCCATTTGAGAAAATCCGAATCGCCAAGGTAGGTCGGACCCTTTTCTCGTCGCGGAAAGGGCGAATAAAAAAGAAAGTAGTCGTTTAGAGGAGTGGGAGAATATGAGTGTCGGATTAAACATCAGTTTTACAAGTCATTGTCAGCGTCTGACATCGTACTAACCATAGATCGGTAACAAGGGCTATAACTCCAGCTCTTGGCCAACATCTTCCCAGTATCGGAGGTTGCAGATCTGTTCGTCAATATGCACGTGCGCGATTCTTTTTTCCGGGTAGATCGATTATGTGAAATGACCAATACAGAGATCTAGTACGTTATGCATCGGAGTGCAGATGCAAATAGATGTGATCATTTCAGATGTGCACTGAATAGTTTTAGATTTGGATAATGACACAAATAATCCATGAACTTTAACCGTAATTTGGTCCCTGAACTTTTAATTTAAATGACTAAATTGAACATTTTCATATAATCCATGAACTAAATTGAATATGTACCGAAAATCCGTAGATCACTTGAACAAATTAAAAGTTTAAGGACCCAATTGAACATTAAGTTAAAGTTCATATACTATTTGTGTTAAATAAATTAAAAGTTTAAAGATCAAATTGTACATTAGGCCAAAGTTCATGGACTATTTGTGTCATGATTCCTTTTAGAGAAGCATGAACCAATCGAGTGGGCCATAAAAATTGAGAGAAAGACCCATCAGTCAAACCAAATCACTGGCCCAAAAGAGAAAGAAACATTGTGTTTTGCAGGGCCCATCTGTTCTGTGCTTCGCTCCATCCACCTCCCCACCTTTGGCCCATCACCATGCATTCTGTCGGTCGTCGATGTCACCATTTTTCTCAACCGTTGTGGATTTTATGGGACAGTATGATACAGCTATAACACAACCATGGAAATGATAACATATTAGACAACAAGCCTAAAAAATATTTTCTCTAATGACTTTTTACAGCAAGATATTGGAACGACTCTCTCTTGAAAAAGCGCGAGGAAGATATCTCCACTAACCCAAAGGCCTATCTCTGAGAAAAACAGAAAAAAATAAGGTCATATCTCCTACAACTACATGCAGAAACTGTAATATCGGTCTAACCGTAAGGTAGTTTCAATCTCTTTTTGAATTTAGTTGGGCATATTAGCACTGAGTCCACACAGAGACCGCCCTTGGTGTGAGTGCAATCGATCTGGACCATTGAGAACTTGATCCCAATGGGCATGTTCGGATTGTCGACGTAGAAATCGCCAACGTGGTAGTGGACCCAATTGCCCGGATCACACAAGTGGCACTCAGACGTCGCACGGTGGCCATTCGACGTCGACAGCTGAAACCGGGCGGGCTTGATGTCCCAGCCGTGGACTTGATCCAGATTAGAGACCCTCCTCCCGAATCTCCGGGAGGATTTTCCTAGCTGAAGCCTGAAGAAGAGGGAGTATTGTCCCGGTATGAATTGGAACTCTATCTCTCCCACCAATTCTACCCACCATATTTGTTGAAGATACGCCACTGTGTTGAACCTGATAAATTAATGCAGAAAGAGGTTAAGATATATATATTTCGTGACCAAAGCAGTAAGCAAGATCATTATCAACGCAAGAGCAATTTGGAGGTCTGGCTTTTTTCTCGATGGTCGACTTCGATTTCGCCAATTTCTTATAATTTGATTAGGCGCAGCCCGATAGAGTATGGCTGATTGACATCTTCATTCCCAAAATCTAAATCGAACAAGATCAAAAGCTGATTCGGACTGAACTAAATTCTTGGCTGGGTTACTTGAGAATAAAGTTGTCCCCTGTTTCTTGCATTCTCTTGTAAAGTTTTCTTGAGAGAAAGGATATCTTTTCACACAAGACATTTAGCCATTGGAGGTAGCTTTCATGGGGAACAATCTGCACATATTATATAAGAAGACTTGCATCCGGCTAAGCCGGAAAATTATTTCTGAGGCCCCATGGTTCGAATTAATTACTAGGCAAAAGGGACAGCGACACAATTATGCCGGAGGATTTCAAGCAATTCAAAAAGAAAATAGTTTCTTTGCGTTAGAGCTTATCCAGAACCATAGTTGAATGCTCTGTTTTGCAAGTTGGAATCCTTGGAAGGGACTTGATCTTGCGTCAGGATAAGGTCACCATGGCACCATGTCTTTTCAATCAATTTAGGGTCCAAACATTAGAAAATCTGGGAGACTAGACTAAGAATAGTAAATTCATTCATGAAATGGATTCTGTATTCCAAGTTGGACCATGTCCTAGCCTGCCTTCATTTATTTTTAGCTTCAAGTGCAACCGGTTGCTCTCATTCCGGCTTATAGAATCTTTGTTGCTTTGTGCTGCAGATGTTTTCCCATCTACACTGCTTCTCACTCCTCAGGAACTTCCTTTTTTTCCTGAAAAAGGGGCCGAGGGCTCGGGATTTTTCCGTGTGAATTATGGAATCAACAGTAAGTTTTTTCTACCTTTTGGAACTCGATGCCGAATATAACAGTTCTAGATCCCTCCTACACCAAATTAGTCGGGCTTTCAAACTGTATGAACATGATCATCTTAATCTCCAAACAAAAGTAACCTTGCACATGAAAAATCTCACAAAGCCCTGATGAATATCTTCTTTGAGAAGCCTTTTCTTTCTAGCACAAGTTCTTATATCCCCCTCAGAAGCCAAGAGTTCCCAATTGGGTTAAATGTCTCCCTATCTGCCAAAAAGAGCACCGACTTTCGCCTAGATTTGCTCAATCTTGTTGTTGACCATCTGTTCGGCTTGGTTATGTACAAGAATCGACATCGTTCGGGTCTATTAGAACTCTACACAACTAAAACAGAAACCGATCACGCAAAACCGACTCCAATCAAACAGACCCAAAAGCGATATTCACTCGCTGATGGGGGAGTTGAGCTCAAGTTTTCTGCGCTCATGCTTTTCATATCTCGCCCCCTACTAGCGACCAGAATCAATCTAACAGAGAAACAGCGAAGCATGAAGACGGGCAAGTAAGGTACCTAGATTCATCAGTTGCAATATGATTCCAGTATCTTCGATCATCAATCCCAGTGATCTTCAATGCCTTCGCAGAAACACACAAACATATGTCCCCGCTTATCTTATCCAACCAAAATTCCTGCATGTTCGAGACATCAAAGAAATCAAATTGAATTCGAATTCAGTAAAAATTCAGGCTTGACATGAGCCACATGGATCAACCGAATTAAACCCGGTTTCTGATGCGATGACAGAAATACAGCTAATTACATGTGATTTTGGCAGACAGAGTTATTTACCTTGGTGCCACCATCAAAGCAACTGGCCTGACAGAGCCTGGAATAGACCTCTTTCTTCGACAAGTCGTCGGGATTTTCACCAAGAACCCGGCAAACCAGGAACCTGTAATTGGAGGGCAGCTTCGATTCCCACACGAAATCGGCCAACGAAGCGCTGTGGAAGGCACGGCTCACGCGTGCCAGCTTGCAGATCTCGAGGGGGTCCAAGGAAGCAAGGATCAGGGAGATGCAGCTCTCTGGTACGTCCCCAAGCCCAGTCCTCCCCTGAGGAGAAACACACTCCGTGCCTCCGTCACTTGCAATTCCAGATATTCCAGCCCCCATAACAAAGACTTCGCAATCGTTCTTGTTTTCCAGAAAGGGGGGAGAAACAGGGAAAGTGACAGAATCAAGAAGATGAGAGCAGCTTTTGATCTACAGGTAAAGGAGGAGGGGGTGGATGAGGTGGGAGTTGAAGGGCCACGAGATGGGAAGTGAAGTCACCATTTTCTTCATGTTCAAGGAGGGCGAGACACTGGTCATGGCATATACAAAGAGCGAAAAGAAAGAGAGAAACAGGGGGAGAGAGGAGGAGGAGGAGGAGGAGGAGGAGGAGAAAGGAAGGGATAAAGGCAGGGTTGCAAAAGGGGACGTGGACATGAGTGTGCATGGAATGGAATGTGATTTTCTACGCATTTTTTTATACGAAAGAAGGGAAGATACTTGACCTCTGTTGGCAATTCTTAATGGCCAGTGCAAAGGAAAAGAGTGGACAGATGAAGAATCGGAATTGGTGCGGTGGCTGGTGGGAACGGGAGGTGTCGAGACTATGCATGCCCAGCGATAGCCGTCCACTTCTTCTTTAAATCGTTCCTTTCGTGTACTTGGTTCGTCCGTTCTTTCATTTATCTCATTTTCCGTTAAAAAAAGCGAAATTCCAAGTAAGGCTCAAACTGTCAAATGATACCCAAAACAAACCTTATTTCGAATTAAAAAGCCTGGAGTGATTAAGAGTGTCAAATAAAGGTCCGAGCATATCGGTAGAGTCTCAAATAAAGGTCTAAGTATGTCAGCCGACATGCTCGGGCATTTATTCGAGACCGATTAATCCGCTTCATGCCCTTATTTAAAACCGACTTTACCATGTCAGATTCTTATTTGAAATAATATTCCATTTTGATCTCTTTCGAAAAAATCATCCCACTTCATGCTTTCCCCTGAAACGTGAATGGTGTGGTGGAGTCACCATGACATCGAATCGTAGCTTCTCTCCCATATAATTTCGAGCGACTTAAGTGCTCTTGTCGGATCTAGATTGAGGAAATCAAATCTATAAAAACAGGACTAATCTTTATGGAAAAAAAAATTCTCTGCTTGTGATGGCAAAAAGGGGGGATGAATGCCATGCCCCAAATGATGTTAGATGCTCTCCTGCGGCCAGACATCTTTTGCCAGCAACGAGATGCGCGTGGCCCAAAGGAAAGTTAAGTTTCACCTACCTTTGAAACCCGATGAGAAAAATTCTTGAAAAACGGTGCAAACCACACACACCCCCCCCAAAAAAAAAAAAAGAAAACACAATTTCTTGTTTGCCAAAGGTGGGGGATTTGTCGGACCTTCCATTTTCTTCTATTTTTTATTGCGTGCCTTGTCGGACCCTCCATTTTCTTCTCTCTTTTTATTGCATGCCTTGTCGGACCCCCCTCCATTGCCATCGCCATCTGCGAATGGATCTGTTGCCACCTTCGATTTAGCTCTTTGCGACATGAACAGGGCTTGAATCTTTTAGGAAAGCAACCTACAAACTTTAAATGAGCTTTCCTCTTTCCTAAGTCAAGCCCGAAAGGGTACGCGGCGCTGAGTCGGCACGAGTGGAACGGACCACGCATTCTCGTTGTTGGAGTAGTGCTTCTTCCTCATCCTAAACACTCGTCTTCCCGTCACATGTGTACAGTGAAGAGAGAGAGTGGGGGCTTGGTTTGCTATGAGCTAAAGGACATTCAGTCAACTCCACATGGAATGAACTCTAATTGGGCCAATACATGATAACAAGAGTGAAATGTGAAGATCATCTATTTTACGCTCATTAAGATGGTAACATGCAAGATGAATTCGTTTTGCGGTGTGGTCAGATTGATAGGCCATGGCATGGGACGATTTTACCTCAGCATTAGTTCAGTATAGCGCGACGAATGACCCAAGAAGCGCTGCTCTAGGCTATGAAAAGGGGAAGGGAAAGATTTAAGGTTGCCAAGATGGAAAAGCAAACGACACTTCAATCCACCGGTCAAACGTAAGATATCAAACCTTATTCAATTGTTCAATTCCGGTAAAGCTCTAATGCTACGAACGACCATTCATAACACGTGGGGGCCTTGAATTCGATAGTTAGATTCGGACTAAATTGATGCCCCAATGAAAGTCAAATATAAATCTTTCACCCCTTTCGTCCCAATAAAAGTCAAATACAACGCTACGACGACGACAGGACATCCTTCGAAATGGAGAGCTTTTCGGGATTCGATCAAGATACCCATGTCGAGTTCATGAAATAAGTTTTAAAAAAGTCATAAATCTTTTGTACTTGTACCAATTTAGTCCTAAATCTTTTTTTATGTCAATTCAATCATAAACGTTTTGTATTAGCGCCAATTCAGTCCTAAACCTTTTTTTTTGTGCCAATTCATTCTTAAACATTTTGCATTTGTGTCAATTTAGTCCTAAGCAAATTCAATCCTAAACATTTTGCATTTGTGCCAATTCAGTCATAAACCTTTTGCATTTATGCAAATTCAGTCCTAAACCTTTTTGCATTTGTGCCAATTCAGTCCTTCCAACTAATAACTATTCACGTGTCGAAAGACTAAATTGGCACCAATGCAAAAGATTTATGACTGAATTGACACTAATATAAAAAGTTTAGAATTGAATTAGCACAAAAAAAAATGATTTAGGACTAAATTGGCATCAATGTAAAAAATTTATGACTTTTTTGACACTTTCCCCTTGGGTTCACGTACGCAGGCTATAGACAGTCTGAATAACATGAAAATCTGAACCAAGAACATCATAAATGGACCATCCCTAGTTGCACCAGTTCCACTTTGCAGGTGATGTCGCTGATTCTCGCTAGGAGATGGGCGGAGATATTGTAGCAATGAGATGAGATTATATTCTACTTGCCCTATCTCGAGTTGGTACCGAGGAAAGATATGCCGTCACGTAAATGATTTCTGATTTGTGGACGAGTCATGTTTCGGGGGCACAAATTACTAAAGAAAAAGATTCTGGAACTGACCGAGATTGCCCTTCGATAAAGTAATCACTTCTAGTTGGCCAATCCACGGGAATCACAAGATTACTAAACAAAAACTTGCCAGTCCCCACATCCTGAGGACCAAAACCACGTGGTCACCATCTAAACTGTCTGGTTTTCCTATTGCGAATGCCTCCTGTGGCCACATATTCAATGTTAGTCAGGTTGAAAAACTTGAGAGACATTTTAGTAAGCAATAGTCGAGAGAATAATGAGACGAGCTCTTCTTTGGAGGTGGGTCAGAGTTCATCCAAGAATACGAAACCACGGGATGAGTCCTGCCCCAGTACTCCCAGACAAGCACGTGCGGCGACTCCCGCCACAAGATTCTTACCTTTGGGGACGTGGCGTAACGGCATTTGATACAATAAATAACTGAAGTCCCGTTTCTCATATGCTAGTGGATCTGGTGTGGAAAGGGCGGAACAAGGACAAAGATGACTCACCGAAGCAAGGGTAGGTTGCAAGCATCCACGCATCCGGCTTTCACATGGTCGATCAGCATGGCATTCTTCGATCTTTCACATCAATGGCCAAAAATCGTGGAAGAACCAATTTGAAACTACGATAACCAGTAAATTCTGATGAGCCAATCAGCATGTGAGCCACTAAAGTTACCATATCTCTCAAGATCCAAGGACGGAGCATCAATGTGTACATCAGAAGGTTCAGCATCCTGAAACATGCGAAAGTCTGCTTGCTGGTTTTCTCACAGCACTGGATAAAACACTAGCATTTAAGGATGGATCATGGATCCACTCTTCAACTTGATGCAAGGCATCAATCACCACCAACTTGCCTCTTCCAGGAATCTTCCACAATTAACTCATCAACTCCCCAATCCTCATAACTAGAAAATCACATAATATCGCATTAGATGATATTATAATCAAGCACAGATGGCAAAATATTTTATTTAATGTCTTGATAAATCCAAGGCAAAAGTCAAATTATGATTTTCACCACGGTGGAGTAAAAAGCCAAAGTATCAAGAGCTGGAAGCAGAATTCACCTTCCATCTGGAAGGTAGCGGCGGATGGTGAATGGTATTTTCCTCTCTCGAAGGTCCTTCATTGCAATCTAAGGCTTGCAAAAGAATCCAGTCATGTTGGGATGCAAAGAATGTTTCCATTGTAATGATAGGATGGAGACATTGACCAATGCTCATATATAAGAAATTATTGACAGTACTAAAAGATCATGACCCCCATCGTATTATGTGGCTGTAGTAGGGGAACAAGAAAGGGTTTGAGTGAGTTGTCATTGACGTCGTCACCAAAGAATAGGCCCACTCAATTTGCTTTTTGAGTCATTGTACACATTAAAGCATTTGTTTGGAACCAATCCTCAAATATCATGTGAACGGAAAGGGCTTCTGGGAATTTCAGTTCATAAACATAGAAATGGTGCAAATTTAACGCGATTTAATCGAACAAAATGATCGAACGATGCCATCCTACTTAGTTCAGATGCTTAAAACCAAAATTGGATTAAAATATTTACAAAACTTAGCTCAAGAAGAAGCTAAAACAGCTAGACTTAAGTTAATTACGAGTCCTGATACTCTACCATCGGTGTCTACGACCTTATAAGTATCTCATCTAGTCTTTCAATGTTGCAACAACGACCATGCTGCCTTAAAATCAGAAAAATGCATGAGGACAGAGCATCTCTTCTGGATCTCTATATCTTGGACATACAGACAAAATCAAAAGCCGCGCAAAATTTTCTACACTACATCCTGTACACGTGGATGGTCTAAGGTTTTTGGAATATCACATTAGAAAACCCCATTATCTCCTAAGCCCGTCATAGCAGATCTATCTAGTGGTACTTCAATAGAAGAATTTCTACAAGGCCAGGTCCAGTTTTGCAATCGGGCTATTGGATCAGATCCATGTCACATCAATTAAGGCACATCTAAGTATAGATAAGCTGAGTTCCGGCCAAAAAGGAAATATCGATAAGCTGTCCAGGCCAGATAGCTTGTCAAGTGACATCTGAGCTTCATAAGATTGCGCGTGCTAATGCATCATTTGGCACTTTAAATATTAAAAAAACTCACTGTGATAACTTGAGGAAGGTTCACACCTCTAGAGGATCAGTTTCACCCTCCAACTCAACCATTACAGGTGCATTCATGTTGCGCAATCAAGGTAAGTTTTGTTAACCGCCCAATTAATTAGATCTCAAGGACTTGAAATAGTGAGGATCATAATATTGACCTGATCTGCAAGGCACGAGTGCCCAAAATCCTTGCGCGCTCATATTTGGTCATGTACTTTGATGTCTTACGAGGCCGTTCTACAGGTTCCTGCTCTCCTTTATCTTCGGTATCAAGAGGGTCTGGAACGTCTTCATTGTTGTTGTTATCCAATTCATCCTCCACACCTTCCTGTTCGCATTCGTCAAAACTGTCAGCCGGAAAATTCTTCAACTATCTAAGAACAGCACGTGAGAAATGGACCCTTACCTCAATCTCAGGCTCTGGTGGTTCATCCTCATATCTGCATCAATAGAATATACAAGCATCTAAGAAGAACTATTGCAAACCCAAAACTAGCATAGCATTTATTAATTCAGAAAACATACGCAACTTCAACAGGCCAATTAACTAACATAACCAGACTCTAGTGAGGCAGTATCGCTGTGCCAATATTAGAACAACAAAAAAACAGACCAAACCAATGTAGGGCTAGAGCGGAATTGGAGAAGGACTACAGCAAAATCTAAGTGAAGATAACGTAACTCAATTTCACATAATAGGATCCAAGGAAAGCACAGAGTAGCAGTATCCACAGAGTAGGCAAAAGGTCATGAACACAATCAATTGTTTCACCGAACCTAGCATACCATTTAACTTTTGTCGTAAAAAGTCTCAATTCGGTACTTTCATACACAACGGCAATCACTGTGTGCGCTAGATCGTGGCGCCATCAAACTACCAAAGTACCAATCCACGTCGAAGTAGGAAACAGAATCGGCTCGAGGAATTAACACGCAATGCTTAGACACTGCGAAAAATTCAAGAAGAGAGCCCGAGACAACAGAGAGACAGAGAGAGAGAACCCCATGTCCACGTCGTTGTAGTCGTCGTCGGCCATTGCGATCGGCGAAAGAGCTCTCCTTTATGGCTCTCAGGTGACGAGGAGATAAAAATACAAAACCCCGCCAAGGAAAAACCCTCCTCCCTCCTCTCCTCTCCGCTTCCAACGTTCTAGGAAGCAAGCAAGACTGCACGTGGAGCGTGGGTCGTCGTCTCCTTCACCTGCAAGGCTGCAACTGCGAGGAGAGCAGCAGCGTTTAAACAGGGGCTCCACTTCGAGGAAGTGGATTGTGGGCTTTTGCATCAGGGCCTCTTTTAGATCCTCTTCTTCTTTCCCCATTGGTCCGTGGAACAGGCCCTGTTCACTGCACAACCATGCAAGGACTTCTACTCCTTTCCTATTTCTCGAGTGGGCACTGTGATTGAGCTGGACTTCGGACAAGAAACAATCGTGAGATAGTGACATAAATGATTTCTGAATTTTAATTTAATATTTAAGATGATTATTAAATTTTTAATTTATTCAATATGATTCGTGAACTTTAGCTCAATATGCAATATCATCCCTTAACTTTTAATTTGTTCAATACGCTCCTTGAATTTTTTGTAAATATTCAAACTAGTCCTTGGACTAGTTTAAATATACAATATTATCCTTCAATTAATTTAAGTTTAGAAATAATATTGAACATTTTCATGTAGTTCGGAGACTAATTCGAAAAGTTTATGGACGATGTTACACATTAAACTAAAGTTTATGAACCACATCAAACAAATTAAAAGTTCGATGACTACATTTCATATTTGGTCAATATTTAAGGATCATTTGTATCATTTTTCCAAGAATCAAACATAAACACGTCTAGCTCTCAACTAATGATTTCAAACTATAGTCTTGGACTCTTTGTCGGCATGGGATCAACATCATTTGTTTGTATAGACTTTTTTTCCTTTCATCGGACAATTTAGGAAAGATTACACAAATAGTCCTTGAACTTTGGCCTAATATGCAATGTCATTCATAAACTTTTAATTGGTTTAATATGGTCCCCGAATTTTAGCCCAATGCGTAATATCATGTTTGAACTTTTAATTTATTCAATGAGGTCCATGAATTTTTGGCAAATATTCAATCTAATCTCTAAATTATATGAAAATAGGTACTGATACCCTTTCATTAATTCAAATTCAAGGACAATATCGAAAATTTTCATATAGTTCGAGGACTAAATTGAGCATATACTAAAAATTCCAGAACCACGTTAAACAAATTAGGGATAACGGCATAAATAGTCCGTGACCTTTGGCCAAATATGCAATTTAGTTCATGAACTTTTAATTTGTTTAATGTAATCCTTAAACTTTAACCTAATATTCAATGTGGTCCTTAAATTTTTAATTTGTTCAGTATGGTCCATGAACTTTTGGTACATGTTCAATTTAGTCATTGAACTATATGAAAATTTCTAATGTAATCCTTCCATTAATATAAGTTCAGGGGCTGTTTCTGTCATTTTTACAATAAATAAATGTTGAGTCACGACATTATATATTGGGTCAAAATTCATATACTATTGTGTCATTTTTCACGACAATAATTTATGCGTAGAAGCATGTGACGTCACGACCATTTCATCCTCATTATCTTTTTCAACTACTCCGAGATTCATAGCATCAACATGCCTTCACTAGATAGTTTTCCCTTCGCCGGTTACGTGTACGGGAGAAACGAGACAAAGAAGCTCTTCGAGAAAAATAATGATGCAGGTCAACGGTAATACGTTATAGAAATTGACTCTCCATGTGCATGCAGATGCGGTCATCTCTCGATGCTTTAGCCCTCTGACTACGGGATGCTTCTTTCGTCTAAATAGGACCTTACCCACTTAAACAAGATATATATAACTCAATTAAGAAGATTACAATTTTAAGCAATTAAAATTAATAACACGAAAAATCCCTAATCGTTAAACGATTAGTGTGCGCTGGATAAAGACTATTGTTTTGTCTCCGAGAATCTAAAGTTTTAACGCTTTGTAATCGTGTTTAGTATTTATAATCATGTTTAGTGTGCTTTAAATAAAGATCCCGCGCGTTGTGTTGGCCGCGTGTTAGATTATTCTCATAATGATTAAGGCTTTTAATAGTATATGATCAAAGGCTACTACACATTCGATGATTAAGGCTTTTAATATAATATCTACGAATGGTGGATGTTTTATTTTGGTGAAAATTGGGAAGTCACGAGAGTGAATTACGATGCATCGAATGTAGTAGCCTTTGAACACAATGAATATATTCGTTGGATAGTTTTATCTCTTCCCATACCACATGAGATGAAGGTACTTTCTCTTTCGCGAGATTTCGATTGGTATCCTTTATTCGAATTCATTTTAATGCAATCGATAGAAAGAACACTCCTTAGAGACTAAATTGAGAAAATCGAATAAGGATTGAGACGTTGTAGAAACTGTCTTTGCGGAGACCGAATTGATGAAAAGAGTCTTCAATGGCAAAACCAGAAATTTTGACTAAATGTACATTTTCTAGCGGAGTTATTGACCGTATGATGGATATGTCCAAGGACCCAAGTACACGAATCGAGGAGTTTTGGCGACACAAATAAAAATTCAAAGTAGACATGTCCCACTACGAAAAATTTGAGAGTTTTTATAAGATAAAGTCAAATTAATAATATCGTGTATCACAAGCAAACCTCTGATTAAGTCGGGTACATTCAACACTCGACAAAACCCTGTTGGTTCATTTAGAATATTGATTTTGTAGATCAGTTTTAAGTGATTAAGATTAGTCCAGATTAAAACATAAGAACAACCGGGGAGGTTGTCATCAGGGCCATGACCCAGATCTGTTTCGTAAGCTTTCAACATCATCGTACGAAGAGTTATGGGGGACTTTGGGATTGGGAAACTTGTTACGTGAGGTTGTCGAGATTCCTGTTGACTTTATTATCATATGACACTAATCCTTCCAGCTCGTTTGATGCAAGTAGATGTTCGTGACTCGATCGGTCAGAAATAGACCGACCGAAGATTCTTGCATGGCCATCTTCGTCCATGCTAAGTTGTCGATCAAATTTCAACCAGAAAATTATAAGGAAATCATACGAGACGATTAAAAACAAATCGATTCACTTACTGGAAATAACATGTCACATAACCGATAACGTGATTTTAAATTAAGTCTGCTAATATCGATGAAAAAGCATTTCATTAATACATTGATTACATGGGACATGTATAGAATAATTTGATCATATCGATATGAGGTGATTTTTACACCAACCTAGCAAGGAAAAGCTTATCCTTAGGAATTCACTAAATGAATATTAATTGAATTAGCCGAGTCTCCTTCTTGCACCGTCGAAGACCCAAATGGAAACCATAGACTCACCCGTCTTAAAACTTCCTAAGTAGGATCGCTTGCCCAGTTCTGCTTCCTTATATTCTTTTATATATTCACCCGTTCCTGCACCTTCTTCTCACCTTCGCTTCACCATCTCTCTCCCTAACAGATAGAAGAACCAAACGCAGCTCCATAAGCCACACCAAGCAGAACGTCCATGGCCATGGCTGGTCCAACCAAGCCCACCTCTTCTCACCTGAAAATCACCCTTCTTCACACATGGCTCCTCATCTTCCTCCTCTGCTCCATCTCTTACCTCCTCGGCACATGGCGAAACGCCGCCGTCTCTATCACGGCCGCCACCAAGCCCTGCGTATCCCCATCGCTCGACTTCAACCCCCGCCATGACCGAGACGATGGCGCATCATCGAGCGTGGAGGTCAAGACCTACCCGCCATGCAGCATCGAGCTCAGCGAGTACACCCCGTGTGAAGACCCCAAGAGGTCTCACCGGTTCGACCGGAGGAGGCTGATATTCCGGGAGCGGCATTGCCCCGAGCAGAACGAGACGCTCAAGTGCCGGGTCCCAGCCCCGCCTGGATATCAGAACCCGTTCGGGTGGCCCGCGAGCCGGGACATGGCGTGGTACGCCAACGTGCCGCACAAGGAGCTCACGGTGGAGAAGGCGGTCCAGAACTGGATCCAGTTCGAGGGCGACCGGTTCCGGTTCCCCGGGGGCGGGACCATGTTCCCCAACGGCGCAGACGCGTACATCGACGACATCGGGAAGTTGATCGATCTTAGGAACGGGTCCATACGGACCGCCATCGATACCGGTTGCGGGGTAAGCTGCCTTTTCTTCTTGTCTAAGTTCATCCTATTATGCCAAATCTAGCCCGATCCCAGAATAACAAAGTCCGCGTTGGATTGGCCGAGCATTTATTTCATTTACCTTCTACATCTCCTACGATGGATCACCACAAACCAAACATGTTAAGAAGCTGAACCAAACTTGCCTGAATCATGCATGCCATAATGGTTTTGACGCGTCTTGCGGTTTCTCTTTCCTTGTTTTCTTCGAGGAAAACTGGCGAGAGAGGCTGGTCGATTCACTTCCCTTTTTAGGAGGATTTGGTAGACCAGCATTCGACGACCCCTTAGTAATAATGTAGACAAACATATGCTCAATTAAGTTGCCAACCATTGATCAAAGAAAGACAACTTAATCTGCAGTATACGTGCTTCTAATTTAGGAGGATGAAGACGGGGGCACTCGGCCATTTACAACTCTAGGAAGCCGAATAGTTCTGATTTTTTTTTTTTTTTGAATTTTTTATCAGTAGATGGCAATGTCTGGTGGTGCAATTTGTTTCTCAATGTTCCAATTTCTGTTCACATCCAGGTTGCTAGTTGGGGGGCTTATCTTCTGTCTCGAGGCATCCTAGCGATGTCGTTCGCTCCGAGGGACACGCATGAAGCTCAAGTCCAGTTTGCCCTTGAGCGAGGAGTGCCCGCACAGATCGGGGTCCTTGCATCTAAGCGCCTTCCCTATCCATCCCGAGCGTTTGACATGGCTCATTGCTCTCGCTGCCTCATTCCGTGGGACCTATTCGGTATTGAGTCCTCGCTAATTACTAGTCAATTCAATTTTAGGGGTCTCGCATTTATCCGAATTTGCTTGTTCTCTGCTATAGATGGAATATACCTTATTGAAGTGGATAGAGTTCTACGGCCCGGCGGATACTGGGTACTGTCCGGCCCGCCAATCAATTGGAAGACACATTGGAGAGGTTGGCAGAGAACAGAGGAAGATTTGAGTGCTGAGCAGACCAGAATTGAGAATGTAGCAAAAAGTCTTTGCTGGACAAAGTTGGTGGAGAAGGGTGACATTGCAATATGGCAAAAGCCTATCAATCATTTGCATTGCAAGGTCAATAGAGAAGTCGCCCAGATCCCACCTCTGTGCCCGTCTCAGGATCCAGACAAGGCCTGGTAGGTGATTGGGGAATTCAGTCTGTCCTGCATTTTGTGCCTGTTGTGTTCAATTTTTCCTTGATTTGAGCTTCGTTTCAACCATGATTTGTTCTCAGGTATACGAGCATGGAAACGTGTTTGACTCCATTGCCCAAAGTTATGGACGACGGGGCGATTTCAGGGGGCGAATTGGCTAACTGGCCTGAGAGGTTGAATGCGATTCCACCGAGGATTGGCAAGGGAATGCTACCGGGCATCACGGCCGAGATTTTCCTAAGGGAGACGGCATTGTGGGAGAGGAGGGTGTCGTATTACAAGACCGTGAACAACCAGCTAGGACTTGCAGGGAGGTACCGCAACTTGCTAGACATGAACGCCTACTTGGGCGGGTTCGCGGCCGTGCTCGTCCAAGACCCCGTTTGGGTCATGAACGTGGTCCCTGTGGAAGCCAAGGTCAACACTCTCGGAGCTATCTATGAACGAGGACTAATTGGAACCTACCATAGCTGGCAAGTCTTTTCTTCGTTGTCTGCGATTCCCTGTCCCAAGTTTTGACCTTTTAACACTCGTACGTGCTATGCGAAAGATTTATTAGGTACTCGTATGCATCGCAGGTGCGAAGCGATGTCCACATATCCGAGAACGTACGACCTCATTCACGCCAATTCCCTGTTTACCCTCTATCAGGACAGGTATGTAAAAGATAACTTCAAGAGATCCTGTCAATTTTCGTGACATTTTTCGACATGGTGGTTCTGTATTATTCTATGGCGGACCGATCAGCTAAGGTTTTTGACATATTGGGAATGTGTATGTATGTAGGTGTGAATTGGAGGACATATTGCTTGAGATGGACAGAGTTCTGAGGCCAGAAGGGAGCTTCATACTGCGAGACGATGTGGATGTGCTGGTGAAGGTGAAGAGGATCATCGATTCGATGAACTACGACAGTCAAATCGTCGACCATGAAGATGGACCGCTCGTGAGAGAGAAGCTTTTGTTTGCCGTCAAGTCTTATTGGACAGCTTCTGCTCCCTCCGATGATCCGCCCACATCCTAAACATCACCATAGATAAATTTCTCCCGCATGTCTCTTGACAGTTTTATTTATCTCAATTCTAAACTTGTAAAATTCGACTCATTCTAGTTTCGACCGGACTCGGTTGTACGATTACTTCACTAGTCCTTTTTTACATTTTGTTTAACATTTCTGTCATTCAGTATCAGATACTACCTTGAACGTAATGTACATAATCAATAGGATTTATCAGACGAGCTTTTTCTCTCCCATGTTCCATTTTCATCCCCTTCCATATGCTCGTTCTATCATGTTGTATCAATAAAATCTAACAACGTAATCGATGGATGAAGAAGTAGCTTTCCAACTGCAGCTCCCTATGCATCACCGACACACAGATGAATGGAAGGCCAAACCAATTCCCGGTTTAGATATTTCATGCACAGTGACTCGCCCATCCCTTCTTCCTATAAATACCAATAAGCCAGCAGCAAAAAGAACAGTGACTAAGGCAAAAGCATTCAGATCACCGATCAGGGTTCAAGACTCTTGGCACTTGGCAGGCACCAAGTCTCTCTACTCTCTCTACTCATGTGATTACAGCTCATTGGCGGCTCGAATGACTCGGATGGCTCGAGTAGACATTCACAAAGCTTCTCAGCTCAGCTCACTGAATGTTCGTGCCATTCATGCCAGCAGGAGTCGATAACACCCCGAGGGGTTCGGGCCGGCAGCCACATACACTTCACCTCAAGTGCTGCAGCCGACACCAATATTCCATAATGCTAGCCGCGGGCTGCACCATCAGAACAGGAAGGAAACACCAAAGCAGAGCTTCCGTGAAGAATCTGCTGCATCTAGCAGCTTGGCAATCGAGCCGAAGTATCAGAGTCGGCTCTATTGGGCCTTTCAGTTACGAACAATTCTGAAAGGCACAAGGCCTTCTTCTGCTAGTATTTACGGGTGTGCGAAACGGATTGGGTTGCTCCTGCATTCACAGTTAATTTCAGACGACTTTTCTTATACAAGACCTAAAGTTTAACGAAAAAACAATCGCATAGGCAGGGTGAGGAACTATTGCGGTGTAAATTAACAGTATATGATGTACCATGCAACGGCAGATACAGGATTTTCGAGGTAGGAAATGTAAGTGTAAACGTACATTAACCATGATGCGCAAGGTTTTTCGTATACGAGATGCCTCCTACATGAGTGAAAATGTAGTTATAAGCTATCCAAGCAATATCGAAGGCGGGCAAGTAACCTCAGGGGATCTGGGCTTTGCCTTTTGTGGACTCGGGCCGAGTCGTCAAGGAACTCATCCCAGCCTCGATGGATCCTGGCCCTAGAGCTAGGTACTTGAGCCCGGTCTTTATGGACCTGAGCAAAGGCGTCAAGGTTTCTATGCCCAAGCATCGTGACTCTCATCCAAGCGTCGATATCTCGTCATATTAATGGGAAATGATTTCTAATTTTAAAAAAATCATTTACCTGAATTCAAGCATAATTTTTCCGGTGATCAAGATAAGATTTTTGCTCGGCTCATTTTTCCAAGCAATCTAAAGTCCGGAAAATGAGAGAAATTTTTTTTCCAAGAAACAAACAGGACTTTAGGATCGATTAATTTGCCCATTGAGGTTAATCGGACCATCGAGCCCATGATCACATTTCACGTCGGCCAATAATTTCATGCAAAAAAAAAAAAACAAAGGGACAAAGACAGGGGTATAATCGTGAAAAAAAAAAACAATCGTTGCGTTTTTATATGCGTTTGTTGGTCAAATGAATAAGGTACATGTAGTAAAGGAGCGCAGTGACATGGAATTTTACCGTCCATAAAATTCCTCGAAGATGCGACGGTGCGCGTCACGACTTCCGAAACTGCGCGTGGTCGTCGTCGTCGTCACCTTCTCTCTCCTTCACTCCCTATTTATGGCCACTCACTTCAGTGACTTCACTCGCTTTCTCTCTCTACTCTCCACCACGCTCGCCATGAACACGCCACAGCCGAAGGAGGAAGGGCTCTTCGCATTTCCGCGCCAGTGAAATGATAGGATGGGCTTCTTCCGGCGACTCTTCGGCGGCTCCAGGGACAGGCAACACCACCGCCGGCGCTGGAGCTTCATCAGATCGCTCAACGAGAAGAGCCGCCTAGCCCTCCCCAGCGCCGCCGCCCACCACCACCACCACCACCGCTACTCCCTCGGCCCCGGCGACTTGGACGCCAGCAAGCACGCCATCGCGGTCGCCGCCGCCACCGCCGCCGTCGCCGAGGCCGCCGTCGCCGCCGCCCAGGCCGCCGCGGAGGTCGTCCGGCTCACCAGCGGTGGGGTGGCCGTCGGCGGGGCCGTGAAATGTGCTGCTCCGGCGCAGTCCGGCGGCAACAACCGCCCGCGCGTGGAGGATTCGGCCGCTGTTCTGATTCAATCCGCATTTCGAGGCTATCTGGTTGGTACTTTGATTAATGGGTATCCGTTTTCTTTCTTTATGGTTCGATTACCATAAGTCTGTGCCATGTCGGTTCATTTTGGTGCCCAATTCGCTTGAAAGCTATGAACTTGAGGTGGAATCTGAATCAATGGCAATTGGGTGGATGAGGATTGCCTGGCTGCAATCTTTTGTGGATGCTTTTTAAGCTGTGCTCAGCAAGAACAATACGAAATCCAGAGGAAAAACAGTGCTTCAATTCAAACTAAAACCAACTTTAATCAATTTTCTTTCTTTTTTGCACCTCTTGCCTTGCCTCTGTACAACCTGAATCGCAATCATTAATGCTTTTTTCTTCTTTTCGAATACCTGATATCAAATATGGAGAGTAGTAGGCGTTGTAGCTGCTAAATATAGCAGGTAATAAATAGCTAGACTATTACGGGGTTCCACACCTAGGAAGAGCAGTGAATTAGGTGTTTAATGTTGATGTTGAAGGCTTGCGAGTGTGGGGGCACGAAACTTGCGCGTTAGGAAGACGCCGACACACCAGCACCAGTCATACTTAAAGAGGGGAGGGAGAATCTATTCCTTGTGACCAGCAACCATGTTTTGCTTTTAGACGAAAAGTCCAAGGGTGTTCAACGGGCTTTGGGTTCGCACGTGTTCCGCCATTTCCCGTCTCTCTCTCTCTCTCTACCCAAAGTTCACTTCTTGGAACTCTATTGACTATCATTGTGGTTGTCACTTTGGCTCATTGGAGTTGGAGATCTGGAATTCTTTTGTCAAGCCTTCTGGTTTTCTTTCCTTTGTTTTAGTTGTTTCAAGGAGCTCTGCGTTTGAAGTTTTGACTAGTAGACTTCGGGGTTGTTGATAGTCATATTATACTGGAGTCGTACAGATATGTCAAATGTTCTGTCTCAAAGAAAGAAAAAAGGGTCAAAAGTGTGGGGCATTTTCGTACCAGATGGGGGCCAATTTTCTTTTTCGGGTGAACTGCATAGCTGGAAAGCACAGTAATGTGATCGATAGTTTCACCAGTTTGATCCATCTTTTTCGTTTTCTTTTTGTTATTCAAGTGGGGTGTGTATGTTCTATCTAGGAGGTTTGTACATTGCAGATCCAGATTATTTTGGCATTGCAAATATGGCTGGCTTCCCAGCTGTTTTTTTTTCTTTTTCTTCCTTTTGTAAATTTGTGAAAGTCCAGATAGGTTTGCTTTCGTATGGCTGGGCCATCATGGAGGGAACAGCAGCCATAAAGAACCATTTGGAACTCTGCATTTAGTCCATGCTTTTTGGGTGTCTAATGATTCTAATATGCAAGTGTTTTTTCCACTTAAAATGGGCCAGTTATGATTGTGACCTAAAGTTGCTAGTTCTTTCCCCCCTCATCATTTGAAGATTTATATTTGTTTATTTGAGCAGCATCTGCTGTGTAAAAGACCCATGCTAAGCTACTTGCCACTTTCAAGTGGCACCGGTGCTTGTTGATATTCGTGTTTTAGACAATTGGATTGGTCTTTGTTATCTATTTCAAGAGTAGCTTTATATAGCTCTATGCAACTTACTGGGGGAAAAATTGAGTGAAGTTGGAGGAACCGCATCATAAGATCTCTAGATTAGTATCTCATTTCTTAAGTTAGGCCATGTTCATGAGGGAGTGGTTAAGAAAGACAGATTGTATTCCTGTTTAGTTCTTCAAATTCACAGTCTTTGCAATGCCAGGAAGTTCTGTTTGATTATGTGAAAGAAAATAATGACCCAACAATGCGAGTTTACCTTTTAGTTTTGTAGTCTAATTCTTTAAGCCATACTGCTTCTGGTTGATTGATCAGAAAAAGATGAACAACTTTCTAACACCTCTAATTGCAATCTTCAAAGGCAAGGAGAGCACTTAGAGCACTGAAAGCTCTGGTGAAACTCCAAGCGCTGGTGAGAGGCCATATTGTGAGAAAGCAAATGGCAGACATGCTCAGGCGCATGCAGACATTGGTCCGCTTGCAAGTACGGGCTCGTACAAGTCGCTCTTATACAACAGTTTCTTCACATTCCAGCAGCAAGTCCTCTTTATCTCATCACCCAGTAAGAAGACTCATCATCTGTAAACTCTTTCATTTATTATTCAGATGCCCCTACAATTGAAGTATCTAAATAAGTGGTCTGAAGATGCAAGTTGCTTGCCAATATCCTACTTGGTGAGTGCAGGGGAAACAGTCAGTTATATTACCAGGGGTATCATCAAAATGAATACGTATTTGGCCGCTAATATTGCATTTGTGCCAGTTGGCATCACAACAGACTATTGTCGCCTATTGGTTTCATTCGCGTTGTAGTATTTGATGATTTTGTGCATCATTTTGTTGAAATTGCTTGTCTTGATCATTGATGCTATTCGAAGCTCACATTCTTCTTGTAGAGATGTGGCTCAATTTCAAACATTAGGGGAAATATTGACATGGAAGGGGCAAAATTTGGATCAAATTGGCTGGACCGTTGGATGGAAGAAGGCGTAAGGGACGACCATGGAGATGCTTCACCGAGACATCGGCATGATGACGAGAGGAGCTCGAAGATTCTTGAAGTAGACACTTGGAGGCCTCACTTGAACTCTCAAAGAAACCAGGAAACTTACCAATCCCTGCATCAAGCCATAGAATCCAACTACATAAATCAGAATGTGATGGTATCCGACTCTCCATCAAAATACTCATCAAGAGCACCTAACCCCGTGCCAAGTTTATCCTCAGAGGAGCTTCTTTCATTGAGGTCTCTGCGTTATCCCGGAGGTAAAGGTGAAATGCTCAAATCTGCTGACAACAGCCCACAAGTAAAATCTATTTCATCTCGGCCCGGAAGTAGCAGTGCGAGGAGAGGTCCCTTCACACCAACGAGAAGTGAATGTTCATGGGGCTTCTTTAACGGGTACTCAGGTCACCCGAATTATATGGCTAACACGGAATCGTCTCGGGCCAAGGTTAGGTCACAGAGTGCCCCCAGGCAGAGGCTTGAGTTTGACAAGTATGGTTCGACAAAGAGATCTCTCCAGGCATCTTGGGATGTTGGGGCTACTTCGGAAAGGACTTACCCGCTATATGCCGATTTAAGGAGCAGAGCTTTTCCAGTCTCCAACCGGTTTGACAGACTAGGAAGTAACAATTTGAGGTGACGCAGCTTTGGTTTTTCTCTTCCTTTGATTCGGTCCGGGCTTGATGCGTGGTAGTGATTCTTCATCAAATTTACGGAAAGTTCGTCCACGAGTGCAAACCCCTTTGATATTTTTCCTGTCTTGTTGCTAGCGGCGTGCTTTTCCCCCGTGTTTTCTTTTTGTTAGTCAGAGTGACCCTGTATTTGTTCCACTTGTCAATGAACACAATAAAGCTGTGTGCCTGTGACACTGTAAAGTGTTGATTTACTTTGAATATCTGATTTCTCCTTCTGTATACCGATTCTCGAAGGGACGGGAGAGGATTTTCTATCATCTGCATTCATCCGTCTCTCCAACACGTACAAAGTAAAACTTACATCCAAGTATTTCGTAGCTTCATGAACTGCATTGACTTGGGTCCTTCATTAAGAACCTCAAATCATCTGATACGAACTTGAGTTCAAAAGGACGGATAGAAACTAAAACTTCAACGACAAATCTGCCACAGATTTGAAATGGAGTCAGACATAAGCAGACACATATACTGCAATTTGTCCCCACTCCCTCGTCCCCACCAATCTTGTTCATGGAGAGAATTCCTCGTCTCCACCCATTTTCACTAGCAGTTGGATGGCAGGTCACGTCAAAGCTCGTCTGTACAAGGACACAGAGCGACGACCGACAAGGGAAGTGCTGTTGAATTGTCTTAGCACAGCAAAGAAGACAGTCTGTTGCGCTTATTTCACTCGTTTACTTCTCCAGATGAAATAAAAACAGAGAAGTGATTTTTCCATAGGAAAGGGTGTGATGCTCACCGAGCTAAAACCCCCCCAACTTGATTAATGTTGAATACATCAGGGGCCACTGATGAAATTATTAGGTGATTAGGTGATGATGGGATCAATCAGCTTTGGGCCCTCCTCCCATCTTGTGCTTTTTGTCTCTTTCCCTTTCCGAATTCTGGGTCTTGGACTGGTGGAGTAAAAAGATGGGTCAACAGGACGTTTCTTAAGTGGTCTGATCACGGGAGGGGAATTGTAATTCAAGAGCGATGAAATGAAACCCACCTAATCCTAACAGAGAAAAGGGGTGGCCCTCTTTTTGAATTTTTCTCTTGAATACTTTGCGCAAGTAAAGATTTGTCTTCTTCCTCCGAGGGTCACACAGTGGTCACTTTGGCAGTACGTAAGAGAAATTCAGGTGCCGTTTGTTGATTGATTCCAATCATTGACGGCAATTTCTACCACTGCGTGCTTTAAGAAACAGCGCACGGTCTTTCTTGAGATGTTTCGTGACGTGTGAATAAGCTGTTTTTAGCTTATAGGTAGACGAGTTTATTTGGTGCATCCCATGGACAACGATGGACAGTTCTTTTCTTCTTCCCTTTTCATTTTACGTGAAATCAATGGGATTAGAATGTGAACGGAGGATGATCAATCCAAATGTGACAGCAGCGCTCGACTGATTATCGGTTTCGTAAGTGCCACCTACCAAAACTCCCTAGATTGGCAAAACTCGCCAACTAGACAACACGAGGTGTAAATAGACGAAGGAATCGAGTGGCTATCATCTGTCGAGAATGACGGTGGTACGATGCCTTTTGGTGTAGCGAAACAATTTCCCATCTCCTTCATGCGGAAAGCAGACGTCGGTCGAGGTGCACGTTTGGTGCATGGCCATAGATGCGGCCAATGACGACATGGTTTTGCAAAGGCTCCCAACATCGCAAGATTTTAGCACTCCGCAGCACCACTCTTATGCGCTCGATAGCCACCGACTCCGCCATACATAGTTATAACCATTGTTTTCTTGAGTTAAAAAGATTATTCTGCATCAGCTTCTTCTAAATTGTGCAACGAAACTAGTGCCAGCAAAAAGAAAAAGGGAATACGTGAGGACCCGGCACCAGTTTCCTCGTATGCCGGTATCCAAAGTTCACCCCATTAGGGAAAGGTTACCAAATTTCGAAGGAATCCAGCCCAGCTCTCGTAGCCCAGTTCTTGTTTGGTACAGCCTAATAAACCTCTTTATCAATTTTCTCTGCAGGAAGCCTTTTTCTTCTAGGCCAGATGGACAAGAAGAAACCGCAGTATAATTATTGATACTACTTCTATGAAGACCATACCACGTCGGTGTCGTGGTGTAGTTGGTTATCACGTCAGTCTAACACACTGAAGGTCTCCGGTTCGAGTCCGGGCGACGCCATCTTCCTTGCAATTTTTTTTCTTTTTTCCCTGCTTCCAATTTAGTACCCAGGACACAAGCATATGCATGCTAATTGCTACACCTTAGCCTAGGATGTACTGTGAGGGTGAGATACATGAAAACTAAGAAACTGCATTAAGCTCGACTAAGACTCTGCAACGTAGGTGTCGTGGTGTAGCTGGTTATCACGTCAATCTAACACAGTGAAGGTCTCCGGTTCGAGTCCGGGTGACGCCAGCTTACTTGGTACTTTTTTTTTTTTCCTGCTTCCAATTTAGTACCCAGGACACAAACAAACGCATGCTAAATCTTGGCATAGGATGTACAATGAGGATGAGGTACATGAGAACTAAGAAACTGCGGTAAGCTCAACTAAGCAGTCTGGGTCGGCAAGTATAGATATACAAAAGATTGCACAAGGAATGTACTGCTGCATGTACAGTCCCACTGGAGAGCAACACCGGTCACGTGTACATACTACCTGTTACTCTATAAATAGGTCGTATAAGCTATAAAGCAAAGTTGAACTACCGTCGAATAAAAATGCCCAATGTACATACATATCAAGAGTGACCATCTCCCTCTGGAGTTTTAATTTCCATCACAACTCCAGCTATCAGTGGGCACGCAGCTCAAATAGTGACACCAGTGGCAATGGTCATTGACATTCTTTCCTCGATATAGCATCACCAGTGCTACAGTGAATCTGCAATTAAAGTTCAAAGGATGAGGAAGCCGAGTCAACTTGAGAAAGCAATAAGCAAGATCCTTCCAGAAGAAGACCCATCATGTTGGTTCTACTGTGAAGCTATCATATTTTGAGATATAGCTGATGATCATGGTTTAAGCTCATTTGCCCAGATTTAATGAGAACTTGACAAAGGTAAATATACCTCCTTGACAGAGTAGAAAGCAAACATATCCCCTCGAAGATCAAAGTATTGACATCAGCAGCTCGGTCACAAGGCACTCGGTCCAGTGGCTGGGTGGCAGGGTGGGGATGCTAGGTTACCGTTACAAACCCCTCAACTCCATAGCCAAGAAAAGAAATGAAGAACAAAAAGCAGCGAACACCTCTACCACTAAGCAGATAGGATACCAATCACCTAGCAAGTCATCCATGACAGATGAAGTAGTTTCACACATTTATGTCACGAGTTCATATCAGTCCTAGCCGAATGCATAATATGGAGCGCAATCCAATGAAAGATCTTAATGTGGTGCAAAAAAGCACTCGGCATGCTAACGGCGATTCAAAGATCATCCTCAATTGAAGTTTAACTCACCCTGCAAGTAGCAGCAGCAAGGAAGCTAGCCACAGCACATACTGATAGGCTTTGTACTTGGATTTGACAGGAACATCGGCTGGAAGATTGCGACGTTCTAACCATGCTAATTGAGGACGGGGGAGCAAAATAAAGCCGAGAAGGAACCCCGTCAAGAAGCCACCAATATGAGCAAAATTATTGACATGTGGCAAAATCCCAATAGCGAGGTTAACAGCAATCACAAATGCCAGGGTGACCAATGCTGCAGCCTACAGAAGCAGCTAAAGAAGGGGGTTAGCGCAAACTTCAGAATGTCATGATAAATGCAAGTATTGACGCATCTCGAGTCGAGGGCAACATGGAATAGATAGGTTTGCTTGACTCACCTTATTTGTGTAAAGAGTCCAGTTGGTAAAAAGTTCCGAAAGCATAGCTCCAAGCAGCCCAAAAAGGCCACCAGTGGCACCAACGGTAATAAAATTTTGAATAAACAAAGCAGAAAGCACACTTCCGCCAAATCCTGATAAGAGAAAAATAATTCCAATGCGCACTGCCAAGTTGCAAAGAAAAATGTCACATGATAGCAAAATATTTAATGTGCCAAACACAAATCTCAATGCTTAACTGAGATTCTAATCAAGCCTAAGGCACTTAATCACTTGATTTATAGTTTTTGAAGTATATAAGCACCCGTTCCTTCATAACTAAGAAAGTTTTCCAGAAAAGTGCTTCATTATGACACGTGCACTGTTGGAATCTGATGTACAAAAGTATGGCGGGCAACAACTTTGCCCCTTTTCGAGAGGTTTAAAAAAATGGATGAATCTAAGGTCTTGTGTTGCACATCTTTCAACAGAAAAGACCGGGCATAAGCCAACCGAGGGTAAATTACCAAACCCAAATTGCTGCTCAAGGCGGACTCCAATGAGTATCAGGCACAACATGTTCACGGCGAGATGAATGACACCAGCATGCAACCAGGCGCAGGTGACAAGCCTCCATCCTTGATGCCGATGCACGACTCTATCCCAGTCAAGAGCTCCAAGTTTAATGAATCTTCAAAAACAGAGGAAAAGCTTCGAATCAACTTCTGTTTTCGATCTCAACTACTTGTATAGATCTCTTTTTCTAACTTATCCCGGTGCCACATAAAGCTAAAAGAAAATTGCCCATGACTGAAGCTACCATGTTGTGATCCACTAAAAGATATCCAATACATAAGCAGGACAACTATCTCAGGAAACATGAGGCTGTCCACCTCTAAATTATAACTAAAACTACTTCCCCGAAAAAGGACACACGTCAGGAAAATTCACCAATTCAGCAGCTACAAGCATGAAACCGAATGAGCTGTGGAGTTATTTCACGAAGGTCTGTCAAATTGCGTCGCAAACAGCTAGAGAAGTGCCAAATTGTGTTCCCAAATCGGTGCATCGTTACATAAAAATCGCGTTTCTTGGAAATCAAATTCACGTCCGAGTGATTCCACATAGTGAGCTCATTCATCCATCCATCCTAAAGGAACAGTAACGCAACCCATAACAGCTCTCCGCATCAAAACCTCCTGCTGATCACCAACGAGACAGGAACAACAAAAATCAAAGACGATCGCAGAGAGCAATTACGTGGAATTAGAAGGGCCGAAGAGAGGGTTCTGCCTGAGCGGCTCGAACGAGAGCCTCCCGAGGAACTTGGCGACGCAGCCCCCGGCCGGGTGGTGCTCGGGGCAGTCGTTCACGTACATCGTCACGACGAACACGGCGATGCTGGCGACCACGAACACGGGCACCAGCCACGACGTCCGCTGCGCCTCGCCCTCGTCGATCGCGAGCGACGACGACGAGGAGTAGTTGTTGCTGCCCCTCGATCCGTCCTTCGCCGGCACTCCCCTGCTCTCTACATCCACGCCCGCCATCCTTAATCCGCTCTCGAATCCCCCAGTTGATTGACCACTGCTTCGTCTTCCTCCCTCTTCTTCTTCTTCTTCCTCTTCTTCTCGTCTCTCGATGAGTTTGATGGAGTGGGTGAAGTGATTCTAATGGAGTAAGACGGTCTCAGTTAACTGCAAAGCGGTTCCAGACGACGACGACGAAGCCTGTAAAAAGTTACGCAACGAAGCGACCGCGAACCGGACAGGGGGCGAGGATGCCCTGGAAACCGGTCTCGCGGCTTCACGACGTTCCGCCAACCAGAGCGCGCCACGCGAGACGACTCCCCCGGGGAGCCAGGGTGACGTGGCGGCGGGGGGGTGGGCGGCGGGACGGTGGTTACGCGCAATGTCGCCACCCGTCGCTCTCGCATATTCGGGGTTTATTTTAAAACAGCGACGTGGGGGCGGGGGTAAAGAGGCGAGGTTTTGCAGACATTGGACGAAGAAGCTGAGTCGCTTGACGTGTGCAACTACCATTACTTATATAGCTGCTGTAGCTGTAGCTTCGTTGGGTTTTTACTCCGTTCGTTTTGCAGATTAAACCCACAAAATCACGAGCCGGGAGGAGACCTCCATCGAGCGAACTCGGGCAAAATTGCTCGAGAAACATCGAACCTCGCTTCGAACGGCGGATCGGGGTCATCTTTTCCTCCATGGAGAGAAAGGGAATTGCGATTGAACATCTGCCCCCTGGACACATCCACAGAATCTACCAGAAAGCTGGATGCTTCTCCATCTCTCTCTCTCTCTCTCGATCTCTCGACGACGAGCTTGGAGAGCCGTTTATTCGGGTTACATCTGGCAGAGGAATAAAGGGTAGAAGGATAGCGAAGCTTTTCGAATCCGAGAGTCACGACATTCGACTCTCGGAAAAATTATCAAAAAAGTCTCAGAATAATTTTATCAGTTCGGTTTAAAACATTTTAATTGCATCGATTTAGTCATTAACATTTTTACATTTTATCAATCGAGTCCATTCGGCCAATTCAAGCCGAAAATAACTAACGTGGGGCACTTTTTTTTTTTAATTTTCTTGAATATTTTCTTTTCTTTTCTCTGTCTTTGTCTTTTGGACTATGGGCTAGTAAGGGTCGATAGCCGACCCTCGCCCAATGCCCTCACTATGGCTAGGGAGGGCTTGGGCAAGGGCCGCCACTCCCTCTCCGACCAAAGCGAGGGCGCACAACCCCTTGCCCAAATCTTAGTCTCGGCGAGTGTTAGTGAGCTACTCTTGTCCACCCTTAGTAAAAAAAAGTAAAGAACGGAGAAAAAATTAAAATGTATATAAAAAATGTCCACGTCAGTGCCGGTCGTGCCATATACGACGCCATGCGTCCATGTTAGCGATTTCCGATCATAATTGGCCAAATAAGCTTCATTGACAAGACGTGAAAATGTTACAATTAAAAATTTATGACTTAATCTATATAAGTATATTAGGTTTAAAACCTTTTGGTAATTTTCTAAGTGGGACTCGATCGAGCGAGCGGTGAGTTGGGCCGTCGCTGTTGGTAGCCGCGGCACTTCCTCCACCGCTCCTCGTACATCTTCCACGTGCCATTCGGAAGCTTCGGACGATGTTTTGCGCTGTTCACCAAAGCTCGGCCCAATGAGCCCAGCCCGTTTAGCAGATCCAGAGGCCCACAAAGCCAGAAACGCAAGTCAGGATTGTGGGTTTGTCTTTTTTGTCGGCCAAGTCCGTCTAAGGATGGACCGCAAAATTGATGTCTTCGTCTATCGAGCACCATTTTATGGGAAAATTGCAAATAAATGTTCGAAATGCTCCCATTTTCTCAAGTAAAAGGTTTGAACTAGACTTTGTTTCAAATAAAGGCTTGAAATGAATCTTATTTCAAACGAGACTCTAAAGTAGCTATGATAATCTCATAAAAAGCCCTAATCTCACCGGCTAATTAAGACATTTTTTTCTTTTTCCTTTTTTTTTTGTATCTCTTCCTTCTTTTTTTTTTTCTTTTTTCCTCCTCTGCCTGTGGCCGCCACCCCATAGCTAGTGGAGCGTCGATAATGGCCGACGATCCTCACTAGAATTGGGAGAGGGCCGCAAGCCCTCTCCCAAATTCGGGTGAGGGTCGTTGGTCCTTGCTCAGATCTAAGGAGGGCCACCAGATCTGCACAAGGGCCTTCGGTCCTCACCGAGGCACTAGCGGCCCCGCCAGCCATTGCCATCACCCCACCAGCAATTGGGCGACAGCCACAGGTGGGAGCATTGCCCAGCTAACCCTCTCACCTATATCTTTTTAGAACTTTTATATTTTTTTAATTTTTAATACAATTTAAATAAAATCTAGGTTAAAATCCTGTTAAGAAAGAAATATCCTCAATCGGTCGAAATATTAGCGGACGAGATTAAGCTCTTATTTGAAATTTGTTATAGCCACTTCAGGCTCCCGTACGAGAAAATAATGGCATTTTAATACTTGATTCGAAATAAAGTTCGCTTTAAATTTTTATTCGAGTAAATGATACGCTTTAAAGTTCTTATTGAAATTTTTCCCTTCATTATTGGTATAGCTTTAGCTGCTGAGCTAGAAAGGACGGGGGGGAATCCGAGGTCATCTCCTCCGCCTGCAATGGCGAGGCGGAGGAGGAGGAGGAGGATGGGGTAAAAGGGTGAAAGGGGCCAAAAAAGCTGCCAGAGATTGATTTCAAACATCAAAATGATGACAAACACGCGCAGCCTGCGCCTGTACTTCGCCCGAGGCCCCCCACCCTCTTCTGCTCTTCTTCCCTCCTGACGTGACAACGGGGGGGCCAAAATTTTTGGTCATCGGAATCAATCGACTCACCACGCACAGAATCTCTCTTTCTCTCTCTCTCTTCTCTCTCTGTGTTCAGAAGTCACCTCTGGCTCTTGCGATTTCCTCCGACTCGATCCATTCCTGCTCATCTTCCTTATTCCCATCGAACTCAAAACCAAGTTAACCAACCCCCCCCAAGACAGAGGGGTAAAGCTCCTCTGCTTCCTCTGCATCACCATCGTCGTCGTCGTCGTCCCTGTGGTGAAATAAAAGCGTGCACGCATCCTGTGATCCCCCCCCCCCCCCCCCCATCCAGCCCCCTGTTAAGCCAACATTAAATGCCTGCTGCTCTCTCCCCCCTCCCTCCTTTCCTCAGTCAAGAAAGGTCGATCGTTGCTCACCAGAGAGGCGAGCCCATTAATGAAAAAGAACCCCTCCCGAAATGGTTTCACCAGCGTCCAGCTGTTGCGTGTGCAGGACGAGAGAGAGAGAGCGGGAGAGAGGGAGACTTTGCGCTTGTTCTCTGGTTCGAGGGTGGAGTCAAATGGGATCTTGCCCACAAGGAGAAAATACGGGAGGAGTTAATGAAGCTTCTCTCAGGTGTCACCGAAACGGGCCCTGCCTGTGCCACCTCCCTCTGCAACATGCACCCCCGTCTCTCGCAAAATCCGGGGGAGGGGCCTCCGAGAGAAAAGAATAATAAAAAAAAGAGACTATTTCCTCCTCGTGCTTTATGCTAAATTTAATATTTATCGATTGAATTTACTAAGGTTAAATGTTCTTCGGAAAAAAAAAAAAAAACAGAGAGAGATAGAGGGTCTTTACTATTTTTTTGGATCAATCCCATGAAAAACCAAAACTGGTATATTCGCGATAAATTTATCCTAAATTAATTTTTTGACCGTCAAAAATTTTAAACCGATACATCCGTGATAAATTTATCCAAAACTAATATTTTGATCACCTAAACTCCAAAACCGGTACACTTGTAGTAAGTAACACGCCCTCAGATATTGAATCCAGCCAAACCTATTTAAATACGGTTACAGTGATGACCTAAAAAGCATCCATTTCGTACCTTCAATCGAGTGAATTATGTCGTCGGGAGTTTAGTATACCCAGTACACGATTATTTAACGGCATTCCCTCGGACATCGGATCCACCCAAACCTAGCTGACGTCTTTGGGAACGCTGTAATGCGACATGGATGAAGTACCGTTAACACGAGCAACCGCGTAACCTAAATTTTATCCATGTCACGTTCCCACGTGTACATCCATCGAATGTTTCCACACATGTCCCAACGTGACAATCTTCATATTATATCCCCATTATACTTTGGCGGCGACCAAGGTTATATTTGATAGTAAATAAATCTGATTAGAAAATTTGCAAAAGTAAATACAAGAAAAGCAGAATATTTTCTATGATTTATTTATACACACTCGGGTCCTCTACATCTATTTCTACTTTTTTTGGGATCCACCCGTTGCCTTGTGCGTAAAAGGCAAGACAAAATAATGCGATAACAAAACCTCATAAATGCTTTCGGGTGTAGAGCGCGATGCAGGAAAATGTAGTTGGCCTCGCGGAATTTATTCCCCCGTACTTCCAATAAATTGAAACGTGATTCTTGAGGATGCTTGGCTCCAAAATATAGTGCATCAAATTAAATTAAGCAAAGATGATTAATTTAGAAAAAAACAAGCTCTGATTAATCAGGATTATGTATCTCGAAAGTAGGAGATGATTTTGCTCGTGAGTAAGAGGACGCAATCATATACCATAAAAATCGAAAAAAGCATCCGTGTCCACATCAATCTCCTCCTACGCAACAGCCTATGTGCATGTCACTAGACGAACCGATCTACTGTGATCTCTCTAGGGCAGATCAGACATTACTAAACTCGATCGACAGATCGAGTTCCGCATCCTCGCAGTCTAGTTAGGGAAGACGATTTATCTTCTTCGTTGAAAGACCGATCTCCGTCTTTCCTCCCTGATTTCACACATGCAAGGTTCGTGCATTTTATATGTTGCGCGGTGGTCCTTGCGTATGCATGCGATGATAATCATTGCGGTAGGCATAATACATCAGACTTATTGCACGTTAGAGCGGGCCTTCGATGGAGAAATTTGGCTATTTTCGGTATATGCAACCCTAAGAAGAGACAGCTCACGTCTACGCTACACTTGCATGCATCTCCATCAGTCGCACTTGAAGAAGACCTTCCAAGAAAAAGATCTCTCTCGCGTCGCGTCAAACCTCGCAAGGGGTCTCTTTCTTTCTTCTGCTTTCCTTAATGTTTTTCCTGCGGTCTTCGGGCTTGTGGAGTCAAAGTTGCACTGTAACGGCTGAGAGAAAACAACCCACCACCAACCTCAGTGCATCTCTCTCTCTCTCTCTCTCTCTCTCTCTCTCTCTCTCATGCCATGCGCATGCAGTTGCAGACCCTCCAACAACAGTCAAATCGTGGTTCTCGTCCCCGTTCCAACTTTCTCCTCTCGCAACTTATCAGATTGATCTGTAGCCGCCTACCGCTCTATATGCATTTTCCTGTGAACTCTGCGATACGCATGCGTTTGATTTCGCGAGGCGGTGTTGGCTAGCAAGATCTCTTCCCACCGGGTTCCCATATATCACCAGCTTTCTAACCATTTCAACCACGCCAAACACTTGTCTCTAGCGCAAATTAAGCCAGAGTCATCACGGCTCAGAATGAGAAGCGTGCCATGAATCGCGTAATCCTCCTCTTTTATAAACTTGGTCGCTCGTTGCTCTCTCTCTCGTTCTCTCTCTGTGGGTTGTGAAGCTCTTTTTTATTGCTACTCAAACCATAGAACAGTACTCTTAGACTGCTTAATATTAAATGTAGTCGACTCTCTCTGTCTCTCTCTCTCTATCAGCTGTTACTTCTTAGTCCAGCCCTAGAATAATGCACTAAGACTGGTTAATGCAGTTGACTCTCTCTCTCTCTCTCTCTCTCTCTCTCTCTCTCTCTCTACGGTATAAAGCTTCTTATTGAAGTCAAACCCAGGAGGACTCCAACAAGACTGGTTTACAATACACGAATGCTAGGTAATTTCAATTTTTTTCCGGAAAGAAACTGGTGTATTAAGTGAAGTGGTAGTGTACAAGCCATCCTCTAAATAAATTGGTCGTATTTAATTTCATATAAATCGTGGTTTACTATTAGATCAAAAGGAAAATTGGATTAAAAAAAAGAGTATTGCTTACTATGTCAATGCACTGAGCAGAATGCAAGCGCAACTTTTATTCAGAGAAATGCGAGATATTCGATATGTAAGAACGTCGGTGGATATAGATGGAGCGGACTAATATACACAGTAAGAATTATTTAACAAAAATTAATGCACTATAAATCACTAAGGACTCTTTGTGGAGTTTCGGAATGCGATCACTTAAAATAATAATTTACAATCTACTAATCAAATCTCCTTTCTTTTTAGAAAGAGGGCATGTGGGGACAAGTAGTATAACTACTTCTCTGTGAAAGATTGATATATCAGATAAGTTTTCATTATAAGTTTTGTCCATCGAACTATCGAAAGTCACGTGGGACCGCAAATCAAGCGAGAGAACAAAATAGAAGATCGCATTTGAGGACATCTCTGCACCAGTAATTCGGGGTCCATTTTGTCCTTGAGTACTTTCCGCTTGCGTTGAAAAATTTCAGAAAACTAAAAAAAAATAATATTTTAAGTTTTTTTAAAAAGAAAAAAATAATTAAAAATGACTCTATAAATAAATAGATCCATGCTGCGAAATTTTTTTTTGGATGATCAACCTTAAACAAAATCAGCATTTCAAATAATATAGGCAATCATTTTTAAAAATCTGGCAAAAGGAATGGAAAGTAAGTAAAAGAATATAAACCGGATATAACGATGAAAAGACTTGGTGAGAATTTTCTCCCACGTTGCTCTCGAAGGTTTATTTGTTTAGAATTAAACTGAAATAAAAAGTTCTTTTTCCTATTCTGTCAAAATTTAACACATTGCCCAAACTTAAAAAATTATCAAAAGCGCGCGTATGTATATTCACGTGTCGATGTTGTGTACCGTGAAAGTTTCGAGAGGTTGAGATTTGCCCCAAAAAAAAGAAATCAAAGCGCGAGCAGGGCAAAGATTTAAAACTAAAATAAGGAATAAATATTTATCCGGGCGTGTATGATGTATCAAATCAAATAGCGAAAAGGGGGCATCGACAGGGGGGGGGGAGGGGACGGTGGACCGAAAACCAGATATTCCGACAAAAAGAGAAAAAAAACAGTAAGAAAAAACAGGATCCTCGTCGCATAGATAGTATAGGGAGGAGGGGGGCCATTATTTCTTCTTTTGTTGGACGCAAATTGAAAAAGCGAGCCGCGGGACGGCGACAAAAACCGAATAAGCGGACAACATCAGGGGCTTGGGTGCAAACAAAAGAATCGCCGTTACGGATCACGTGAGCTGCGTCCCTCCCCCCCCGCCACCTCTGCAAAAATAATGCTGTGAGCCCAACACACGCCATTGATGCGTCCTCGCACCTCCCGTTACCCATCTTCTTTCGTTCTTCTTTCGTTTTGCCCCCCCCCTTACCCATCTTCGTCCCCACCACCCGCTCCATGCCCGCATAGCTCTCTCTCGTTATCTCGCTCTCTGTGTGCTTGTCCTTCTTTGAGAGACGATCATGGCGTCCGGTCCCCTGGTGACCGCGTTCTTGGCGTTGCTCTCCGCTTCCGGGCTTCTGTTCGCGTCATCCGGCGCGGCCGCTGAGGAGCGGAGGGTGCAAGTGGTGGTCTCGGACAAGGACCGACTTCTCGGCTTCAAGAATGGGCTGGAGAACCCGGAAGCTCTCGCGTCGTGGAGCCCGTCCCTGACGCACTGCGAGTGGGACGGCGTCGCCTGCGACGGGGCCGGCCGCGTCGTCTCGCTCTCGCTCTCGGTGCGGTCCCTCAGGGGCCCTCTCGAGCCTTCCTTGTTCTCGCTCTCCGCCCTCGCCTCCCTCGACCTGTCGCTCAATCGTCTCTACGGGGACATCTCCCCCCGGGTCGCCCAGCTCAGGAGCTTAAAGGAGCTTTCTTTGGGCGGCAACGAGCTGTCGGGCGAGGTCCCGAGTAGGCTCGGCGAGTTGGCTCAGCTCGAGACGCTCAAGCTCGGCGGCAACTCGCTCGTGGGGAAGATTCCGGCGGAGCTCGGGGCCCTCGCCCGGCTCCGGACCCTGGACCTCTCCGGCAATGCCCTCTCCGGCGAGGTGCCGGGTCGGATCGGCGAGTTGGCCCGGCTGAAGTACTTGGACTTGGCCAACAACCTCCTCTCAGGTTCAATACCTACATCTTTTTTCACCGGGCTCTTGTCTCTATCTTCGCTTGACATATCGAACAACTCGTTCACTGGTCCGATACCACGTGAAATTGGCAACTTGAAGAACCTGACCGAGCTTTACATTGGCATCAACCAGTTCTCTGGCTCCCTGCCTCCTGAAATAGGAGAGCTTGACAATCTTGAAAATTTCTATTCGCCCTCCTGTTCCATAACTGGCCCATTCCCTGAGGAAATGTCAAAGATGAAGTCTCTCAGTAAACTCGACCTTTCTAATAACCCCTTGAAGTGCCCCATCCCAAGATCCTTTGGGAAGTTGCAGAATTTGACCATACTCAATATCGTCAATTCCGAGCTTAATGGGTCGATTCCTAGCGAGCTCGGGAACTGTAGAAACCTGAAGACTCTAATGCTTTCCTTTAATTCTCTCTCTGGGTCTTTGCCTGAGGAGTTGTCTCAGCTCCCCGTGTTGTCATTTGCTGCCGAAAGGAACCAACTTTCTGGTCCGTTGCCTTCGTGGCTGGGGAAGTGGAAGATGGTGGACTCGATTCTGCTTTCAAGCAACCGGTTCTCGGGGAAAATCCCTCCAGAGATCGGGAACTGTACAATGCTCAAGCAACTTAGCTTGAGCAATAACATGTTGACGGGTCCTATACCAAATGAAATGTGTAATGCCGGGTCTCTGACGGATGTCAGTCTCGAAAGCAATTTATTAGTTGGCACCCTTGATGATGTGTTTGTGAACTGCACGAATCTGACCCAGTTGGTTTTGGTAGATAATCGCATCAGTGGATTGATCCCGAACTATCTTTCAAATCTCCCGCTTATGGTGCTAGACATTGATTCAAACAACTTCGAGGGCCCAATACCAGTCAGTTTGTGGAGCTCCTTCAGTTTGATGGAGTTTTCTGCTTCCGACAATCTTTTAGAAGGGAGTTTATCTGCTGAAATTGGTCAAGCCGCTTCATTGCAGAGGCTTGTTCTCAGTAACAACATGTTGAAAGGTACCATACCGAAGGAGATTGGGAATCTGACTTCTCTATCGGTCCTTAACTTGAACTCGAATCGGTTTGACGGGAATATCCCCATTGAGCTTGGAGATTGCTCTAGCCTTACGACGCTGGATCTCGGTAATAATCGCCTCAGTGGGTCTATCCCCGATACTCTAGCTGACTTGTCTCAGTTGCAATGCTTGGTCCTTTCTCATAATAATTTGTCTGGATCAATTCCATCGAAATCATCTTCATATTTCCATCAGGTTGGTATTCCTGATTTGAGCTTCCTTCAGCACCATGGGGTATTTGATCTGTCCCATAATAGATTGTCGGGCTCAATACCTGAAGAATTGGGGGCTTGTGTGGTTGTAGTGGATCTGTTGCTCAGCAACAACATGCTTTCTGGTGAAATCCCAGGCTCCCTATCTCGCTTAACGAATCTCACCACGTTAGATTTGTCAGGGAATTTGCTTACTGGCACAATCCCTCCAGCATTGGGTGATTCTCACAAGCTACAGGGCCTGTCTCTGGGGTATAATCAGCTCACTGGTTTCATTCCTGGAAGCTTAGGCCGTTTGAGCAGCCTAGTGAAGCTGAATTTGACAAGTAACAAGTTGTCAGGTTCTATCCCTGCTAGCTTTGGGAAGTTGAGAGGGCTAACTCACTTGGATCTGAGCTTCAACAATCTCACCGGTGAGCTTCCTGCTTCGCTATCACGGTTGCAGAATCTTGTAGGGCTGTATCTTCAGCAGAATCAGCTTTCTGGGCGGGTTGATGTGCTCTTCTTGGATTTCATTTCGTGGAGGATCGAAATGGTGAACTTGAGTTGCAATTCTTTTGCTGGAACTCTGCCAATGGCGCTGGGCAACCTGTCGTACTTGTCCTACTTGGATCTTCACGAAAACATGTTTGCGGGAGAGATTCCTCCGGAACTGGGGAACCTGATGCAACTTGAATACCTCGATCTTTCGCGAAACAGGCTCTCTGGACCTATTCCTGATAAATTGTGCAGCCTGATCAGCCTCAGCTATCTAGACTTGGCTGATAACACATTGGGAGGGCCAATACCATCGAATGGAATTTGCCGGAACCTATCGAAGCAAGCGCTTGCTGGGAACAAGGATCTCTGTGGTAGCATCATCAGCTCAGATTGTCAGACCAGAAGATTCGACGGGAGATTGTTTCTGCTAAATACTTGGGGACTTTCTCTAATTGGGATAGGGGTCGTGCTCGGTATGCTCTTCTTAGCTTTTGCTCTGAGGAGATGGACGGTTAGAAGCAGTAAGCAAGCTGATCCTGAGGAAAGCGAGGAGAGCAAACTAAAAAGCTTCATCAACCAGAACCTCTATTTCTTGGGTAGCAGCAGATCCAAGGAACCGTTGAGCATCAATGTGGCAATGTTCGAACAGCCCCTTCTGAAGCTGACATTGGTGGATATTCTCGAAGCCACCAATAATTTCTGCAAGACCAATATAATTGGAGATGGGGGTTTCGGAACTGTTTATAAAGCCAATCTGCCCGACGGGAGAATGGTTGCTGTCAAGAAGCTGAGCCAAGCAAAGACACAGGGCCATCGTGAATTCACTGCTGAAATGGAGACTCTAGGCAAGGTGAAGCACTTGAATCTGGTCCCACTGCTCGGCTACTGCTCCTATGGGGAGGAGAAGGTACTCGTGTACGAATACATGGTAAACGGGAGCTTGGATCTTTGGCTGAGAAACCGCACCGGGACGCTCGATGTTCTGGATTGGCCCAAACGGTTCAAAATAGCAATTGGAGCTGCGCGTGGGCTAGCTTTCCTCCATCACGGATTCATCCCGCACATCATCCACAGGGATATAAAAGCCAGCAACATCTTGCTCAATGAAGACTTCGAGCCCAAAGTTGCAGACTTCGGCTTGGCAAGATTGATCAGTGCGTGCGAAACTCATGTTAGCACCGACATTGCCGGAACATTCGGCTACATTCCACCGGAGTACGGGCAAAGCGGGAGGTCCACTGCAAAGGGGGACGTCTACAGCTTCGGAGTCATCTTGCTCGAACTGGTGTCGGGGAAAGAGCCCACGGGGCCCAACTTCAAGGAGATCGAGGGCGGGAATCTGGTGGGCTGGGTGTTCCAAAAGATCAAGAAGGGGCACGCCGTCGACGTTCTCGACCCGACGGTCCTCAGCGCCGATTCGAAGACGGCCATGCTGCAGGTGCTTCAGATAGCAGCCGTCTGCCTCTCGGACAACCCGGCCAGCAGGCCAAGCATGCTTCATGTGCTGAAGTTTCTCAAAGGGATCGAGGAAGACTGAAACCTGTCGATGCTCTGGCGTTAAGCAATTTAGCAGCAGTAACTTTATGGGTTAATTTCCCTTCCTGTAAATTAGATTAGGAACAAAATCAAGAGTGATTAGTTCAAAGTCTTAACCTTGCTAATCTAGTAGTTGTAATCCGGAGCTGTAACTCTTTGCTGATTAATCTCGCACTGTTTCCCTTGTGAACAAGCCTTGCACAGCTTGTGCTCTTTATGTGGATGAAATGAATAGGATGTTATTATGTTCCCATCAATTAGACATTAATTAGACATTAAATGGATGGATTAGTTTTAAACTTGTTGAATTTCGAATTACCGTTAGCTGTTCTTTAATTACCCAAATTAGATAACTACGCTTACGAACCTGAATTATGCGTAATCATGGAAAAATTTGCTGAAGTTGATTGGATGCAGAGTAAATACACAGTAGACTACGGAGCTAATGACTGCTGACTGCTGACTGCTAACGAAGATTGTGGGATAATCTCTTTCTTTGGCTTCACACGTTCGGTGCTCTTACGCCCATAATTAATCTACTTTTACATTAATTAAGCTAGTCCAGAGGAGAAGGAGATCACCCTCTGATCCCCATCCAACGGCTCGAATTTCACGCCACCAGAACCAGGTTGCTGCAGCCGCAGCATGGCGTCGGATTCCGCCATCGCCGCCGCCGCCGCCGCCTCGATTTCCCTCCCGCGCTTCATCCCCAACGCTACCCCGAACAGCTTCGGGCTCTCCTGTCCATCCTCTTCCCCGTCTTCCTCCTCCTCTTCGTCGTCGCCGCCTCCGCCGCCGCCGCCCGCCGGCCGCTTCACTGGCAACAGGTCGAGCGCTCTCGCCGCCGCCGCCTGAGAACCGGCCTGCGGGCCCCCGTTCGCGGCGTAGCTCGACATCAAGGACAGGATGTTGTTGCAGAGGCTCTTCATCTGCGTCAGCTCGCGGTTGAGGAACGCGTTCTCTTTCCTAAGCCTCTCGTTCTCGTCCATGATCTCCGCCGTGCAGTTCTGGCCGCAGGCGGACGGCGGCGAGGAGTGCTGCGACGACATCACTTGCTCTTCTCCCGAGCTCGAAGGCGAAATCACCGGCATCGCCGTCGGGATCGCCGTGGGCACGGTCGCCATGGCTTCCGGGACCGCCGCCGTCGCGGCCGTCGCCAGAGCCGAGACCTTCCGGCGCTGGATTTCGCACAGAAGCCGCTTCTCGTCCCTGCGGAAGCAATCGTTGGAGAACTCCCACCGATCGGGCACGACTTTGCGAAACCCCTGCCAAATCAACTCAGCTAAGTCAGATTCCAATCAAATCGCTCTCCGTCGCGAGGCCGGGGGGGTGGAGGGGGAGAAGAGCCAGAGATAGAGACGGCTCACGTAGGTGTTGAGCTGCCTGACGAAGCTGGAGAAGTTGTTGTGCTTGAAGCACTTGGGGAGCAGATCGCGGGCGAAGACGGTGGGGTTCCGCACCACGAAGGCGGATCCGTCGTCGTTCCAGGAGATGACGGCGTCGACGGCGGGGTCGTCGACGAGCTGGTAGGTCTTCGTGAGGAAAGGCGTCGGCGTCGGCGTCGGCCGCTGCGGCTCGCCGGCCGGAGGGTCGCCCCCCTGCTGCTCGACGGGCGGCGGCGGGGCCATCGGCAGTCGCTCGCTTTTCAAATGGAAGGGGGCCTGGAAGGTTCGTTGAGGGGGCAGAGAAGCAGGGAATAGGATGAAAATGGAGGTGCGCGGAAGGACAGAGGAGGAAGGCAATGGTAGGAAGGTTCGGCCAGGTTCTGGTCGCGTGTACACGTGTCACTGGATGCGACGGGATCGAATTTTGATTTTTTTTTTGTTTTGTTTTGTTTGATCTGATCTAATCTATCTTTTGCTTATTATTTTCTTTTATTTTATTCAATCATGTTTGAGTGCCGGACATGCCGGACGACGAAAGAAGAGGATTGGCTGGGGGTAGAAGCTGAAGCAAGTAAAGTGTATAGTAAGAGTATTTTCCAAATTTCCTATGGTCAAAGGTATTTTCCAAATTTCCTAGGGTCAAAGGTATTTTCCAAGTTTATTTTGTGACAATTTAATAAACGTGTGAGAGAAGCAACTCCATTGATTTATTTTTCTAAATGATATAAACAATCATTTTTTAAAAAATATTTTTTAAATAATTCATTTTCCGCGAATTGAGCACACCCTAAATTACGCATTTATCTAATAACTTAATCTTTTAGAATAGTTGGCAGTGATCCCATAAAATCTCACATGGTATCATACCTGGAGGTCTAAAGTTTAAATATTTCTAAACCCTATTTACTTTTCCAATTAAATATGTTAATGCTTAGTACTAGTCTAAAAAAACAGACTAATCTCCAATAGTTTCAACTTTTAGAACAATTGATAATTTCTCGCTTCCACGCTTAGTATTGGATAAAAGTTTAGACTAATTCCGAGGGGGAGTGGTAGAATATTTAAATGTGAGATTTTGTAGACAGTATAAATGGGCTCACAACTCGTATGTTTGTGAGGAAGGAGGATTGAGAGGACACATAGATATATGTTGTCTTTACATCTTATCTTATCCATGGTCGATAGCCGACTTAGGGACACGTCTGCCTGCCGCAATTCTTGACATTCCAAGCTCCATGATTATAATAACTATGTACCCGAAAGAGATTGATTTCATAATCACTGCGGGCTCGTTCCTTTTGTTTTGATCGAATTTCTCCATTCTTCAAAGGTGACAAAAGGGTTAAATTGAGGAGAAGCCATGATGCCGGATGGTAACACCAAAGATCAGGTTAAGATTGGTTCCAACACCTAGCTCAGTTCCCTTGTCATCTCTTTATGTCGTGTCCGATCTCAAATCGCTGATGTTTATCCGAGATTGGACCGGTCGCGGTTTATCCCATCTCTTTCCTTATCCCATCACTGCATCTTGATGAGGGTAGCTAGATAGAAGTCCTTCCATCGTAGTTCACTCGAACTAGGCTAACGTGGAATTCAAATCCAACTTTCAAACACAATTAATATCCCGACAAGAGTTGATTTCAGCCGCTCTTATCTAAAATCTTTTATATTCTTCGGCAACCTTAATTTGACATTAATGAATATTCCTAAAAAAGTTAGGTTAAGCACATTTAATAACGCTGCACTGAGCGCGAGTAAAAACGATCCATTGAAAATTACGGCATCTCTTACTTAGTTGTTTAAAAAATATATCGAGTATCGGTTATAACACGATCTTAGATTAATACGGTTAGATAAGACATTCTAAGGCGACATATAAATGAAGGAATGTACTTTGACTATGCATAGTCATCGTTTGGCAATGGCCAAATTTGTCCGAGTGTTACTCCCCACAAGTCATGGAAGATTCGATGTGGAGATAATCGAACTTGTTTGTAAACCAAACAACAGTTAGAAAACAAAGGCAAATTGAGTCAAACGTGGTGAGATCGAAAGGTATGTCCAAGCATAGCATCGCGAGTCAATGCTGCTTATTTAGCCTGGAGATTCTCTCTTCTATACTCGAACGGGGCAGGTTAATTAAGTCTGTTACCTGTTTACATCAATGGAGCGGGCCGGATCTCATGTTTAATATCGGTACTTGCGCTCAAATGTTGGGTGGGTAAATTCCAATCGCCAAAATAATAATAATAATAATAATTTTATAGTTTTGTGATTGTTGAAGTTTTAAGCGCGATGCGGTACACCCGCGAGGCAACTAAAGATCCAATTGCCAAAACAAAAGATCCAAAAATGATATTGCACGTATCGACAAATAAGTTCATGAACCCCCGCGCCATTATTCCTTTGCATGAAGAATCCCACGATGATGGGCGATCGATGACAAGCGGCATCGGGAACTAGAACATGCAATAAGCTCGTGTCGTTTCTTTCGTGGTCTGGAATGCCAGCTGGTCCCAGACGTTGTACCAGAGGAAAACAAGGCCCGTGCTACCAGAAACTGATAGCGAACGAAATAAACGCGAAAACCACGCAGACATAGCTCATACGAAAGATCTTCGATAAAATGACTTAGACAGTGGCAAGTCCTGGTTTTTATAATTTGAGTAAGAAGAAGAGATATTTGTGACCGTGAGAATGAAATCTCAACTGTTGAAGAGCTCGTTATCTTCATCTGTAAGCATGACCCCAGTCCATCGAACAGGAAGCAAAACCTAAAAAAAGTAGCGAAAATATCTGCTCCCGCGCAGAAGTTTAGGCCCCCGGCTTCGATAAAAATCAAAGACCCAAAAGAACATGAAAATCCAAAGAATCTTCAACAAATCCTGAGTTGATGGTGACAGACACTATCGAAAAGTCTAACCCTTCCTCCCCGCCTGCAAACCAAGCTAATTAAAGCAATCGCCATCGAGATCGGGTTCAGGACTTTGGTGCTACTCCAATGGACAGCTCCAGCTCCTGCTAGCTGGTCCCCAAATTTTCTCTTATCCTAAGGAACTCACCCACGATTATCTATCTCTCCCTAGTGTTTATTATATTGCATTCAAACAAAGGCAGACCAGCAAAGAAAGGGAAAGGGAATCAGGAACAGTGGATATTGTCTTTGGTCTTTCTCAGGTGGGTCTGGCTTGGGAAGCCTGGACATTGGTGGGGTCTTCTTCCTCCTCGTCAGCTGCTCTTTTCGCGATTTGGGGGACTACCTGCAAAGAAATCGACATTAAGATTTGTATAATTCCGGAAAGGATGATTAGTAATAACTGTCGAAAGCATTCATTTGGCGGTACAGAACATGCTAAACATGGCCTACTTGGGTATTTCCGGTGAACGGGGAAGCAATTATGGCAAATGTTCCGAAAATTGACATCGTGCCCACCAGAGATTTGATTTTCTATGTAAAAATATATCGATAATATCATTTTTCATAATTTTTTTCTTTGTTGAGATATTATTATGTATCCTAAATGGCAGGACAACTGCACATAGTCTCTCATATCGTTCTTATTAGATGGCGAATCAGTACCCCCTTATAAAGTTTTAACTTTCTATGTTACTTATCTAGGTTAGCATTTTTCAAGCCAATTTTGTACTTAAACGTTTGATATTAGTACATCGTAATCATAAATCCTCGCATTGCTGTATCACATATTATAGTATACGATGAGCTGAGAGCATCATATTTACCATTGTACTGCAACTATATCTAAATCTCATATGCTGAAAGTACTATGCGTACCACGCAGCGGCCAAAGTATACGGGTCAAAGACATTAATATCAACGTATTGCTAAGATACACATAATTTCTATTGCAAAACCAAAATATAAGCTTGTCTTTTATTTTTTGTTTTTTTGGTTCTTATTTTGTCAAGATTTGTGCATCGTTAGAAGTCATGTGACTTCGGGATACGCCCAAACGCTTTTTTTTTTTTTTTACATATAAATCCTCAATAAAGCTCGTGTACATACTGTTGCTCCCTAGGTCAAAATCGGCAAATTTCACAACCAGATTGTAATTTATGAACATACGATGTCTAAAAAGAATTTGCATCGCAGGTAAGAAGTAATTCATATTCATATTGGCCTTTTGGATTTCTCGAGGACAAAACGAAAGGAAGCGGAAAAAGGAAAACTGTCGAATTGTCGAATTTGTTGAAAAGAAAAATTGAAAATTAAAAAAAAAGGGGTAGGCAAAGAGAAGCGAGCGGCCCCACTTGTTGCACTTTTTTCCAAAACTAAAATACACGGGCGAATCAGCACTCGTGTACACAAGGCATCAATGCACTAGATATTTATGCGCCACCAACCTGATCATCGTCGCATGGAAGATTACACGACCGACGTGAATGCCTCGACTTCTTCGCAGCAGGGCCGCCCAATCTGCAAATATCTGGACCCCGAAAGCCAAAAAAGACAATCCTTAAAGCTATGGCATGAAAGAAATCTCTACTTAGGTTGCTTGCAAAATGATCATCGTTCCCATCATCTTGGATATGTTTTCCCGACAAAGTTACAAAAGACCTTCCCAAAAACTTTGCAGCGACTGGTAACGCTAATCGCGCATTTTATGGCGCGATTTGATGATAATTGAAGTTTCACGTCATGCGAAGGGATGTTTCGCTAAGAGCGGGTTCTGAACGGGGCAAATATCTGCCGCTGACGTCTGAGAGATTTTCGAGCTGGCGAGGTCAAAGGAAAGGAAAGGAAGGAAAGGAAGCAGATGCATCCGGACGAAGCCTTTGACAGCTCCAGCACGAACGCCATCGCCTCCGGATCGGTCGATGGACAACGGAGTGGGTAATAGAACAGTGCATCCATCAACGGAGACTTGAGGATCATTTCGCATCGCGATTTGAGACCGCCGTGCCGTGTGCCTAAGTGAAGCGTCCTAGAAATCGAACCGAAATCCGCGCGAAGTGGGGGGGGGGGGGGGGGGGGGGAGAATTTAGGAGAGGGCGTTACCTCGGCTTGTCCTCCTCTTCCTCGTCCTAGGAAGAGCCAAATCGCTGGTCGAGTCGCTGCTGTCGGGCAAGTGACGATCGAGGCGGAGGACGGGGCGGTTGGTCCTTCTGACGAGCATCGCGCGCAGGAAAGAAGACTCGAGCGAGTCCAGGAAATGCAGGTGCTTCTCGTCCGTCCACCACGTCCCGTCGCTCGGAGCCGGTGCGTGGGAGTCCATTTCGCCGGAGTATCCTCGGTGCGGGCGGCTCTCCGTCGTCGTCGTCGTCGCGAAAGGGCGGAAGCGCGGGAGCTGGTGGGGGGATTTTTGGGCCTTTGTTGGAGAAGGAAATTGCAAGTGCAAGAAGACGGAGACGTATGGAACTTTATATTGACGACGGGAGGGACAGAGGTCAAAGCTCCACTCGCGAGGGCGAGCGTGATATTCACTCGCCTTGTCCTACTCTTCAAAAGATCTTTCCATTACTATTACTATTTCCTCGCTTGTCCTAACTGTTCAATTATATGCCATAAAATAATCGACCCAAAGAAATCATGCCATAAAATCCGCACCATCTTCCCCCCCCGCCCCGGAAAGCACTAAGAAGTTCGATCTCTACATCGACATAGATTTTCCACATCGACCACCTAAATAGATCTGTAAAAAGCCGTCAGCGAAAGTAACATGTATCCGAATTGAGGCTTAGATATGATCAATGGACGGATCTAAACGAGTCGAGGTAAATGTCTGTCCTCGAAATCCTTGCCAGCCCTTTGTATCCGTGCTTCGGGTGTATAACACGGCGAGCTTAAACAAACCCGATAGCCCGTAAAGGCCCTTTGTATATGTGCACGAAGAGGGGATGGGAAATGTGTGTAAAATGGAGGACGGGCCTCCACGCCCACAGATTTCCCCATGGAAAATATCTAAATAGCGTGCCTTCCCTCGACCTCCTCGATGTCGTGTGCGCGCGCACAAGAACAAAGGAGGGCGAGCGTGGAGCGCCCGGAGGCTTTCGCGAGTATGGGAAGGAGGCCCCGCGAGGGAAAATATCTGTGGGGGAAGGGGTGGGGGGGGGCGGATTACGATTCAAATCGGACCCGTCGAAGTAAAGTAGGAAGGCGAATATATGGAAAAGGGAAAGCGAACCCCACCCGATAAAATATCTGATCGGACCGCGGCTTGATATTTTCGGTCGGCATGGACTAATGATGTCGCCAGGAGGCCAGAAACCTTTTGCTAAGGAAAAAAAAAAAAAAGGTGCTTTTTTATCAGCAAATATCAGTCCCACCTCGGGCTCTGTAATCATTTGGAGTCCTGTACTGTAAATTCTCTGTGTGGTTTGGCGTGTCGATGATCGAGTAATTTTCAAACGTCCACGCGTTGGGGGTACATGGTATTGCCTCCACACGTTAAGTACCTAACTTTCGGATTGGCCTACCTAAACGGCACGCCCATCCCACACGCTCCGGATCGAAAGAAAATTATAATTTTAATGAAAAGCTCCGAATTAGTATATTTACGGTAAATTTATTAAAAATTAATTTTTTTTAGTTATCAAAAACTTTAAATTAGTATATTTTGATAAATTCATCATCCGTTAAATTAGATTAAATATCACGAAAAATCACAAATCAGTACACATATGATAAAAGGAGAGTAAAATCCTAAATTGATACACCTACGTATCATCCAATTCAGTAATTTAGCAGTAAAATTTAACGGAAACTAACGGAAGTTAAATTTATCGCAAATGTACCGGTTTGAGGTTGGTTTGAAGTAAATTTATCACATATATATCAGTTTGGCATTTTTTATGGTAAGAATCCCAAATTTTAATACAGCTCTTCTTCATAGCTAGATTTGTTTTAACATAATTTTTGGGCCCTCGCAGTCGCTATAGCTAGTGCCATGTTGTCCTGCATCACGGGACGAAGAAAGGGTAGGGAACAAACATGGACATCGGATACCTATTTATCTAAGTTGACGAGTCAGTGACTATGATTCGTAACCAGTAACTCATTAAAAACAAGAAAACATAGAGAGACTTATAATAAAATGTGCACAATACCACGAATACAATTACTATAAGCATATTAAAACGGGCCTTCTTTGCCCAAATAGAAGTACAATGAGCATCAGTAAATTATATTACAGCAACTCGTCGCGCGACATCTCAACCGTTGCATCATCAGCCTGTCTCATCGGCAGGTGATTCCTCACTCGCTCACTCCAAGTTGGTGTGGCGAGATCGGACGGCCTCCGGGCTCTCCCCCAGAGCCTCCCCCAACCTGTACACCACCATCTCGAACAGCACGAACATCGCCCCCTCGTACACGCTCCCCATCGGCAGCAGCGCCCGAGCTGTCTCCGCCCCGTCGTCCGCCATGGTCTGCGCCGGCACGTGCGCCACCGCGCTCGCGTGCCCCGCGCACGCCCCGGCCCCCGCCCCCGGCTGCGCCGTCAGAAGCACCACCCTCCCGCCGTGGGCCCGGGCCGCCGAGCAGATGGCGTCCACGGTGGGGAAGCCCCCGGGCCCCGCCGAGGCGAGGAGGAGGTCGCCGGCGGCGATGGGCGGGGTGGTCACGTCGAGGACGGAGTGGGCCGGGAGGCCCAGGTGGGCGAGGCGCATGCACAGGGCCTTCATCATCAGGCCCTCCCGGCCCACCCCGTAGAGGAACACGCGGCCGCCCCGGGAGGCGGCGGCGGAGAGCTCGGAGACGAGGACGTCGAGGGCCCGCGGGTGGGGGGTGGGCTTGGAGAAGACGGAGGCGATGTGGTCGCAGATTTGGGAGGCTAGGGCGGACACTGAGGCGTCTGGAGACGGTGTCTGCGAGGCAGCCATTTTCGGAGCGCGTGGGGATTGGGAGGGGCGATAGGGGGTTTTATATTCACAGAGATTATTTGCAGCGATGGACTATCCTTTCCACGAAAACGGCGACGTTTTGGAGCTTTGGATTGTTGCGACGGGGTTCGCATGAATTATCGATTTGATATTTTGTTTGGGACTAACGATATCTCATAAAAAATACTCACGCGATCTCGAAAAACATGAAAATTAGCAAAATATAAAAATATTTAAAAATTTAATTAATAATTAAAAAATGTATGATTGAATTGATGAAATTACAATAATTTTAAAGTTTTTTGTATAATTTTATCTATCAAAAAGCTGTCATGAAAAATCGTTTTGCTGACTTTTCTTGCAACGACGACTTGACCCTTTGTGTTGGCTAGGTCCAGCAATGCTAGCCATGCTCACGTCAACCAAGTCCGCGAGCTTCCGAGCTAGGTCACGCCACTCTAGCACCTCCCTTATCTCGTCCATTGGACCCTTGGCAACGAGTCGAACCAAATCTGGCCTCGAGCTTCGTGTTGTGATTGAGCTCGAGCCTTCCTGATCTGGGGGCTCGAGCTCTGGGTTCCCTCGCCGAGAGACCTGCCTCTCCGTGTAAGGCCGAATCCACGATCGCACTTTTTGCTCCTACCTCCACGACCACCCCATGTCCTCGTCAAGATCCTCTGCTTTGTAGCTATCTTTTCCCTCTTGCGACTTGCCATATGCGCACTGCTTGTTTGACCAAATTCCTCAACCAAACATATTATTTCATAACCTCCTCATTCGTGGGTACTCCAGTAGCTCCCGCCTCTTTATGTTCCTGCTAAAAATTGTGGTATATGCAAGGCCAGCCTTGCCATGGCCTCGTCCAAATCTAGGGAGGGCAATGTAGGGCGTTCACGTCTACATCAATGATTTCGAGTCAAAATTGACTGAATGAGTTCAATTTGTAAAACACGAAAATGTTTAGAGCTTAATTGACGTAATTAAAAAGTTTATGACTGAATTGATAAAAATGTAGTAACTTCAAAAATTTTTGGATAATTTTTTCTAGCTACCATGGAAAATTGTTTAGCTGATTTTTTCTTGCGACGTGGGCTACCTATTATATGGCTTCATGGATCCTTGATGTCACGAACATGTCAACAAGGCATGCGATCGCACGACGGACCCAAAAAAAAAAGCAAGACTATGGGAAGAAAGAAGACATAATTCCCTAAAAAACCTCAAACTTTAGGTTAAATCTCAAATTTGCCATGAATTTTTTTTTGTCTAAAAAAACACTCCAAACTCTAGGTCTAGTCCCAAATATGACCTGGTCTTTTTTTTTGTTCACAGAAAAAAGCCTAAACTTTAAATTTAATCCAAAATTTGTCCCAAACTCTGTTTTTTGTAAAAAAATCATCAAAATTCAATTTGTTTTAAAAAAATGTACCTCCCATGATCCAGTCTCAACTTAACATGGCACTTTTATGTTGATAACAAATCTACATTAAAAAAGTAATGAGGCTTTTTTTTAGACAAAGAAAAGTTTCGATACAAATTTGGACTCAATATAAAAATTGAGTTTTTTTTTTATATTAAGAAAAGTTTTTTGGGTGGATTTGTTATCGTCCTTTACTTTCATATCCTAGATCGGTCAACAATTTTTATTAGATTAGATTTGTCATCAAACTGGAAATGCGGCGTCGGTCTGTACCTATCATCCTATTACTTTACTGATATGAATTTGTTATCGATGTCGAAGAGCCACATCAAGTTGGGACTAGATAACATGAGTATATTTTTGAAAATAAATAAAATATGCTGTTTTTTTTTAACACAAAACAAATTTCGAGACAGATTTTGGACTGAAAGTTTAAAGTTTGGGATTTTTCCGAGACAAAAAAAAATTCGTGGCAGATTTTGGACTAGATCTAAAGTTTAGAGTTTTTCCCGAGACAAAAAAAGTTCGGGATAGATTTGGGACTTGACCTAAAGTTGGGGTGTTTTTTTTTTTAAAATTCACCCGACGAAAGGAGGAAAGAAATGGCAAAAAGCGAAACAATCAAAATACGAAACCCAAAAAAAAACAAAAAGAAAAAAAAAAAGAAAAGAAAGAAAGAAGAAAGAAAAAGAGAAAGCGATAGCTTTGAAGGAACAAGCAGGAGGAGAGGAAAGGAGAGTTTCGGCACCTGGACCGGAGAGAAATTCGGTTTTTCTCCGGCTCGATTCCGTAAGCGGGCGTCGAAACCGTCCCTCCTCCTCCCCCTCCCTCTCTCTCTCTCTCTCTCTACACCACGAATCGCTTGGCGGCAGCTGTTCTCGCATCGATGTGAAATTCCAGGAATCGAATCGACTCTCGCCCAAATCCGCGTGAGAATCCTCTTTCCCTTTCACATGTCTTCAGCTGATTCGAGACGAGATCTCTCGCGATTGATGGGGTCCCTAGTTTCTTGATCTCGCGAGCCGCAGAAATCCCTCGTCGATTCGAAAATCTAACGTTGGATTGCTCTTGCTCTTGCGATTTCCATCTGCCTCCCTCGGATGGATTGATTGTTGACGATCGCTCTGTCCGGCGCTTCCAATCTGCATTTCGGTGCAGAAACTCGGAACTCTGTTCTTCCTTCCGTCCGTCTTAGATGCCTCGACCTATCTGTAATTCCGAAGAAGCGGTCGCGCTTGCTTGCTTACAATGCGTGAATTGCGAATCTTTTTAGTAGTCTGTGTTGGGATAACTCGCCAAGGATTTACCTTTGCTCGATCTCCTCCTACTGGTTTGAATTGCAATGCTCTGACGGCTACCGTTTAACTGTCCAGGATTAGGACAGACTATGACTTGAGTTGTCCTCCATATTCCAAACTCCTCCGGACAGCCTGCGTAAAGGGTTTCTTTAGCAAAGTTGAGAGGAGATGTTCTCGTTGTTCTATGGGCTATGGAAGTATCTGTTCACTAAGACGGAGTTCCATGTGCTCATCCTCGGGGTCGACAAGGCCGGCAAAACTGTAATTCGGTTCTTCTATCTTGTTTTCTACCATTTGAGTTCGATATGCGTCCGCGAGAATTCCTAGGAATGTTGTATTTGTTTACGAGTTTGTCGTGCCGCCAACGATTTAAGTGCTTTTCTTGAATTTGTAGACTTTTCTGGAGAAGTTGAAATCGATATATTTGAACACGGAAAGCCTTCCTCCTGATCGAATCGTTCCGACCGTTGGACTGAATATCGGTCGCATTGAAGTGTCGAATACGAAGCTTATGTTCTGGGACCTGGGAGGACAGGTATCTATTCGAACCTAATGACGTGACAATGTGTATCCCCCTCTTGTTGTATGATACTCAACCGGTTATAATGATTGATATGCTTGTGCTGTTAGAGTTCCCCTTTATGGTGTTGCAACTTATCATGGAGAGAGAGAGAGAGAGAGAGAGAGAGAGTACATAGAGAAAGCAGATGGAAAGTTTCAGTCCTGCCATTTCTAATTGTTGAGTCTTGAGTGTGTTGGACGCTGACAGCAAACGTCTTGTTTTTTCAGCCTGGTCTTCGTTCGATTTGGGAAAAATATTATGAAGAGGCCCATGCTTTAGTATTTGTAATTGATGCTGCTTCTCCATTGCGCTTCGAGGAATCGAAATCTTCTCTGGGTTAGTAAATTTCAGAAACATGGGTCATGAACGGTGGAGTCACTAATTGGATTGTAATTGGTAATAGCAGCCCGGAAGTCTTCTCACAGTGATTTGCTAATTGTTCCGATATGCCTTTCAGAAAAAGTTCTTCGGAATGAGGATCTTCAGGGAGCCCCTCTTTTGATATTGGCAAATAAGCAGGTGAATTTTTGTGCTGTTGAACCTCCCTCTGCTGAGCTTGCCGAAGCTACATGAACATTTTCTTCCTCAAATTTGTTTTCATATTACATTGACATAGCTGACTATGAGTGTGTGCGCTGTTTTTCTTGAGATATTGGCATTCATAAGATGTGAACCTGTCACAGGTTCTTTTCTAGTAACCTTTTGGTTGAGAATTATATCATCATCCATCACTTTTGAGGTTGTCTCTGTTTCCACCTCAGTAGTTATAGGTTTGTGCATTCATCAACACGCTTAAGCTGTTTTGCTTAGTGTGGTTGTTCGTTGTTTTCTTGTGAGAGTTGTACTTTTTCCACCGAGTGAGGTCAGGTACGAGGAACTTCTTGCATGATTGCATTTTGTTCAGTACCAAAATCTCCATAATAGCCAAGTCGTCAAGATTTTTCTTCAATGCATTTGTCTGCTTCTTTTCTCGGAACTGGTGGCATCTTCTTATTAGAGCATCTAAAGGTCTTTTCACACATTCAACTTTCCTACATTGAGTTGTTCTCTTATTTTTATCAATAACAAACCTAAAGTATGCTTCGACAATCTTTTTGTTAACTCGGGAGTCCATGATTTTCATTATTTTCATCTCCATTTTCTTCGGTCCATAAAGGAGGGCAATTGTATGAAGTTTAATTTGATAGCAGGATCTTGCTGAAGCTGTTTCAGCTGATGAACTGGCTCGGTATTTGGATCTTAAGAAGTTGGATGAGAGGGTTTACATGTTCGAAGCTGTCTCAGCATATGATGGGTAAGTAGGATGCAGTCCGTATGCGTTCAACTCATTTTGAATCATGTGTTATCTTTCTAAGAAGCAAGACAACAGCCAGTAATTCACATTTACGTAAACATAAATTTGGGGAGGTCAGTTGAGTGTTCAATAGTGTTATGCTCATTCGTTGCAGGTTGGGAATCAAAGAAAGTGTGGAATGGCTAGTGGAAGTCATGGAGAGAAGCAAGAGAACTGAGATGTTGAGAGTGCGTGCTGGTGTAACAGGTCCTGCTTCTGCCTAAAGATTATATCAGGTTGCAGTTGTAACGGCTGTAAATAATCTATAGGTTTGACTCGGATGGCCTCGAATAAGTCATTTCTAATCCGCTCCATTGGCCATGAATCTTTTTCGAGTGCGTAAAAGTCAGAAGTCCTGCGTCATACATCTTCACAGAAGCAAGCATCTCTACTCATACAAATGAATTGAGATTTATAGGAGGAACCGAATTGGATTTTTTTGATCTGTATATTGAGAATTGGAACACTGTTAATGCCTCGAACTATTTGCTTTAATAATTATTGCTTCTAATGCGGTTCTGATTAAAAGCAAAACCCTCCTTGGACTCTGGATTTATTTGCTTCGTTGACGCAGCAGTTAGAGACAAGGAACACTACTCTATGGGGTCCCTGTATTAGGCAGAAGGTACTGCCAGCGTCCTCCATAGAATGGGTTGAGATCCCTCGTATGTCATCCTATATGGGATTGAAACACACTTTCCCCCTTCATGTATAAATCACGCACTTTGCTCTGTTGGGTTGCCCTCATTTCGGTGTAGGATTGCTTGTGATGATGGGGGGCATTTGCTGGTATATATGCTTGTCTGGCACTTTGCCTGCTCATGTTTGGTGATTTGGTTCTACTTTGGTGATTTGAGCTCCGTTCCCAAAGGAGTGTCGTCTTAGTGGAGGTTTCATGCGAATGCTTATAACACCTAAATTGTTCTGATCTGGAGTAGCCCTGCTATTAATTGAGGGTCCTATTTTATTTTTTTTAAACAAAATTGAGGGTCCTAGTTCACGGCCGGCGATGTCACTGCACTGCCGACTGATATGGATGGACATGGCATAAAACCGTTGGCTGATAACTAGTCATAACACGATTCAAACTCACAACCTCTGACTTCTAAGTACGCCTCGAGATATGGCGATCATGAGAACCAACTGAAAAGTATTTGGCGAAGCCATTCGATAACTGTTGCATGGGATTATCATTCTTCACTACAATCAGATGCCCTCCTATGAGAATTTTATCATCGTCACAATCCCATCCTAGAAACCAAGGAAGGACACTGAATATCCCCGATTCTCTTTCAATGCGATCTCCAGCTGAAATAGAAACTGGTCATTTCCCTCGTCGATAAAGAAGATGGGGGGCGGGCGGGGGTTTGGAAGCTAAAAAATATATGAGCAGAACAGGTGGAAATTAAACGAAAAACTCATGAACAAGAGCTGGAAGAATCTAGAGAAAAATTGATAGAATGCCTGGGGAAGATGAAATTAGATGACTATCTACAGCAGAACTACAAAAATCACAAAGGCCTAGGTGCAACTAAGCCGACCACTTCTACCCAAGGACCACCCAAAACCCCTCTGTAGATGAACACGTCTCATAAGAGTCTATAACTGAGACAAAGACAGCCTTTATTTACATCCATCAATGCGATCCTCGTCTTATTTCTAGCACGCGAGAGAATTTCAAAACTAAAGTAAGATGCTATACAGGTTACGAATTCTAGCCACTGAATTGTCAGTATACTGATCAAAGGGCAAGAGACCCCGCTTCATCTGACTTCCACAAGCCTTTTTCATATTTGTACCACCTCATCAACCCCTCGTCATTTCTGGCACGCTGGCACATAACACAGGAGTCGTTCATGCACACTAAGAACTCACGTAGTCGATTTGCCTTGGCCATGATCAATGGATCAATCTCCTTAACCACTCTTTTCAACAAAGGAGGGGGGCAGGCTTCGATAAGGATGCAATGTGATATGTTTAGCACTTCTAAATCCTCTAATTTATCCAAAATCGTGATAAGAGCATCCTTGAATATCACCGAGCACCGAAGACTCAAGACCTTCAATTTCGGGATGTATGAAACAAGGGATGAAGCAAAGCAAATATCAAAAGGACCCATGATCTTAAGTTTGCTGAAGTTCTTGCAATTCTTTGAGATTTCCTCCAGAAGGTAAGGAGGATTCGCTATGCTGGGCATCGTCATAGATTCAAGGTGAGGCCACATGTTGATAGCTCTGCATATTCCCGTTTTCTTTATTCGGTTCCAAGCTGGCATTACAATACGTTTGACAAGCGGGCACCTGCAGTCATTTAAAAGCCGATCATTTCACAGAGACAACAAGTACTCTTTTTTTTTTTTTTTTAATCAAAAACTACTTCTAAGAAGACGAGGCAGAAGATAGGAGTCGTTGGATCTTGATGAAGGTGAGCTGCCAATCACATGTTCCAATAGCGCTGATGAGAATTACCTTTAGCAGCTTAGTAACTCACTGGAAGTGCTGTTTGTTTAGGCAAAACCCAAGACAGAGATTGCTGAATCACAATTTTTAAATGCATTTACAAGTTGTCCTCATCCACACAGCACATCCAGCAGACAAATAATCAACTTCTTCAAAAAGAAGAGTTTATCATGGGCTAGAGTTCAATTGCTTCATTTGTCAGAGAAAAAAGCTTGGAAACTTTCTCCCAAACAACTATGTAATTAACAAAAAGGGTAAGGTCTGTATGGACTAGCCAATATCTACTATCAAAGTAGCAATGTCGATTATAGTAAGAGCTTGGAGAAAAGAAAGTAGCATATAATAAGAGACAATGCTATTGAAATTGCAAGGAGCAGCAAAATTCCCAAACAAAGAGGATGAGTGTAAAAACTAAGTTTTTGACAGGTACCTTTCAGCAGTGTAAGTCAGCTGTTCATCACTCAAGTATAGATTGAAATGGAAAATCAATGTCTGTATGCTTCCCCGGCTGAGACCCAACGCGATCTTCAACACCCGGGTCACTTCTTTATCCGACTGACCGTGGACATAAACATATGGTTCAAGAGGAATTCTGATGAAATTTGACTCTAAAGCAGATAAGTCGAGAGTTTTCCAGAGTAGAGGGTCACAGCAAGCCGTACGCCATGCACTACAAACATGAGCTATCCCCGATGTCAACTCAAAGATATCGAACATCTGGAATATCTGCACCAGTATATCAGTGTCCAAGTCCTCCCATTTCCTTGTGGTAGCACCACTTTCTTCCATTTTATTGACTTTCCAATGATCTTCTTGTAATTTAGTAAATCACGCTGCTTGCCTGTAAAAGCAAAAGGGGCCTTGATAAGTTGACGATCGCGCAACCTGTATATCTCCAAATGAAATAACATCATTCATGGGCAAACATAGTAAATGCGTTAGTCCAATGTGCATTGTCTCTTTCCGCAGATAAGCAAATGTTGCAATCTATGCGTTAAACCATAATAACAATGCCAGCTAATTGCTTGCTGACCAGTATTAAATTCAAATCATCGGCAAAGTTAGGGTCTTTTCAACTTATCACACAGAAGTTGCCAAATAGAAATGCTATGTCCAGAATCATCTCATTTATTATCATTAACCATTTATAAAAGAAGGAGACAGGAAAAAGTAGAAAACTAACCACCTTAGCTGATATTTGTCAAAAAGAAGGACAATAAAAAGGAACATCATCTGATTTGTACTTCTATGACACCATCTCCTTTTTCATAACATCCAATTCTCAAATCCTATCAATGACTTCAGAGATGGATTACTATCTCCTTAGACCTCGACAAGTACGAGCCCTAATGACATTTCCTTTGAACGACATTCATTGATGTTCTTCCTCTCATTTTGTCAGGTTCGAGCCAAGTGAAGTCGAAGACTCAATGCTCACTATCCCATTAAATTCTATCTAAGAGCTTCAAGTTTTCACCCCCTGCACCTTTCTAATAATCTCGAGTATTGAGGTTTAAATGTTCCCTGTGAATCAAGCATTGACAATACCCTCGCCAATACTGACAGAGACTCTCAGAAGCAAATACAACAGGAATGACATCGATAGAACAGAAGAGGAAGGACGTTTGGAAAACATAAGAAGAGATGCAAATAATTGTGCGGAAAAGGACAAAAGGTAGGAGACTAGTAACGTATGTCCATCTATGAGAAGTTAAACCGAAGCACTTAGCTGAGATTAAATGCAATGATTACAAGATCCAACATATTCATTTCAAGTCTTCTTTTTCATTTTGCTTCAATGTATCGTCCATCTATGCTCAGGAAAACAATTGCACTCAGGAAAACAATTGCAAATTCGAGGAGACAATAGACCAGATTCCATCAGAAGAACAAAGACCAACAAAATCCACAATAAGTAGTTAGCGGATAAAAGATGAGGCAAAATTAGCTGGTAAAGACGGCTTCTTTAGCTTAATCTGGCAGCAATGCAGAGACAAGGTCGAAAATGATAACTAAGAAGCTCGCAAGCGTTACAGCGCACTCGCCCATCAAAACATATATAAGGTCTAGAACTAAGAATTCGAAATCATCTCCGCCAGGACTATTCAATTGAACTAGCAAACTCCAAAACCAAACGCGAACTCTGGTTTGGCTCCAGACGCATGGAGACGAATCCAACCCACGAACCAAAACAGCTAAATTCAGCAGGGAAGCGGATCGCGCTTTCTACAACTCGAGATTTCCCTAATTGGGTCGAGTTCAAACCAATCAATAACCCCACTTCCTCCCCCATTCCTCACACGAAATCCACCTTGATCAGGTAGACCATAGAAAAAAAGAAACACCCACAAAACCATCTCATTCCAGCAACATGAATCATTCCCCGCACGACGAGGGACGAATCGTTCCGAAGAGCAAGAGAGAGTGGGGAAAACACAAAGACACGACGGACCTCTGCGAGGAAACAGAACATTCGCTTCGTGGGTTTGAAGGTGGAACTCCTGATCTTCCCGAATCTAAGTCGAACCAGCGGAGGGACAAGTGGCTTTTAGAATTGTCGTCTCGTTGGTCTCGTCAATGCCAGCATACGTGTATTTACGATTAGAGACCTGTGCTTTCATGGTCCAGCTCAGACCGAGTTGGCGAGTTGGGATCAGAACTGCTTGGTCCGAGTCCGTGTCTGAGGCGCTCCTGAGTGAGCCAGATCCAACCGGGTCTTTCTTCTTCTTCATCAACCATCTCGAAAGATTCGAGACGGGAACCTAGTGGTCCCGTGGCGCGAGTTAATGCTGCAAGTTGCCCGGGAAAATATTATACTTTTTTTATTTTGTTGAGAAAACACCACAAAAAACCTTAAATTATATCACTTATAATAAATTTACCCTGAATTTTTTTTGTGATACGAAAAACTCTAAATTATGCAATTTGTGACACACTTACCTCATAATACTTTGACCCAAGGGCATTTTCGTCTTTTTTTTTTCTTTTTTTTTCCTCTCTTCTCTCTTCCCTTCGCCAGCTATGGCAGAGGAAAGCCGGCGAGGGTGGTCCTCACCCAACCCCAATGTCGGCTTCTGTCCGCCATGGCCGGTGGAGGGAAGAGAAAAGGGAAAAAAAAAAGGAAAAAAAAATAGAAAAAGAAAAAAGACGAAAATGCCCTTGAGCCAAAGTATTGTGGGGTAAATATGTCACAAGTGACATAATTTGAAATTTTTCTTGTCACAAAAAAAAGTTCAGGGTAAATTTATTACAAGTGGCATAGTTTAGAATTTTTTGTGGTATTTTTCCTTCCTTTTTTTTTTTTTTTATCAATCCTACTCCTACTTTACCTCTTATCTCACATTTAGACTTTTGCCCGGCTTCCTGTAGAGCGTGGGAGTTGAAATCCATACTTAAAACTACATATTCCCTCCCTTGGCCCTCCTGAAAAGGTAAGGAATCGAATTCTTTACCTCCCTCTTCTCAAGTGAGAAAAGTGGTCATCGGGATAACAGCTAGTGGTTTAAAAATATTGTGCTTGGCACGTTGAATTTAACGGATAATGTACGAATTTGATATTTGTTTACAGTGCAGTTTGGAACTAGACAAGTTCTATATCTCTCTTATCTTTTAAGTCTAGCTCTTATTCTTGTATTTATGTTTTTTTTTAATTCAAATTCGAGGCGTCGTAACTTTAGAGAGTACAGGCTCGAAGCGGAGCTCGTTAAAGATGGCTCGACCTGTCCATGAGCCTTTCTAGTGGATTTGGCGTTTGCCCATGTCCTCTTTACACAAGATTATTTGTGATTGGCATGTGTCCTGATACGTGGTAGCGTATTCACTGTCTTCTTATGACAGGGTTGTCGCATGGCATAATCCTCTCAACCAATCCTTTTGAGCCTCTCACTAAAAATACATCCTTAATTCACTTAACGAGGCACACTTCTAATTTCTAAACATCTAGCTTTCAGCTCTTCTATTTATCTTGGCAACGAACCATTAAGAAAGCTCTCCAACAATTGACTCCATTCCTCATCTGCCATTTGACATCCCGGTCCACCAGAACTGTTGTTTCTCCTATCACATTTCTCCATTTCATCCTGTTGATACATGATATTTAGTCGACAATTTAGACAACCTTTATCAAAAAATACATAAAAATTAAAAAAACAAAGCAAAACAATAAATAAATACATAAAATTTAAAAGAAAGATAAATAAAGAAAAAGAAAAGTCCAAATTCTATCATAATTGAAAGGGGTGGGTTAATACAATAAAAAACTTCAAATTGGTATATAAGTGATAAATTTACCGAAAACTAACCTTTTGACAACAAAAAAAATCAAAACTAATATATCTGTGACAAATTTACTTTATGATAATTTCCGTTAAATTTTAGGGTTAATACCACGAAAATCCCCAAACTGGTACATCTGTGACAAATTTACCCAAAACTATTTTTTTAACCACAAAAAACCCTAAACTGGTGCACTTGTAACAATTTTACCCCGAATTATTTTTTTGACCACAAAAAACCCCACGCTAGTACACCTATGATAATTTTACCTCGAACTAATTTTTTAACCACAAAAAATCCCAAACTGGTATACTTGTGACAAATTTACCCTCCGTTAATTTCCGTTAAATTTTACTGTCAAATTGCTAAGTTTAATGACACGTGGTAATTGACATATGTACCGATTTTAGGTTTTAGCTCTCTGTTTGTTACAAGTTTACCAATTTGTGATTTTTTGTGATATTAATATAATTTAACAGACACTAACAGAGGGTAAATTTGTTACAAATGTACCAGTTTGGAGTTTTTAGTGGGGTAAAATTATCACAGGTGTACCAGTGTGATGTTTTTGGTGCTTAAAGAAATAGTTCGGGGTAAAATTGTCATAAGTGTACCAGTTTGGGGTTTTTGATGGTCAAAAAAATAGTTCGGGGTAAATTTGTCACAGGGGTATTTTTGGTATTGAAAAAATAATAAAAATTTGGAAAATTAGAAAAAAATAGTTCGCGGTAAAATTGTCACAGGTGTACCAGTTTAGGGTTTTCCGTGATATTAACCCTAAATTTTATTATCAAATTGTTGAGTTGGATGGCACGTGGTAGCTGACGAGTGCACCGGTTTGGGGTTTTATGTATCATTTTGTAATTTTGCATGATATTAATTCAATTTAACGGAAACTAATGGAGGGTAAAATTGTCACAAGTGTATCAAATTTGTGGTAAATTTGTCATAAGCGTACTAGTTTGAAGTAAATTTGTCATAGGTGCATTAGTTTGAAATTATTGCTAGTTAAAAAATTAGTTTGAGATAAATTTGTTACAGATATATCTATATTTTTCGTGGTATTAACCCAAATTGAAAAGAGGTTAATCCGGTTCGCTGGGCTTAGTTACCTCAGTTCGCGGAGAATCCGGTTCAATTAACTCCCCCACCGGCTGAACTTCCGGTTCTGGAAAGCAATAAGCAGAGAGGAGCAGCACCCCCAACAACGTACGAATACCCCGACGCATTCCCGGATTCTCTTGCTTGTTCGCTCTTTGCTCCGACCCTGGGAATCGAGTCTCTCTCTCTCTCCCACGGCCGACAGACCGAGCAGCTCGGAGCGAGGAGAGATCGGAAATGGTGACCTCATCGACGGCGGCGGCGAACATTTACCCGTTGTCGAGCTACACGTTCGGGACCAAAGAGCCCAAGATGGAGAAAGACACCTCCGTCGCCGATCGCCTCGCTCGCATGAAAGTCAAGTATGCATCTTTCTGTTCTCCTGTTAAATTTTGCGGACTCATGGGCACTTTCCCAAAACCCTAGATAAACCCTCCGGCAGCTTTTCCGTTGGGTGGGCGAATGAAAATGTAAGGAAATTGAAGGAAATTGAGTTTGCTCGTGTGCTTGTTCTTTCCTTTCGGGGTTCTTGATTTGCGTGGTGACAGATTGAGCTCGATCGAGAATCCGGGTCCCGTCGAATTCACCCGTTTCGGTGATGGCTGAGCATCGTAAACCCTAAAGTTTGTTCCTTTCTCTGTTCTTTCAGTCTACCCAGAGGGGAGGCTTCATTTTCTTGATTTATGTGCCCTATCTCAACCATTTCTTTCTTATACCATGAAAAGTGGTTTTCTTGAGAAGCATAACAAAGCACGAAAAGAATAAGTGCTCGTGGGATGGAAAAATGTTGTGATTTTGCTTGGTTGAATTCTCTTTCGATTCTGAGCTTTCAAATTAGGTACGGGAAATAATTGCGGTTTGTTAAGCTGATTGGAAGTTAATAGTTGTATGCTTACAATTGAGTTTCCTTGAACATTCGCAATGCTGTGACCGTCGCCCGGATATGAATTGCAGTTATATGAAGGAGGGAATGAGAACGAGCGTAGAAGCAATTTTGCTGGTACGTGAGCTTTGATTCCTAGTTCTGCATTTTTGTTTTTTGGGGGACTAGAGTACTTCCTTCAAATCGTGAATGAACAATTGTTCCTCATCTGTTTCTCGTTGACCTCTATTCGTGAGGCTGTGTTCCATTCTGCGTCAGTCACACTAGCTGAAGATGCTATTCTATATGTGCTTTTTCACAATGCTTACTTAGTAGTACACTAATGTTAGTGCTGTACTGTATATTGTTGACGCTCTCTAGCGTAGCAGCTGAGAAAAGAAACTTGCAATTTTTGGCTGATTGGAGAATGATTGTTGTTTTCCTGCCGATTTCCTTGCTCTATGCAAAATTGGTCATTCTTCAGTCTGTTAGCACTAAGATCTACCCAAATATTCTGGATTCATTTCAATGCTAACATTGCACCCATGTTTTAGAACCCAAACTTTGTTTATAGATTCATGGGAGATTTTTGTGTCACTTGTTGCAGAACCTCCCTAAGTATTGTCAAGTCGAGTTTCCCTTTGTCTCCCATCCATTTTGTCTCGTAGGTCAATAGTATACACTAATATTTCTGTAGTGTATTTGACAGGTCTGAGAATTTAGGTTTTATTTGACAAGCTTATATAATATCGTGTAAGGATGTGAGTTCCTTTACTTACTGTCAATTCAATAGCAATGATTGGTAACTAGTGAGCTGGTATCTCTTGTTTATTTTATAATGTAATAAACTGCTATTAATGAAAGGATCTGCTGATGTTGTAATTGGTGAGAATATTTGTTGGATAAAGTAATTTGATTGATATTCCAGAGGCAAAAGTAGCAGCCTCTAAATATCTTATTGTTCTCTCTCTCAGTTGTGGCATATGTCACTGCAAGTAGTGCCATTTTCATCATACATTTGACTTCAGGATCTCATGTGCAACAAGCTGATTGTTTCTTATATTTTCTGAAATATCCATTTGACGGCAATTATGGTGTTGTGCCTTTTCAGTGAATGTTGCTTTTCTTATGCGTACTCTAGCATCTTTTTGGCCTCGTATGCCTACTCAAGAATTCAATTATGACCTTTGTATGTTTATTCACATCTTATTTAGTGCTTGAAGTGTGGATGTTTAACTTTCCAACTTTTTTCTTTTAGCCGATGTATATTCTTTAGCTCTCATGCTTGGACAATGAACTTGTCCTCTTTCTTCTTATGTGTTGAGACAAGCTCGACCTTGCAGGTACAAGAGCATAATCACCCACACATTCTTCTTCTTCAAATTGGGAATACATTCTGCAAACTTCCTGGAGGGCGTCTGAAACCAGGGGAGAATGGTATTATCGTGCATGTTCTTATTTTTTCTCGATATTTAGCTATACATGAATCTCCTCTTTTATATTGACAATATGTTTATCCTCATTGGGGAGATATCTTTTACTTGGTTATATGACAGAAATTGAGGGATTGAAAAGGAAGTTAACAAGCAAACTTGGTGCAAATTCTCCAGCTCTTGTGCCAGACTGGCAGGTACCGTCTCCTGTTGTATATTTCATAATGAGGAAAATCTTTGTCAACATCATGTGAATCACGAGTCTTTGGGCTTAGTTCGATGACAGTCGTGAGAGAAGGAAGGAGGGAGGAACGAGATCATTGTTACTGGATTTGATGGTGTTGGAATGTCTTCACCAGAAATGGGAGGCCATCGGAAGCCTTTTATTTATGGATTTTAGTTCATGAATGCATATATATGCGATAGGCTGTGCATGCAGACCTTTGGTTTTTCATGACAACCGTATGCGCACTGGCCCACAGTTGTTATGCTATTTCTCATTGTTTCTCTGAAATGACTTGAATTTTTGCAGATCGTAGATCTGATCACCTTCTCAAGAGGTTGATTGCATTTAATTTTCAGACATAAAAGACCTCTCTATGCTCACCATGCAGGATATTTATGTTTAAAGCTGTCTATTTAATTTCCCTAATCTGATGATATCAATGGAATTGATGTTAATTTTTTTTAATAAAACATGTAGATTTAAACTCATTGGATCAACAACCCAGTATGTAGTATGTTGGACGGAAAGGTTAATGGAAATCTGTCAGATTTGTCTAATTTTCTTTAGGGTTTTAGTCAATTTACATGAATCTTAGATTTAACTTTATTGTAATGGTGTTTGAGAGCTATCTGGTTTTCGTCGATGTTAAGTCATTTTTTGATTCCATTTTTCTTTCTTTCTTTTTGTTGCGCAGATAGGAGAGTGTGTTGCTATCTGGTGGAGACCAAACTTTGAAACCATAATGTACCCATATTGCCCTCCGCACATAACAAAACCAAAGGTGAATCATTTTGTAGCGAAAAAATTTTCGTTGTCGCTTAGTGTCCTGTATTGTATTACCTCGTTTATTCTTTTTCTGTTCCTTATTTCTGGTGCTACAGGAATGTAAAAAGCTTTTCCTGGTTCATTTGTCCGAAAGGGAATACTTTGCTGTGCCCAAAAACTTGAAACTTCTTGCGGTTCCATTGTTTGAGCTCTATGACAATGTCCAGGTATGACATATGAGAATTACGAGATTCCTTTTGTCTAGCATGGTTGGAGTTGACTTGGTTCGGTGAGATTTAGGGGCCACTAGGACGCGACTTGGGTTTATGATTTCCGTTATGATTACACTCCTTTTCCTTTAAATCCTTATGTCTGCCTTCACTGGTTGTGTATTAGATTAAACTTCTCAAGGAACTAAGTTTGTCAACAATAGCTGTTCCACAGTTCTTTCAGATATTGACATTTGAATTGCTCCCTCAGATGCATGCATCTGGTGTCCTGTCTAGCTGGGTTGCATGTTCTCTCTCTGTTTTTGTCGGGTGCTCAAGCCCCACTCTGTTATCTTCTTTTCATTTGATCCTAACTCCATCTGTCCTACCCTACAATTGGTTGCAGAGATATGGGCCTGTCATATCAACCATCCCGCAGCAGCTATCTAGATTTCACTTCAAGATGATAACTCAGTGATTTGTGCAATGAGCAGCATTTTACTTGTAGGAGTCGACATTATCAGTCATTCTTAGTTCATGCATGCAGCACTAACTTATCTGAGAAGAAGTACGGGATGCTCTATTTATGCTAATAACTGCGAGGTGACCTAATGCCATCAGAGGTTATCTGTTGGAACTCATGCCTGCACTTCCTTTAGGTGTTAAATTGTTGTCGGGATTTGATCTTCCATTTTGCTTGATGTTTCTTGGGGCGTAATCTAAACATAATCCATTACACTCTTATGCTGATGTGTTAAAGACTTTTTGGATGTTGCTGTAGAATTTCTAGGTTATAATTGTGTTAATCTTGTTAAATTTCATAGACGCACTATGCTGTCATTTTAACTCCATGATTGTTTAAATCCAAGTACAGTCACTTCAGTGCAATGATTCTTTGATGACTTAATGGTGTTTTGTCTGCTAGTTGGGCGGCATTCCACAGCTTCTCTTAATTTTTTTTGATTTCCCTGAGAAAATATTTTCCCTGTTTTCATCAGTTTGTCATTTGGCTGCGTGAAAAACAGGATGTCTCGTTCAAATATCCAAATCCTTTTAGAGTTTATTGTTTGACTGGCTTTTGAACAATCACATGAACCAAGGCTTAGGTACTTTAGCCATGCAGGACAGAATTTAGGAACAATTTTGGAATTTTTGCTTTTCTTGTTTTGAGAGAATATCTGTCACTGCTTGCCCTGTTAAAGCAAAAGGCATGGGATAAGTAGTGTGTTCTACAGGTTGGGATTCCAGATAAGATCTCCTGGTAACTCATTATATTGTTAACTATCTATGTTTTGGTTCTGCAATGTCATTGAGGTCAGGATGAGGATTTTATTGTTAGCATGAATGTGATTCTGGTTTTGGCAATGTACCCATGCGCAAAACTATGCAGGCTGGGAGATTCAAATTCACTTTGACCGAAGCAAAGCGCACTAACTGGTTGTAGGTTCGAATCCTACTTGGGGAGAATTGAAATTGAGATATTGATACAAGTTCTTCCCCTCTGAATTAGATAGCTTCATATCGGAAGAGAGATGGTGAATTTTGTACTTGTTAAGGTTTGCATAGTCAGTTTGATGTGGAACCTCGTTTGAGGTTAAATGAATTGCTTGTGAAAAGGTGATTCCATATGTTTTGCCTTGATCTCTAAGCTACACATGCCTGTAGCATTCCAGATGCACGAGCCCAGGTCGAATCTCGTCTCGGGGTTGATGGGTATTGCGCCAAAAAACGTAAAGAGAAGATAGATAGTCCATAGACTCGAAGCTCTATTGAATGACATTATTCTAAACTAGCTGCAAAATGATCACAAGGTCTTTCTGACTGTCGATGCGTTAGACCTTCTACAAGTAAAATTCTTGCTTGTACATTTTGCCACGCTGCTCATTTACACGATCTTCAACCCTGGGATTACAATTTTGATAGATTCGTGGTAAATGTAGTGGGACCATGGCGCTCAATTGGTATTCTTTATGAGAACAAACAAGAATCGAAAACGTCATAGCTGCGGTCGTTGTAGTAAACCTGGCTTAGGCACATGATGCCATGTACTATTGCTTAGCCCACAGAATCAGATAAGAAAAGGGATTGTTTTGTGACGAGTACGAAAACGACTCCGGATTTAAGTAGAACATGAATCATTTAATTTTTGGGGCCAATGAAACTATCTCAGTTGACCAGAGAAGCTTCTGTCCCTTTTGGACCAATCAAGATGCCTCGCTCCTCCAGCGTCACTTGCTACGTAATCGCCTCTTACCCCGTTGACTTGGTAGATTGTTCCCGAAGGAATTATTAATAATCACTTTTTAGTTGTCTGTTTAGTCGCCATTGAGAAAGAAAAACTAGACAATTACGTCCTCTCTTTTTCATTCTCTTGTTTTCCCCCCTAAAATTTTGGAGGGGAAAATCAAAGTGGGGATAAGCGACAGCTGTTGGAACAAGAGTCACCATCTCACCTGTTCTTGGTTAATAAAAACCTGTTTTATAGTGCGAAAGTAGAATCGAAGGCCAAGTGTACTCGTTCCTTGCATCATTCACCCATACAAAAGGCCCAAAATTGCCACATAAACCCCGACAACGAGTCACCGAAGCGCTTCTGGATTGACAACGGTGGATTATGGTGATGACTCAAACGCCATGTCGTATTTGGGGACTCGAGTTTTGTTTTGTTCCGCGGTGTAATGTGATGAAACACCCAATCATTGACTGAAAATCATATACGAAGTGGCAAGTGAAACGGCATCAAATCGTCTCCGAACAACAAGAACCGCCCAATCGACCAGACGGTGGTGGCAAGTACATAAACTATGGAGAACAAACCTTGTCAGGATTAATGTCTGTTCTTGTTTAGTGAAATTAAACGACTGATCATGAAGTCGAAACCCTAAATAAGTTAGCAGCCGCCGGAGTCATTATTCAACCCTACAAAGAGAGCGCGCAGGACTTGTTTATACATACCAGCTGATGCATAATGAGTCGAACAGTTGATTACTCTGTCGAATCTCTACTCGATTAAGAATTATCTATGTCATTTCTGAATTAATTCACTGAGGTATGAGCACGCTTAACTTTGAAGTTACAAAACTAAGCATTACCGTTAAGTTAAAAGACGTTTCTGTGAGTTAATTCCAAATTTCACACACACACACATATTAAAATGGCTCTCCTCCTTTGTGGTACATATGTCGGTTCATTTTTGTCCCCTTCATTATTTTAGAAGCCTGTCAAGAGCCGCTCCTTATTCAAGCTCTCTGCCTCGATGACCATTCTCCACTCTCGTCGAACCGGGTCATAATAGGTTCATTAGCTTTCGCCTAATTCGTCTCCAAACCATACACCTATTAGAGGGGTTCCCGCTCTGTACCATACTGTGGCATCCCTGGATTAACTCACTAAAGTATTGTCTGTTTTAGCCAATCTCACACCGAACCTCATAATCTCGACAACCACTCCCCGCTTTCTTGGACCAGGTCGTTATAAGTTCACCAACTTCCGCTTGGTTCGTCCCGAACTACACACCTAGAGGGTCCTGCTCTGATACCACATTGTAGCATCCATGCATATTAACTCATTGAGGTATTGTTCGTTTTGTCCCGTTCTATATCGAGCCTTATGGTTTTGTCTTTTAGGGTACATATGAGCACCTTTCCAGGAGATTACCCATCCTGGGAGTACTCCTACCTAAGCATGCTTAACCTTGGAGTTCCAAAGTTAAGCATTGTCATTACCTCAAAAGGCACATCCATGAGTTAACTCTAATTTACACACACACACACACACACACACACACACACACACACACACATATATATATATATATATATATATATATATATATATATATATATATATACTAGAATTGCTTTTCCCCTGTTCGTTCCTGCCTCCTTGTCATCCTGGAAACCTGCCAGCAGCCACTTCTTGTCTAGGCCCTCTAGCCCGGCAACCACTTTCCGCCCTTGTCAACCGGGTCGTTACACTGTCCAATCATGTAATATTGATTAAGTATTAACCCGGGCAACTAGTGAAAGGGTGAAGTCAGAAGAGAGGCGCCATTGACTGCCATTGGCTTAGCTACCTTTTTCTTCCGTGCGACTGTTTCATATTCCATTATTTCCAAGATCCCAGTTTCAATTTGTTTTTTGGCTTAGTGTCTTAATCAAATAGTATGCTTGTGTTAAGCTGTCGTTGATTCTATAGATGCACGCGAAAGATGATGCCGCGTGTTATTGTTTTCTTCAACTTGTGAATAATTGTTTCTTATTTTCTTTTCGCCACGAGTTGTTTCTGATATGAAACCATAAAAAATACGACCTTTTAATATGAATTTTTTCGACTGAAACATTGAATTGAAATTCAATCGCTTATTTCCTTATTCATTTAATATGGTTTGTGGCATTCATATTAAGATTGTAAATGTATGTACATAAATCACCACTTATATTTGAAACATTTTTATTAAAAATCTGTTAAGGAATGAGATCATGAACAAATTTTATTTCGAGATTACACTACTCACTTGCATCTAGCATATGTATCTCCTCGTGTTCGTATTATTGTGGTATGATATGGAAATGGAGGAAGTGCCATGATACAACATATAGCAATCTGCCTTGTTGCACCATTTTGCACGAGTAAATGTCGAAAAGAAGAAACCATTACGTGCAATACACACATTCTATCACATGAAGCAAGTCTAGGCAGTTGTTTATTTTTATGTGACGCATATTTCGTGATAAAAATGCGTTGTTTACCGTGGTTTTTTGTTAGATTTTCTCCATTCCTATGGTGGATCAAGAGAAAATCATTCCCCAACAAAAGTTAAACGTCAACCCAGTAATAAAATGTTTCAACATCTTCAATTGTTTAAAAGAGTTGTTTGATTTTATTTTCTGAGGAATATATAAAGTGTAGTTTGGATTTCACTAGTTGAGAATATATGTGTTATGAAAGAAATGTCCTACCACCAGAATTTTTGACTAGTCAATTTTTTTTTTATATTGAAACCTACCAAAAACACACAAAAGTATCCTTAGTTTTAAAATTGCTCATGTTGTGGAGTCAACTTACATTCATTAACAAATTATTTAATGTAACAACGATACAATATCTCAAATTCATTCCCTTTTTCCATCAAGTCAGTCAATTGATTGATGTGCACACATTTTTTTCACAAATTTAAGTCAACAGAAAATGTTGAGACGAAAAGTCAGATGATTATTATGTCTAAGCTTCCTAGCTAGAGGTCTTCAAATTATGTATCATAACGAATTGAAGATTCTAATTTCAGTTTAAAAAAATAGATCTGAGGTTCAAGGACTGGTAACATGATGGAAATATATTTTTTGTGAGGTTTATGTCGAATAAGAATGGTTCAGCGTTAGTGACGATGACTTCAAACCTTCATTAAGCAAATATATATTAAGTATTGAAAGTACCAATACGGGTTTAAATTTTAAGAGCACAAATTAGGTATTTAAAAAGTATGAGATACGTATAATTAGTATGTTGCAAGTCAAATCAGTGATTCACATTAACCTTTTGGGCAATGGCATACGTACAATAGTTGACTTAGGAAGCCTTTACCAGCTTGCTTGATTAGTATTCTATATAATAGTTAATCTCACAAAAAACCTCAAACTATGCTTACTGAGACATAAATTTCTACCGTAAATTTGTTTATTATGGCACAAATAAGAAAACTCCCAACTTATACCGGCATGAGAAATATACACCGGATGGAACCGTAATAGAGGGAAGCTTAGGTTTTTTCGTGACATAAAAGAAAGTTTTGGGTATTTATATCACAATAGGTAAGTCTAGATAGGGGTAAGCTATTCCAAGTTTCGTATTGGTTCCGCCAAGAACCCATAACCTACCAATGGGAATAGGTTCCTCATTTTTTGGAACATGAAGCCTATTCTGCATACCCCAGAACCTAGAACCTATCCTGTCACAGGTGCTACATCGGTTCCAGGGTCTACCTAAGTTCCACCTCTATTATTAATTGAACGATTGCAGTGAATTATCATTTTTAATTACCACTACTTGCTGCTACATTCTACTGACCATAAATTATATTTAGACACACGAAAAATATGAAATATTAACAAAGTAAAAGTCACAATCATAAATTGGAAACTCATACTAGTGTCCAGATTATATGAAATATACACTCATCATTGGATGCCATAGAATATCGCAAAATCATGCGAAAACATTGACCAAGAAAAACACAAAAACTTGTTTTAGATTTCAGGTTCTACTTATCTAGAAATTGAAATCTACTTGTCAAAACAAATTCTCCAATTTTTGGAACTTGGAACCTTTTCTACATAACCCAGAACCTGAAACCGACAAGTTCTCACTAGTCCGGTATGCTCACCCCTAAGTCTAGGGTTTCTATCGACACAAAAAAAAAAGCTTGGGATATTTATGTCATAGAAGACACATTGTGGGGTTTTTTTTGATATTTGCATGTAATACAATAATAGTGAACGGAAAATTCGAACATTTTCATTAATGAATGTGCAATACACCTATCCATCGCCTTTTGAATATTCAACTCCATCAATTCTATAAAATCATAGATAATATTCTTTAATGGGAATGAAGTCCACTCATTCATATATATAATCAATCATTATAACTTCGCCTTCTCCACAAGAGGTCAATGCCAATTTTTCTGCAACTCTTTCGAGTTAGCGTGCCAAAGTAACCAAAACTCAATAATAATCGATCAATGAAAGATCCATCTTTATTGGTTCTCGAAAGCCAGAATTTCCAGCACCCCATTGAATAAGAACTAAGAAAGAATCTTCTGAATTTATTTAAGTAAATTCATGGAGCGCGTTTCATTCCCTCGTTGCTTTAATATTTTTGGGATTTCCATCAAAATTTGATTGGACGATCCTGATGGAAAGTCAGTTTCTGATCATTGGAGGAACTCGCTCGTAGTCAGATCTCCTTGAAAGCTAACAATGCACCAAATTTCTCCCCTTGGCTTGTCGGCAAGGGTTGTTGCAACATCATTGGATTGCCAATGGTACAACGAACACCTGACAACTTCAGTTCATTTCCATGTTTTTCGTGAGTCTTGTTGATGGTATCCAAAGAAATCACTCTAATGGTGATACAAATGTAAGGAGACGGTCCGAGGCAACTTGTTAAACTACAGTAGACATGCTTTAGAAATGAGATTGTGTGTATGGTCTGTGTGTTAATTTGTATCGTTCTAACTAGGTATAGAATATGAATATGCAAACATGATCATGTCAAATAAGAGCTATTGATATGTTATATTCAGTACAAACTAGGGGATGCGGTTGAGATTGAGTTTCGAACCATTTTGCAGTTTCAGCTTCACTTGTGAGCGAAAGCTCCATCTGACGTTTCTGATGGGACAGTGTGCCATGCCCTTGAAACTACTATTCACAGTAAACTAAGGCCAGTTAAACTTTAAAACTCTCTGGAGTTTCTTGGCTGTCCCATGGAGCATTTCTTCTGCAATTTTAATATCTCTTGGAACTAGAAGCTTCAGTACCATTGGCGGGTGTGGCGATCAGAGATGGACGAAGTGGTCGTAATTGAGAATAAATGGCAGAAACTCTCAGAGGCAGGCAGTTCATTTTGACTGCAGCATTGATGGACACCTTGTTCATGTCATGTAAAAGACCACTGCTGAAGTAAAAGAAGAACACGTTTCGTCGTGGTAATGTTGAGAGGACATTCTGGTTCGCAAATTTTTTAGCCGAAATTGCATGAGCTGTAGTGCAGATATGAATGCCATGCATTTATCCTCCGTTTCCTAATTTCCTCAGAGAAGCCATGGTTTGTAGTCGAATTTTCACCAAATAGAGTTAGAGAAGTAGCTGAGTTCCGTTAAAAATCAAATGGGAATCGGTCACTGGTGGTAGGTAATTAATGCAAAATATGAGAAGAAAACTTTTCTGAAAGAGTTTGGAGTTTTTATATAATAATGGTACATTTTTCTTTTTGCTCTTTAAATTGAATATGTTTCAGTTATACCTACTTTTTAATCCTCCCAAAAGACAAGCTTGTACTTTTTTTCTTAGTTTAAACAAAGGGGAGGAGAGATGAAAATCATCGCTTTTAAATACCAGAGCCTTTGCACTGCCCTCTTGTCCTCAACCTCTCCTCTTCTCTCCTCTTTTTGCTCTTAGCTCTATGACATTACTGAGGTTTTAATTCTGAGCTCATCCCTCATCTGTCTCACTGTTACATTTGGCATAATGGGATGCAAGTCGGTGGAAAAACCAAAGGCAAAGCACAGGAAGGGGTTGTGGTCACCAGATGAAGACCAGAGGCTCAGAAATTACATCCTTAAACACGGCTATGGTTGCTGGAGCTCAGTTCCCATCAATGCAGGTATGATCTTTAGCCATATGCACACTTGTTCCATAGTATAAGCGTATAAGAAATATACTTGGTGCATTCAATGTGCCATTGTTCTTATGTCATGATCCCAGTTCTCAGACCGTTAGATCTTCCCACTAGCAATGCTCGATGTGGATGCACGCATAAGACTGTAAGGAAACAAAATAATCGGGCAGACAACGTCCAGTACAAAAACTGCAGTTTGGTTTGCAACCTGCAGATAAAGCAAAGACTTAATTTCTTCTGAACAGGAATAGGTTGATTCAATGGTGACAGAATTTAGCCATCATTTTGTTCATATTTCTGTTTTCTTGAAAGTGACCCGGACAAACATGAGTTCCCATGGTGCAATTGGTAATTTTCTTGGTTGTACATAGGGACGAAGAACAGAGAAGCTCCACCTAAACCGCATAAAAATTCATGATCGCTTACTTTTTGGTAATGTTTAAGTCCGTCTGCAATAATAAGAAAATGCTAAGGTCAGAAACGCCCGGGACAGACGAAAAATGCCTACTTTGATGGCTAGTTAGCTGCAGGAAGACATTTGTGCCTTTAACTTAGTCATATTGAACTTAGACTAATGCATTACGATGGAGTTTGGAGTGGGAATGCTGTCCATTAATATGAAAGAGATTGATGGTGACTAGATAGTCTCAAGAGAAAACTTCATAAGTTTGACTTTTGATGATTATAATAAGTCAGGTAGTACTTCTGGGCAGGTTTGCAGAGGAATGGCAAGAGCTGCAGATTAAGGTGGATTAATTACCTGAGGCCAGGAATAAAGAGAGGCGTGTTCACAGTACAGGAGGAAGAGACAATTTTGAACCTCCACCACTTGTTAGGCAACAAGTAAGCGAGGGTTAAAAACTGTTTCTTTTGCCATACTAGACAATGCTAGAGAGTTTTCTTATTTGTTTTCAAAGGTACTGATCTAATTTTCTCATGTGATTAGGTGGTCCCAAATAGCACAGCATCTCCCTGGAAGAACCGATAATGAAATAAAGAATCATTGGCATTCTTATCTTAAGAAGAAGATTAATGTCAAAGCTGATGAATCTCACCTTCAAATGCCAAGCAATTCGGGCTCTGTGGGATCTCTGAACTCAACAAACTTTCTAACTGATCACACCCAAAGTTATGATACAACAGAACAAACAAAAAGCTCAGCTTCTCAAATTCCAGAAATTTTCAACCTGACAAAAGAGGGTCAAAGCTCATTGCCAAGGCTTCTTTTTGCGGAGTGGCTTTCTCCGGATAATTCTCCTGGAGAAAGTTTCACAAACCATGCTGGATTACAAGTTCCTAGAGATGATCACTATTACCATACAAGGTCTCAGGATTCTTTAGTTTCTTCACTGCTAAATGAGGGAACTTTTGGTGGCGATCAATATCAGAATGATCAGAGTGAATTTTCGACCAGTGAGATATATAGCTCACAGTTCGATTTCGAGGATCAAATCTTGGGAAATGGGCATGTGCAGTGTCTTTCTAGGGATGATCTTTGTAGTGCCTTCAGCATTGACAGTGATATGTTGTCCAATGAGAATTTTTTTTAATTAACAGGGGTGCAACTATGAGGAAGAATAACTTCTAATTATACTTCCAAAATAAAACATGGATTTGCGAAACATGCAAGTCCTTTCCAAGTCAGGCTGTTCACTGGAAGAAGTGATGAGCTGGGAAAAATTGAACTAGTGTAATAATTAGTTGTTATTCTTCCCCATGATGTTGGCTCCCAGAGAGATCCTGTATCTTATGTTGCATTCACTTTTGCATAACAAACAACTGATGTGTCTTCCAGTTTCATGTGATTAACTTCTGCAGTTTCTCGAGAGATCGCTGTCCCAGAAAATCTTGTTGATACCTCTGCCCCTCTGTAGTTGTCATGCCTGATTTCACAGAGCTGGAGTACAGAAGCTTTTTCTAGGCCAAAGAATGGTTTAGTTTTGGTCTTAGAAATCTTATGAACAGGGCGAAAAATGAAAATGGTCGCCTCCAGACCCCATTCCAATTTCGAGCAAGGGAGTGTTCAGTTTCATCTTCTTCTTGTCGCGACCTAAAAAAAATCGTGTTTTCGATCTTAGGCTAATGGATTACTAGATCAATTAAATTAACTAACCTAGCTCAAGTTCTCCCAAACTCTACCAAATCACAACTTAGGTCCAATTATGAGCATGCAAATATTTTCAATAGAAGTCGCCACTAATCATTTAAGGTAGATTAATTAAAAACCTAAATAAAATAGCGGGAGTACTATTTTATTTCTACGAACCAGAAATTATGAATTCGGGGATTTGGTTACGCTAGATTCCCTAACACCCTTTCGGTACCAATTTCAAGAAAAATACCCAATTTGGCAATTTTGATAAATCCCGACTTAGAGTTTAAAGGTGCAGAAATTTTTATTTTCACTTATTTAAATGAGAACTAACATATATGTAATGACGTGCAAAAAACGACATGCGATTAATGTAACATAACATGCAAATTATATGTCATGCGATGACGTGACCTATTTCTAATGACGTGCATATTATTATTTTTTTTTTGTATTTTTTTTAATGAAATTCGAAATTAAAAATGCCAATTATCTAAACATGCAATTTTAAACTAAAGAAATTAACCTATTCTAGAGTAATCTTTTGGTTTTTTTTTAAAAAAAAAAATCAAAATTCGAAATTAAAATCAAGTAAAAAAAAAAAATAATCGCTAAATCTTTCGAATTAAGTTTCGATCTGAAGCCTGACAAATCGATCCTAAAATTCGAAATACCCGCTATGGAAATAACTCTATCTAAAGCCTGATAGATAGATTTATTTCCACGTGTGCGGTTGCGGATTAGGAAATTTTCCTAATTGATCACATCTTGAAAAAAATAGATATCTCAAAGATTTTGGATATATTCAAAAGATTTTGAAAATTCTAAATTTCATCCAAATTTGGCAAGTAATAGATATCTAAGATTTCAAAAAAAAGGAAATAAATCCTTATTGGGATAATGCCTATTATTCAAACATGCAAAATTAGATATCAATAAGTACAAAATAGGCAACCAAATATTCAAATCAAATTGGAATGTGATAATTACCTGATTTGCAGATTTCTTTCCTAATTTGAATTTGCAGTGGATCGGAATTGCGGATCGACGACGCGTCGGGAACGGCGGCGCGGGAGCGGCGGCGCACGAGCAATGGCGCGACGTCAAGAGCAACAGCGGTAGTGTCTCGTCGGTGTTGCTCACGGACAGCAAGATAGTGTTTAGTTGGGGACCTCCACGGCTTGGACTGGTTCTCGGTGGACTCACGGTGTGCTCGATGGTGACCGGCGACTTGCTTGTGGCAAAGGATGGCCTAAACGTCAGGACTGGACTTCTCCGTTAAGGCAATGGTCGCACTCGGTCTATTTATTTGGATAAAACAAAAGCACCGAATTTGCTTCCTTTGGTCTGCACCGATTCTTTCAATTTGGTCTCCACCAATTCTTTTATTTGACCTTTTCAATCTTCCCTTTGATGGAATCACAACAAGAATCTTCAGTTCACTGGAAGACTGGGCCTCGGAGAAACCTGCAAAGGGAATAAATAAAACAGCAAAAAGCTTCGTTGATGTTGAGCGTTGCTTCCCTGCAGCTGGTCTGAAGCGTGGACGGCTATTGAGGGCGACAACGAGGCTTGTGAAGACTGGCTAGGTAATCACTAGACGATGGGTGAATGTTTTTTGGATTGATCTGGACTTCACGCCAAGGCGACAGGACTCGATGGTCTCGCCAGGAAAATCTTTTGGACTCTTTCATTTTGTGGTGAAAGTGTGTTCTCTCCCTTGAAGATGTAGAATTGACTGAGAAGAAAAAGAGAGATACCCTCTTTTATCTTTTCTTGGTCTTCTTCTCTAATCCTTCTTTGTGGCCGTGTTCTCTAGCTCTCACGACTCTCTTTTTTTTTCTTCGATCACTCTTGCAAAAAATTATCTTCTGAAAATTCTGAAACCCCCATAAGCATGTATTTATAATGAAAACCTAGGTCAATTAGCCGGGCTTTTTAGTCCTAACGGGCTTAAGTTTAGGCTTTAATTTAATTCTAAGTGGGCTGAATTAATTTGGGCTTTTCTTTAATTAAGCATAATGGGCTAATTTAAGCTCAAATTAAAACAACCAAGCCCTTTTGCGTGTGATTTTCGGCCCATGCTTTCCGAGTGAGCCAAGTCTCGTTCGATGCCCGAGCTCGATTTACGTGATAAATTTTAAGCTCACTTGTCACCACCAATCCGATGCGGAATGCAATTAATCTAAATGAACCTAAACTATATGTTATGCAATTTTAATATTTTTATTTATGGGTTAAAATTTAATCCCTAATTTTCTATGTAATTAACCACTAAATGATGTGCTAAAATTTAGGTGTCAACACTTCTCAATAACGAAGTGTCAGAGGTGACCAGTGGACACCCAATGATCACTAGATCAGTAACCTAAAGCAGCATATGAAAATAACATCAATGGCAGGCGTGAAGAGATTCATTTTAACAAAGCCCGTTGCGCTAATGGCCTAAAAGGAGGATTATGCCATTAATGTACCCTATCATTTATTGCCTATTGGCATATGGAGCAAATGATCGAAAAGCTAGAACTAGAAGCTGTCTCTGAGCCATCTTGACAAGAGCCCGAACTTTATCGGAACAAAATAAAGGTCTGAGATCCATTCACCTCTGACATTACTCCTTATCCTAAGCTCGTTGAATAAGGTACTGCATGAAAACCATTCTGGTTCTGCCCAAAACTGATTTTTTGTTCCCAGAATCAGTTTTGGACCAGAAACCCGTTTGGTAACGCAATTTCATTTTTCTATTTCCGGGACAAGTTTGCTTCCAAAACTGATTCTAAAACCAGAAATGAGAACCAAAAAAAAGTTGGTTTTTCATTTCTGGAACAAAAGTAAGAACCATTTCTGAGGAATTCATTTTCTTCAAAACACATTCATATGAAAGTCACGACCTTTGAGGTGAGAAAAAAAAGTAAAAAATCAAAAATTTCAAAACTTAACAGAATGGTTTAGAATTTGTGGCTATCCACTTTCAGTGAAATTTTAATTTTTTTAGGTGCCGAAAAAATTTAAAAAAATAAAAAAATAAAAATTTTCAAAATTTCACAAAATGACTTAGAAAACCTATGGCCACCCACTTTGAGCAAAATTTAATTTTTTTAGATGCCAAAAAAAATAAAAAATAATCAAAAAATCTAAAATTTAAAAACTTCAAAGAATGTCTTAGAATACCTGTGGCCACCCAATTTGAGCGAAATTTTATTTTTTTAGGTGCCAAAAAAAATTAAAAAAAAAGTGAAAAATAAAAAATTTAAAACTTCACAGAATGACTTAAAATACCCGTGGCCACCCACTTTGAGCAAAATTTAATTTTTTTAAATGCCAAAAAAAATAAAAATAAGAAAAAAAGTAAAAATTTCAAAACTTTACAGAATGGCTTAAAATACTTGTGGCCACTCATTTTGAGCGAAATTTTATTTTTTTAGGTGTCGAAAAAAATAAAAAATAAAAAATTTCAAAACTTCACAAAATTACTTAAAATACCTGTGGCCATCCACTTTTGAGCGAAATTTAAATTTTTTTAGGTGCCGAAAAAAATAAAAAAATAAAAAATAAAAAAACTTCACATAATTGCTTAGAATACCTATGGCCACCCACTTTGAGTGAAATTTAATTTTTTTAGGTGTCGAAAAAAAAATAAAAATAAGCAAAAAAGAAAAATTTTCAAAACTTTACAGAATGACTTAAATACTTGTGACCACCCACTTTAAGCAAAATTTTATATTTTTAGGTGCCGAAAAAAAAGCAAAAAATCAAAATTTTTTGAAATTTCACTCAAAGTGGATGGCCACATGTATTCTAAGTCATTTTGTGAAGTTTTGAAATTTTTGATTTTTATGTTTTTTTTTTCACCTAAAAAAATTTAAATTTCACTCAAAGTGGATGGCCACATGTATTCTAAGTCATTCTATAAAGTTTTGAAATTTTTGATTTTTTTCTTTTTTTTCACCTCCAAAAATTAAAATTTCACTCAAAGTGGGTGTCCACAGGTATTCTAAGCCATTCTGTGAAGTTTTGAAATTTTTGAGTTTTTGAATTTTTTTGGGCACCTTAAAAAATTAAAATTTCACTCAAAGTGAGTGCCCACAGGTATTCTAAGCCATTCTGTGAAGTTTTGAAATTTTTGAGTTTTTGAATTTTTTTGGGCACCTTAAAAAATTTAAATTTCACTCAAAGTGGGTGACCACATGTATCCTAAACTATTTTGTGAAGTTTTGAAATTTTTGATATTTTGATTTTTTTTGGCACCTAAAAAAATTTAAATTTCACTAAAAGTAGGTGGCCACAGGTATTCTAAGCAATTCTGTAAAGTTTTGAAATTTTTGATTTCTTGATTTTTTTTGAAAAAATTCAACAAATTTCCTATTTGCCCAAAATCTGAATTTTTTTATTTTCTCGACATTTTGATGATTTTTTCTGGAATTTTTCAATTTTTTGGGATTTTCTGAATTTTTTTAAAGATTTTTATGAATTTTTCGGATTTTTTATTATTTTTATTCCATTTCTAAAAAAATGGATTTCTGTTCCTGGAAATAGAATTTTCTGTTGTTTATCAAACGGGTTTTTGTTTCAGAAAATAGAAATTTTGTGCTGTTATCAAATGGGTTTCTGTTCTAGAAATAGAAATTTTTTGTCATTATCAAACGGGTTTTTTTTCTCAGAAACTCATCCAGGAACCAGAAATAGAAAAATCTATTTCTGGTTCAGGAACTCATTCCGGAACAGAATGGTTATCATTCGCTACCTAAGAGTTTGCGAATTAATTCTGGGCTTTGGCTTAGCTGACTATGAAGCTAATTGATCCTCTCTTTTTTCGATAGGTAAGTGAGATTTTCTTACTGATGAGATGAACGTGTATACAACCAATCAAAGCTAACTATGCTACTATATGATGTTTAGGAAAAGAATTATCTACGCTAAACCCAAGACCAATCGGCAGTAATCTTCCTCTGCGGAAAACATACGCTGTTATTCTTGCATTTCTGTGTGTGCAGCTAATCGATCCTTGAACAGTCACACAGCCCTATCAAATTGGATTCCGAGGGTCCTTATTTGTTGAACTTAGTTTGCCTGCTATTTGCGAGGCTGTGCAGTTCTGATTGGCTTACCACAGGTCCGAGGAAATGATCAGTACGCAAAGAGCACAAGTTACTCTAGTAGAAATATATTGGGAAGCTGCTCTGTTGTGCTTTAAGCATCCAACTCGAAAATTCAAGCATGAAAGAATGAAAAGTTCCTTCTTGCCTTCGGGAAGGGGCGCATGGAAAGTTCTGGTTCTATTATCATTCCCCGAGTCGGGAGTTCGAACTGGTAGAGTGGTAGGCGAAGAAATCGGTAACTTATGTTACTGTAGATCCATCTGGGCTTCATTTGTGAGCTACGCGGGACGGTTGAGGGCTTTGTAAACTCTCTGAACCGAAGAAAGGCGGGCGGGACGGTTGACGGCTTTGTAAACTCTCTGAACCAAAGAAAGGCCACCGCGCTAAATTCCCCTTCTGTTGTCGTATCAACCATTGGGAAGGACAAGCGCAACTTCATGCTCGCCGGAACACAGATTTCCCCATGCCTCAGAAACAGCAGAGATGACTGCCCTCGCGCGGTCCTTTTCATGCGACTCGGGGACACGCAAAGTAATCTAACACCGACCCTTTTGGTGCCTTCTTCGCTAACGTGTCTTGAGAGGTTCTCCCATCCGCAAAATTAGCAGCTCACTCTTCTCATACTCTAACTCATTTATTCTAATTTTTTGCATTGTCTACATCCCGGCCTCCCTTCCGTTTGCCGTCTCTGAAAAGTTGCTGGTATTAGTAGACAAGCAGCATAGAAAACGTAAAAACTGTCTAAAGCAAACCCTTTGTTCACACAAAGTTCAGAAACTGAACTTATCCACGTTTCTTACATGTTTGACAGAACTGTCATGTACACTACGACTAACACCAAATTAGCAGCAAAGGTTAAAACCATGAAGCACTCGGATATAATAATAGCCTAACAAATGAAACCCACAAAATAACATTTACAGTATGTATTGATGATTACACAAGAAGGTCAAAAAGATCTTCAGCTACCAACACCACGACTAACACCAAATATGCAGCAAATGTTAAAACCATGAAGCACTCAGATATATAGTAGCCTAACAAATGAAACCCTTCGACCACAAAAAAAAAAAAACAAATGAAACCCAAACAGTAACATTTACAGTATGTATTGATGATTACACAACAAGGCAGAAAATATCTTCAGCCTCAAAAAATACTGAGGAGCTTCTTGGGAGTGGTCCCTGTCGCACGGTACTTAGCAGCTAATTCCTCTGCCTTGAGCATGTCTTCCCCTCGTTTGGCTTCTATGGCCGCCCTCTTTTCCTCTGCGGACTTGTGGATGAGAGCAATTTTGTTCTTCATTTTCTCCACATTTTCCGCCTTCTGCTTCTCCAACTTTTCCTAATTGGCAAAGAAACAGAGCAAAGTCAGTCAAGGTGGAATAGGGCGTATTCTTATCGGATGCAGAGCCAAATCAAGGGAAACAGTCTGATAACTTATATTTGTGTCCAAGACAATATATCACATCTTCAATCCACGATCGATGTCGAAGAAAAGATAATTGGGCATGTGAATCATAATGAAGACACAATTGAACTGGCTGATATACAGACAGAGCAGAATCAGAAGTAACTCATAACATTCCCAAATTCATAGCGTGGTACCTCAATTTTCTTCAGCTCAGCTTCCACAGATGCTTTTTTGGAGTTCTCCCAGGCCCCAATCGCAGATAATTTCTTGTGAGCCCTGCCCAAGCAGTGTTCTTGTTAATCTATTTGTTGTGTATGCCAAAAACTTCGTTTTGGAAATTAAACAGGCAAAGCTCAGATCTGTGAATAAACTGGATTTCTCTAAACCCCCCATCAGACAGTGACTTGATCTTACTTGTTCTCTGCTTTGCACTTTTCGCTTTCTTCCCATGCTCTGATGAGAGACATCCTCTTCTCTGTTTCGACTCTCGCTAGCTCCCTATCTGAAGAGTTCATGAAGTCATCATTCCGATGCGATATTAAACACTTACAAAGATCTTCAGGAGAGAAAACCGTATAAAAACGTGAAATTATTCTTTTTTTCTTTAAATTCACCTCGGTGAGCAGAACCCTCAGAGTTTTTCTCTTCAGCAGTATCAGCAGGCTCTGCCATGAACACAAGGACAAACGTTGAATCACACAAAAGTTTACAAACCCACATAAAATTCCATATATCAACTTCAACACAAACTGTTCGAAGCATAGAAACTATCAAGGAAGCTTGACAAAATTCTCGTTTCAAACTAAGCAAGTCATCTGAAACCAAACCAGATGGAAATTAGAACAGCAGACGACTTGCATATAATCATATCGTATCTGACGACAGCACCTGAATCTCCAAAGACCAATTTTTCTCCACACTCTTTTTCGATCTCACAGCACATAAAAGATTGAAAAGCAATCAACTTTCCATCGCCCACAACAAAAACGGACGCAAACTTTATAGCTAGAAGCCTAAAAAGCAAGAGGAAGAACGGAGAAACTTCAAAAATTCCCGTTACTTTCGACGATGGCCAGGGCCTTGGACTCCTTGGGCTTCTCCTCCGGAGGCGGCGGCGGGGGGATCACGGGCTTCTCCTCCGCGACGTCCTTCGGGGTCTCCGCCGGCTCGGGCGCCGGAGCCGGTGGAGGCTCCGACGGGGCCTCGGGCTCCACCTTCCTGGGCTCTCCTTCGGCCATGGCTGGAGTGTCAGGTGGGAAGGTGACGGAAGAAACGAACCAGAAAGAGAGAGGAGAGTTGCGTTGGTTGAGAGAGAGACCAAGTATAGCAGGCGAGAGAGAGAGAGAGGCGAGCTGGATGGTAGGTAATGGCGAGCTTCCGTGAGTTGGCACACTGTCCTCCAGGTGGGGGATGGCTAAAGAGTAAAAAAATCCTTCTCGTTTTCCTGGTTTGTAAGCAAACTGAGCAGACCGTTTTTACCTCAATGCCCCCCTCTGAAAGAAAATTTAGTTTAGTTTAAGTTTTTAGACATAAATTATTATTGATTATGAGCAAGAACTATTCTAATTTTGTTAATTATTTTTAAAATTATATTTTTTCAAATCATTTGTTTTTTTGCAAAATAAAAGTAGAAAGAAATTCCTATTACATCGCTCACTTACTTTTCTGAGAAATATCGCACTTGTTTAATCGAGAAAACATGATTGCTGGTGTTCTATTGCTAGCCTGACGACCTCCAAATCTCTAACACGCGCTTTTGTCATGATAAGTTTGAAATAGTTTTGGGTAAAATTTTCCGTGGGCCTTTCCACGAGAATTTACGTGACCTCGAAAACCAAAAAAAAAAAAACCGAAAAGAAACCAATATTTCGCATTCAAGCCGCACTAACAAGTGACCTCAAAACATCATTCGAATTATGTGCTTTAGAGGGTAGATAATCAATCTTGTTCCAATAAAGTATTTCTAAGTAATTGTGAAAAATATAGATAATGGGGTTTGTGCGGGAAAAAAGGAAAGAAAATGGGGGCAAAGAATGGTGGACCCACATGCAATTTTAGGGCCGGCAAGCGTTTTTTGAAGTATAGAATAGAATTAAAAATCTTTTGCTTGGGGTTATAGGACCAAATTCGGCAGCGCTTCACCCAAATTTTGAAGACCACTAGCAAGGGGGAAAAGGAAAAGCACCCTCAAAATGGAGATGAGGCTGAGAAACGCTGCAGTTGAATTGACGACATCGAAACCCTAAATTATTTTTGGCAGAGCTATCGCAACCTAGAGAGATGTACAAAATCCCTAACGACAAACTTCTACGACGTTCGGGATTCTTCGACGAGCTGCGTCGCATTTATATTTAGCATTAACGTGACATACGTAGTCGATACATGAACAGATGTCCGTGGATGGCGGTGTCCGAGGTCTAAATGGTCTTTTATCCTTTGATGGGCCTGAGTGTCTCCTAGAGCCTATGGCGGAATTTTATATGCTTTGAACAAAAAGAGAGATGATGATGAATCTCTTTCTATGGTGGGTTGGTTTTCCTTGGTTAAAATCGGAAATTTTTTTATTTGTTTTTATATTTTTGGGGTGGTGGGACTGGGGACGCCATGGCGTTGGGGGATGGCGGCCCATTTCAAATCCTTTCTCGATCAATCCCTTCTTGGATAGAGACCGGGGGCGCAACATCAATGCAATGCAAAATCCGTCGACCGAAGAGGCTCGGTTTTATCCTTCCCTTCTTCGTTCCTACCATCTCGATTTCGATCTCGAAACAAGAGTTTTGCTGATTGGTATTTTGAGGGAAGATTTGGCGATCGTGGGTGATCGTTTTTACTCGGGGGTTGGCTTCACGAGAACATGATGTGAATGCGCGATAATTGAAACCCTAAGCAAAATTCGGAAGAGTTTGGGGCTAATGACCAACTTGAGCGAAGCATCTCCGGGCACAAAAGGCTCCTTCAAACTAAGCTAGAATCATTGTGGCAGAGGGACAAACAGTACAACCCGCTCCAAGTGATGATGACCTTTGTTTTCTTTCCTTGCCAGCAAGAAAAAATTGAAATAAAATGAAGACCCATTAAACATCTTTCCATCCGAAAGATAATAGTGATTTCGTTGAGTACGGATCAAGTAGTCTATGAGCGTGCTTTGGTAACTTGTCTAATAATAACTGATTCTATTCTTTTATTTTTGAGAACAAAAAAAGAACAGAAATCGGTTTGGTAAATTTTTTGTTTTCGAGCACAAATTTGTTTTTAAAATTAGTTTTAGAACAAAATCACGAATAAAAAAAAGAAGTTGATTATTGATTCTTGGGATAAGAATCAGAAATAGAAGAGCTTTTTTTTTTCTCTTTTTCTTCTTTCCTCACTAGCTGCCGGCGAGTGTGGCGGTGAGGGTTCAGCCCTCGCCAGATCTAATGAGGGCAGCCCTCACCGGCTCAAGTAAGGGCTAGAAAAGGCTAGCAAGGGTCCAGCCCTTGCCTATGATTGGCGAGGGCCGTGATGCCTTTGCTGGCCCTGGCCTGTGGGCGGTCACCGACCATAGCCAAGAAGGGGAAGAAGAAAAAAATAAAAGAAAAGAAACGGAAGAAAAAGAAAGAAATATTAAAATATTATTAGTAAAAAAGAAATTTTGTACGATTATCAAACACATTTCTGTTTTTTTTTATTTTGGGAATGGAAATTTTGGACAGTTACCAAACGTTTTCAAATGCTTAGAAATTGTTTTCAAAAATAGAATTAAAAAAATCATTTTTGAGTAGAAATTATTTCCGGGAACATACTGGTTACAAATGCGCCCTATGTGTGATGCATGGGGCCGACAAACTATTGAACCATGTTGCTTGTGCAAATTGATCTCTGGCCTTTAATGGTGCAGTGGACCTGTCGAATGCCCCTCCATCTTGGGCAACATTTGCCTCTTAATCACCATTCCCCATCTCCGGACACCTTGGTCTATGGCTTTGGATTCATGTCGTGAGAGGGTCCATTAGAAACATCAAATGGCGTGGGTCCAGTTGAAAATGGTTCCATTTAGCCCATCATGACTTATTTTCAATATAGTGTAAATTTAGTGACTCATATCCGACTTGACCAATACTCGATCCGTATTGCTAAAATACTTTTATATTTAACAAAATCTGGAAAAATCTATATCTAAATTGAACTGAGAAAAGCGAGTGAGGTAGCGTAAGAGATACTGAAGAGAGTAATAGAAGTGAATTAGGCCTAAATAAATTATAAATTCATTTATGATCCATTTATTAAATATAACTAACCCATTTAACAATTTAGCTTATCATATACAAATTAAAAATGAATTTATGATTCATTTTGACAGGTCTAGGTTTTCTCCGTTGTAATTGAGGGCTCGTCTTTTGCAATGTATGGCGGGGATGCGCTACGAAACGAAAGGACCACCTGCCACGTTATGGGGCCCTCCCCATGCCAATGTTTTTGTTGGCTCTTTCCTCGTCGAGGCTTGTCTTACAAATAAAAAAAATCCTAAACCAACATTTGCTTTCCAAATCTAGTACTCCAAAAGACAAATTTGTCCCCGCTCGTATCTCCCCCATGCGACAATGTTTCGTTGGCAGTCCGTCGACGTCGCGAGGGAGAAAGCATGACGCGACGCCACCTCTCCTTTCAAAGAACTTCTCGCGAGCGAAATGGGCCGACGTGCTCTTTCGAAGCTGCCTTTCCTGCGTGCGCTTAGAGCCCACAATATCGAGCAGGCCCATTCCCCTTATTTTTTTTTTAAATTAATATTACGAAAAACCCCAAACTTATACACATGAAATAGATTTACCCCAAAATAATTTTTTAACTATAAAAAATTTCAAATTGGTACACTTGTGATAATTTAATCAAAATTAATTTTTTAGCGACAAAAAACTCAAAACTGGTACATTAATGAAAAATTTATCATTCGTTAGTTTCCGTTAAATTAAATAAATATCACAAAAAATCACAAACTGATACACCTGTGATAAACGGAAGTTAAAACCCTAAATTGGTACAACCGTCAATTATCACATATCATCCAATTCGGTAATTTAACAGTAAAATTTAATGTAAACTAACGAAGAGTAATTTATCATAAATTTATCAGTTTAGAATCGTTAGTGGTCAAAAAATTAATTTTGGGTAAATTTATCACATGTGCATCAATTTGTGATTTTTGATAATATTAACCCCCTTTTTTTTTTGGAAATGCATTTATGTATGCATCTCAATTCCATTACACGATATTGGTGGTTGCAAATCAATAAATGCAGGACATCCAACGGTCCATGTAGTTTTTATCTGCGAGATTGTTACATATCTAAGTCCTAAAGAAAATATTTTCAAAAGAAAACTCTTATCTGACCCGCTTCGCCCCTTTTGTCGCCACCCCGAGCCCTATGGACTATGGATTTGGAAGCTATCATCCTACCCCAAGATTCGATTCTTCACGTGGAGCACGTGCCAAAACGCACTAACCCCACTAAAGAAAATATGTTCAAAAGATAACTCTTACCTGACCCGCTTTGCCCCTTTTTGTCACCAGGCCCCGGAGACCACAGAGCACCTGTTTACTTCATGCGATTGGACAAAGGGAATTTGGTCGGATCCAAGAAGACTCAACCATCAGGATGTCTCCGACAAGCATCACCAGAATTGAAAATTGGATCTTCGAGACACTGGAAAAATGCATAGACTTACCCACGCGTGAGTTGGTCACTGGTGTACTCTGGCTGGTATGGAAGGTGCGAAATTGCTTCGTTTTCCAGTCGCGGAGACCCAATCCATGCACAAGCATTGACGATGCAGTCGCCCTGAACAATTCCTTTGCAAGATGGCACCCATCCTCGTCGAATTCGAACAAAGGCAGAAGCTCGGTACATGGGCGATGGACACCACCGGAGAAGGGCGCGCGCTCTGCGATTTGATGTCGACGGCTCCTGGGTGGATGCGTCAGCGGCGTGCTCCGTCGCCGGGTTAAGCCGCGACGACTCCGGCTTGCTGGTTGCTGGATTCGCCAAGGAGGAGCGAGCCCCGTCCGCTTTTGCAGCTGAAACCCTCGCAGTCACGGGGGCAGCTTCTCTGTTGACTGAGTTTGCACGAACGGGAGAACTCACTTTGATCTGACCGCGGAGATAACTCAGATAGCTTATCTGTAGTTGATACGTCGAATGGCGTATCAGAAAGCCCATGGGCCATCCGAAATTTAGTTAAAGAATGCAAGGAATTGCTGGCCCGTTTTAAAGGTGTTTCGGTGGTTTATTGCCCCCGTGAAGCCAACCAAGCCGCAGATTGGGTCGCGAAGACCCGTCGAAAAGGATTCCTTTCTCCTAATTGGCTTACTAAGCCCCCCTTACCTCTTTGGGAATTCCTCTGTTCAGTACTCATCAGCTTTGTTCTCATTTTGTGACTAGTTAAATGAAAATCAGCTCGTTTCGACCCAAAAAAAAAAGGGGGGGGGGGGTCCTAAAGATCAGGCGAAGGCATTGCCCATGCCCATTCACCGCCATCGAATCCCCAACACATCATGCCGGATTTTCGATTACAATCGTTGTATTAATCAACTCTCTAATCCTCCAAAAGGAGCCCGAGTTCCTGAGTCCTAATCATGCGAAATTCGATCGGAATAACGCTAGGGACATAAATAAAGACAACCACAAGGACATCGATTTTGCTAAGCATGACTAGCTGACAACTTTGTTCAGAAGAACGGGTGTTTCTCCGCAATTATCGTACATCTGCTACAACGAAATGATCCGTGGATGTTCTATACATAAAGCAATCTTATTCAGGAATGCGACACGATCTAGATTGGGGAATAGCTATGGTCGTCTTCGACAACGGGCTGAGAAAGCACAGTGAATATGACGAAGGTGCCGAATAATACTGTCACGACTGCGTTGAAGTTGACGAGGAAGGCCTCAGAACTGTACTTTGCGAGGCCCGAGTTCTCAAGGAATGTCAGCTTCTCCAAGAAGCCTAGTAACGCATTTCCAACCGCCAATAAATACACAAACAACCCGAACAGCACATGCCACGGAAGCGAGTCCCTCCTTAGGTTGTCCGATCCTCCAGGATAGAAGAAGATGATGAATCCATATATCCACTGCACATCATCACCTTAGTCTCAGATAAGTGCAATCGACGACACGAAAATTAGCTCCACAATGTATGTTAGAACCAAGTAGGACTAGGCGATTCTAGGAACTAGAAGTACATGACTTCAAATCTGGTTTCTTAATGTGCAACCTCTCAGTCACAGCTGATGATGCCGAATTAGTTGCATCTACTTTGTGTTTCTTAGGCCTCGAAAATGCAGATGAACATAGCTTCGAAGAGATCAGCAAACTCACCTGAATGGCATAGAGTATAATGATGCCGATCCCGAGCCAGGAGTGCAAGCTGTAGAAGTTGTCAATGGAACTCTCGTTGTGATACTTGAATGCGGCACTTATTCCGATGATGCCGAGTATCAAAGCGATGGCGTGTAGCACCATATGTATCACCTTCTTCGTTTCTTTGTTCAGAGGCAATGTCTTGTAAGTTATGATTGCTGCATTTTGTGAAAAAAAGGACAGTTACGACTGGTGTTAGTCTGGGGTTTGCCCGCGGAAGCGAAGAGTTTTACGACTAAAATGGCGAGGCGACATATCGGCACGATTCTCATTACCTTCACCTCCGATGATGATCAAGCCAATTAGCATCAGCACGGGATGAATCTGTCATCAACGGCACAGGCCTCGTGTAAGAACTTTATGATAGCGAGAGGAATGTTGCGGTCGGAACAGGAGAGAAAAGTGATAGAAACAGTGTTGCGATTGTGCGGTGAGGAAACAGTGAAATCATGAGATGGGAGAAAATTGTTCGAGATGCCGTAGCAAATTAACAACAACAAAAATAACCCGTACACGCAACATTACGCAGAAGATAAATATAAGAAAAATCCGAATACGACGCACGCGACCTATAGCTTAAATTCAATTGACAGTAGGCACGTCATAAATAAATGACCGTTCTAATTTTTCGCGTGAATGACCACGACTACGTGGACAAGGAGCCCGACACCCATTAGTAACCAGGGCGACGAAGGGAATATGATGATGGCAATCCCGATGCGACGTCCTCTTATGTTTATACTTCGTCCTAAGCTTGTGAAGTGACAAACCCTCAATCACGTGAGTTTGCATTTACGTGAAGACGTTGACTCATAACGGATAGAGTGCCTTCGAAGTATGACTAGGATTTGGCAAAAATTCATCAGCCATTATCATCAAAGACGTCGATTGAAGAACAAAGGGCATAAATTTTTCCTAGAAAAACTAGTTGGCAATAGAGATTGTGGTGAACTTTTGAATTATATTATCGATTTCAGGTCAGTAAACTTCAATTTTTCTTGATGAATCACTTTCTAAACATGCCGATGAATCACGGATTCGCAGGATCCATGCCTGCTAACTAGAACAGAACCTAAGAAACAACAAATCCAGCAACACGACGGACATCGTGGGACGTGAACACATGGGAATATGCTTTCGGGAGCTAAAGGACAAGTTAGACATGTTCTAGGACTAAAGTAAAAGCCAATTGATTATGGGTCAAATCTATCAACGTTTTTGACACCAGACAGGCCATAGAGGAGCACGTAAACCTTGGACCGATCGTTCCAGCTAAATGCACGGGGTCCAAATTGGATAAGCATGGCCAATTGGCCACGCAATTCATTATGTACCTCGGATATTTTCCTTGATCATCGTTTGAATACCAGACGGGAACGTGTGGCTACATGCTGATCGCAATTTCCGGAGTGATTCATCGGCTAGCGTTGATCTCACGCTACGTGCACGTGCAAAAATTGGATCAATATATAAGTAAAATAACAGTAAGAGATTGAGAGATATCTCCCAAAAAAAAAAAACAAAAAGAAGAAGGTATTTATTTACTTTCTGGTAGAGGGAATGGGTGAGGATAGTTATTATTTGAGCGGAGCAGGTGGGAGCTTAGATGGTAGGTGAGAATTAATTATTTACTTTTTCTTATTATTGTATGAGAGGTAGATCTGGAAAAAATAAAAAAAAAAGTTGAGAAAATTAGGGTTTTCACTTGATGCAGAGAAGATATACATCCAAGCCATCACTTTCTCCATTATTATTCCTAAAGGGAAACCAAATTTCTTTTGACATGGTTGTGTATAGTCACTAGGCAGAATTGGGAACCTATGAACTCATCCTCGATGAATGCACACCAAGAATGAAAGCACACGAAGCAGCAAGGCTGACGGGTGGGTGGGTGCGACGAGTTGGAAAGGTAGGTAAAAGCCCGTGGCGTCCACTCGACGGTGCTCAATAAGCGGTGTAGATAAATTCTCAAAAAGAAGTCGATTTTTTTTTCCTTTGAAATCTTTTAATGGGTCCGTATGCCTAAACGATAAAATAGCGGAAATTTGCGATTTTTGGCGCATTATTTTTCTTGCGAAACTCCTATAAATACTTTTAAAAAAATCAAGATACTATTTTCATCAGATGTTTCGAGCTTATTAAATAGTGACTTCGCGGGTGTGCCGGTTGGCGAGAAGAGAATTAGCATCGGATTCCCCCCCCGAGGAAGAGAGGAGAAGAAGATTGAAATCAAACAGATTCTGGAAACGCCGTAGCCATGGCTTTACGTGCAGTTTTTCCCATATTCTCGATGATGTCTGTCTGCACTACCCAAAACTCTACCGATTCGAAACGAAACGAAACGAAACGCGACGCGACAAGAAAAATCGAAAAAAAGAGGAAGGCGATAAATTAAAAAAAAAAAAGACGAAGAAATATGGAAGGGGGCATTGAGGTAATTTCCCCGCGCCCCAACCACGTAGCGACGAAAAGAGCGCAACAAACGATCCAACCAAACACGTCTTCGCACAGTTGCCATTCGCTGGCGCCGAGGAGAGAGAGAGACACACACACACACAAAGTCTCTCTTCCTCGTTCGATGAACAACATTGCGGAGGCCGGCGATTATTCAGCAAGCAAAACACAAGCGACTCCATGGTCCATGACAGAAAAATAAGGTTTTTTTTTCTTTTGGAGAAGAGAGAGAGAGAGAGAGGTGTTACGTTGAAGATGAGACTCTTGTTGGAGGCTTCCCAGGCCAAGCCCCCCATGAAGTAGATGCACCACACCAGCACCAGCACCGCGCCGGCGACTCCCACCAGCTGCGCCGCCGCCGCGAACGCCGTCGCCTTGAGCCCTATCAGCGCCATCTCTTTTTCTCCCTCTCTCTCTCTCTCTCTCTCTCTCTCTGTGGATCTATCCAACGGATGAGACGGAGAAGACCAGAGCTATGAACGAAAGTGCGAGGATCGAGTACGCCACGGGTTTTATAGTGTTCTGCGCGCGGTTGATCGTGTTTTATTACTATCTTCGTTGGTTGTGTCTATTTTTCTTACCCATTATTCTGGAGGCCTAATCTTGACCGTCCATCGGTCGTATCTCCGCGATTCTCTGTACGTCGCCACGTCACCCTCTCAATTATCAAACTTTCCCCAGGGGGCCCATCTCTCTCTCTCTCTCGAGCTCTCACTCGAGAAAATATTATTAAGTGATTTATTATCTTCACGTCACATGCCCACATGATGTATTTTTGCTCGCGTGGCTCCATTAAAAATTCGGCATGTGGCATCTGATGTGGAGAGACGCGGAAAAAGAGAAAGCCCTATTATGAGAGGCTCTCTCTCCACTGCACCCCTATTCCCGCTCAAAGAAGACCTGGGGAAGGCACGAGCATTAATTGCCATCATCTCTCCTCATTCTTTTTCAAGTTTGAATGAAATGTCTCTCTCTCACTTTCTAAAACTCTTCTCCTTCCCAGATTGTTTCTCTTCCTCCTCCTTCATCTTCACTTGTGTTCTTTGCTTCCTCCTTCTAGCAAAAAGCGGATAGCCTGTCCCCTCGTGGCCGTCGGCTCCGCTACGTCGCCGTCACCTCCGCCTCATGGTCGTCGGCTCCGCCTCGTGGCCGTCTTCCGTCTCATGGTTGTTGGCTTCACCTCATGGTCGTGGGCTCCGCTTATCGTCGTCGGCTCCACTTTGTCACCTCCGCCACGTGGCTGTTGGCTTCGCTTGTTGCCGTCGGCTCCTCCTCGTGGCCGTTGCTTCCACCTTGTGGTCGTCAGCTCTACCTCATGGCCGTGGGCTCCGCCCGTCGCTGTTGCTGTCGCCTTTGCCCCGTCGCCTCTGCCACATGGCCGTCGGCTTCGCCTCAACTCGTTCTGCCTTGTGGCCATCGGCCTCATGACCATCTGCTTCGGCTCGTGGCCTCCGCCTCGTGGTGTGGGCTCCACTCATGGCCGTGGGCTTCGCCTCGTGGCCTCCGCCTCGTTTTGCCTTGTGACCATCGACTCCGCCTCGTGGCGTGGGCTTTGCCTTGTGGGCTCAGCCTCGTGACCTTCGACTTGTGGCCGTCGGCTTCGCCTCATTGCCTCCGCCTCATGGCGTGGGCTCCGCTCGTGGCCGTGCACTTTGCCTCGTGGCTGTCGGCTCCGCCTTCACCTTGTGGCTGTCACCTCCTCCTCATGGCCATCGGCCTCGTGACCGTCGGCTTCAACTCATCGCCTCTACCTCATGGCATGGGCTCTGCTCGTGGCTGTGAGCTTTGCCTCGTGTCCGTTAGCTCTGCCTCGTGGCGTGGACTCTACTTGTGACCGTCGACTCTGCTTAGTTGGAGGAAGTAATGATCATGTTGGCTGCATAATAGAGAGCGAGGACAAAAACAAAATTGGCATACAAAGAAGTGACTATGTCTTTTTCTATTATGATTGAAATATACACACTCCCGTGAATTAAGGAAGGATCGTAAGCACCGATAAGGCACAAAAAGAAAAGTCAAAATTTTGTTGCTTCTTAGAATATGTCAGGTATTACTTTAAGCAATACTTTCTCATTGGAAACTACAAAGCAAATACTCAACAGTAGGATTCATCAACAATTTCTCAGCCGAGTGAATCCAAACAAGTACTGAGTAATTAAAGTTTATATAGAATAGACATATGGACAAAAGTTTAAAGTGCAATAGCACCCACTGTAATCAGTATGAATGAAACCGGCCAAGTTATGATAATTTTGCAATCTTTTATACACACTTCACAGTCTTTTATACTCACTTACTTACATTTGCACAAATTTTCAATAAGTTATTCTGAGTACTTCGCTGCTAGCTAGATTTATTCTCGGCACAAATGGGTATAACTCATCTTTTTATAATTAAAGTTTATTTTCTCTTTATATGCCTTATTTAAATGACTAGATTTTTTGTTTTAATAATTTGTAGAGGCTGCTGAGGATAATATCATCGTGCATAATGTTGATAAAGAATTTGAATTTAGAATTGACATAATATTTGCTAATAAGGATGAAGCATATAAGACATACAATGCATATGCAATTTTCAAGAGATTTGGAGTGAGAAGAGGACAAAAGACAAACACTAGTAAAGGAATATTGCAAACATGCACATTTCATTGTAATTGTGAAGGATACTCTCCACCAATTCCACCTCATGAACAAAGAGATGTTTATAGAACAGTGAAGAGAACTGGATGTCAAGCTTGCATAAAATTCAAAATTAAAAATGGAGTTTTGATAGTTGACAAATTTAAGGATATTCATAATCATCCTTTCATTGACGATAAACAGAAACATTTGATACGATCATACCGGCATATGACAGATACTAATAAAAGTATTTTGACTTCAATGGCCGGAGCTGGTATGAGGGCTACGAAAGTGTATTCTTACCTGAGTGGTGAAGCGGGAGAACAGAAGAATATTGGTTTTACTTTACGTGATTATCGAAATTTCTTACAATCGAAGAAAAGGGACTTAATTAGTGCGGGTGATTGTCAAAGTCTCATTAATTATTTTAATTTCTTACAATCAAATGGAAGCAATTTTTTTTATACATTTCAACTGGATGAGGATCAAAAACTAACTAACTTTTTTTGGTCCGATGGTGTATCCAAGCTGGACTATGAAAGTTTCGGAGATGTTGTGGTATTTGATACAACTTATCGTACAAATAAGTACAATATGATATGTGCACCTTTCATTGGCTTGAATCATCATTAGAAGAATGTTTTCTTTGGTTGTGCATTTTTATTGGATGAAACTATTGCTTTTTTTGTTTGGGCATTTCAATCCTTTTTAGAGGCAATAGGTAATAAAACACCCAAGACTATTTTCACAGATCAAGATCATGCCATGACAAATGCCATTAAGACCGTTCTTCCAACTAGTAATCATCATTTATGTGTATGGCACATTGCGAAAAATGCTACGCATCATATTGGGCATCTTCTTAGAAAATTAGGTTTTCGCGATAACTATTGGCATAAGCTTTTATATCATTGTGAATCCGAATTGGAAATGGAGAATGTTTGGAAAGCTATGTGTCAAGAATGGAGCTTGGGAGACCACAAATGGTTGGATAACTTGTACCAACTGTGTCAGAAATGGTGTCTTGCATTTGGCCGAGATATTTTTTCCGCAAGAATTAGATCCATACAAAGAAGTGAGAGCGCAAATAATGTCTTCCAAGATATGACGTGTAAGACCATGACTTTGTCTGAATTTGTCAATCAATATGAGAAGAAAGCAGAAAAAATGCGCAACTCCGAATTTGTTGATGATTTTGAGTGTGCTCGAGGAAAGCCACAGATTATAGCTCAAAATAGTGGAATTTTGAAACATGCTGCAAATGTATATACTCATGTCATTTATAGGAAATTCCAGGATGAGTTCTTGCATGCTTTGTCTGTGTTTATTTGTAGATCATAAACTAATGGGCTAGTACACACTTATATCGTGGCAATTGAAAGTAATGAAAGAAGGCATGTTATTGTTTTAGCCCAAGTAATTTAACCATTACATGTAGCTGCAAGTTATTTGAAATGCAAGGATGATTGTGTAGGCATACTTTATGCATCTTGAAACATGTTGTAAATGTTACAAGCATTCCTTCACAATACATTCTGAAGAGGTGGACAAAAGCTGCAAAACAAGGGACTTATTGTGATGTTGGACAAAGCTCTCATGCTGCGGTAGAGTCAAAAACATTGCGCTTGAAGAGATTGATGCAATTGGTTTTCAATGTTATGAATGTTAGTGTAAACCATGATGTTACGGAGGAGCTTGCAACTACAACTTTGTTGCGTCTTCGCTCCCATATCACAAACAAAATGCAATCTTTGACAGGTAATGATTGTATCAATTTCTTGGTGGAAAGTGTTGAAGCTGAAGTTGAAGAAAATGGTGAAATTCAAATACTTGATCCTCTTTAGAGAAGACCAAAAGGTGTACTAAACACTCGGTTGAAGGGCGCTAGTGAAAAGTGAAAGAGAAAAACTTCTTCATGTGCAAGAGGCACCTCACACAAGGTATGATGCTTGTTTAATTTGATAGAATGATTTTATCAATGAAACGCATGAAGTTATTCTTATACAAAGTATTTAATCAATTAAATGCATGAAGTTATTATGATACTCTTACTTTTGTGCAGGATTGACCCTTGGTTATATTGCTAGCAACTTGACAATATCAATTTTTGTGAATACTGAGCTTACGTATTGTTGGAAAAGTCTGCATATTGAATGAGTTAGGTGGACAATGTTCACAGCCAAGTTATTCTGGCTTTGAAGCTCTTGAATCAAGTCAGATGTTAATGATCTTGCCTAATGGTTGTGACTTGCAAAAGCTCAATTTTTGTGGAAATAGCTTGCAGTGATGGCACAATTTTTGCGGAAAAAGCTTGCAGTGATGGCACATGCTTTGCAGCTCTCACAATGTCAGTGTCATTTAGTTCCTCCTAAAATGGTGTTTTGAGTAAATAGCAAGAGGAGCAGTAAGAGTCACCTAAATAACGGAGACTGTGTTTCCATGATGGTAACTAAATTGCAAATGTTTCTTAGCAGAAAGCCAATTTTGCCTAACCGCAATTGGAGTTGCAAATTTCTGATAAGTTTCTAACTAGTCTTGCAATAAATGAGCATCTGGGTGGGAAGATGGAAGTACCAGGAGCCTACGGTCTGTATCATCATGCGGAAGACTTTGGCACGAGCGGATGATGCTGATTGGTGCCGCAGATCTCTCTCTCTCTCTCTCTCCTACATATAACATAACTTGCCTACCATGCTAATGCTGATGTTTAGCTTTTGCAGCTCATGGCGTTATAGCTAAGTCGGAGCCTAATCTTGCAGAGTCAAGTGTTCAGTTTGCTTTTTGTGAAGAAACTGATTTCTATTGAAGTATTGATTTCGACAAGTAGACTGTAAGGTATATGATGATGCATCAACGTGTAAGGCACAATAAATCCGTAAACATCTGATGTGTTTTTTCCATCATTTCCAGTCATCTATTTTTTGAGGAAGACCTTCTGTCAATTAAATTTTCTTGACGGAGCGTGATAAGTGCAACGGTAATAGCATAAATAGGTATGAATGTCGGGGTTAGATGGAGCTGGAAATTACTGAATTACTCGGATAAAACGGATCTGCCACTAAACAACACGTTTATGTTATTTGAACGTTGATCAAGCACAGTCCATCAATCAATTTTAAACAAGTGGGATTAGGCATGTTTTCTAGTTTTTGCAGAATCACCCACCATTTCATTTATTATTTGACAAGTAAAGTACTTATTAGTAACATCATGCCATGCAACCTTTCGACGTATGTCAATTTTCCATGTCCCGATCTCTTGTACGGCATCAATTAATGACAGAGTGGTCTATGAGACACTACCTTAGAATGCATATTGGTCTATTTCATGTAGTTTAGAACATGTATCATCTGGGCATTCTGCGTTTAGTGTGAATGGCTAGTTAGATAGATTTGTTGACAGGAATGCATGAAAATGGTTTGCTTTCGACTTACATCTGTGTACTGTCAACCTCCTACTCCTATGAGGTAAGACATGATTTTAAAAGTCCCTAAGAAACAAAACAAGGGGATGCATTCGAATTCTCTCCAGCTCCATCCAGCACTTAATTGTCCGAAGCAATAGTCCTATCCGAACCAGTATTCGCCGTCTGCAAGAGCCAATCGCCTAATGTACTTACCAGTCAATTTTGGACTGATTTTTACTGAAGATCGAAATTACCTTACAGTCTAATAGTAATAGGTTAATCAAATTGAGTCGACCCGACATAGTACCAATTTCGAACTCGAGTTTGATTCGATTAATTATGGAATCAAAATTGGACGAGCCAATGCCGAATAATTATAAATCACCTCTACATAATCGTCTTAAGAAAGACAAATTCATTGTACTCTAAGTAAAACAAGTTCTACATAACCATCCAGATTGACTCCTATAATTACCTATATAGTAACGTAGATATCACAATTCCAAGAAGGAAAGATATGATGACTCCATATAATATTATCATTGACATAATAAAGCCTATTTTTGTTCTAATCAACTTCAAATCTCCTTTTATGATTGCCAATTCTTCATTTTCGCTCCAATTCTTCATTTTCGCTTGATGCCTCTCCAAAATTGACTACGTCCACACTTTTAGGTGAATAGATCTTGCATTCCTCAATATAATCTTCAACCCATTGCACAAAGCCTCGACAATTATCTGTCTGAAAAAAATTAGTGTAAAGCAATATCAAGTATTACAAATGTCACTACATGCACAATATGGTAAATTGATACACTTACATTACAAGTCAAAGCATAATATAACCTTTCTTGATTAATAGGATTCTTTTGCACTTTTTTTACCGTGCATAATTTCCCTTAAAGACATGGACATATCTTGGATGGCAAATCAACTGACCAATTCGAAAATCCTTGAGATGTCATACTAAAGTAAAAATATCATATAATCAAAATTAGATTAGATTTAATCAACAAAAAGTAATTCAAACAATAGTTTGTGAATAACAAATCAATGTAATAGATAAGTAAAAAGCTTCATAATTAAACCTATAACAACCTTTTTAGTTCATTTAACAAAATCATTTAATAAAACCACTTATCATGTCTTTACATAGGCTAAGCATGTGCTCTAAACTTCACCCCAGTGACCTACAATGACAAAACTAATAGAGGAACAAAAAAGAAAATCAAGAATTGTTTTTGATCCACATATAGTGAAATTCAGTCACCAATTGCAGAGATCTTCAACATCAAATAGAGTTTTTTGGCACTCTAATATAACATCAATTGTCGAAAATATAATAGTGTGAAGAAACTGAAGACAGTTATACTCACTTGAGAGCCCTCCCAATTAACAATTAGCAATTAGTTCCATGAAAACAACACAAACAACACATCCATTCCTAAAAATCGTGGTCTGTCAAAATTTCACAAAAGTCGCAAACTTTAGTTTCCAATTCAATCACCGAAAACCCAAAAAAACCTGAAAACTTTGGAGCCGATGGGGCTCCGAAGGCAGAGGCAGATTAAAGTTTATAGCAGGACCTGAAATGGATGAGGCAAATCACCATGCTTTAATATGGTCTCAAATTCCATTACTTGCGGTGGATTAAAGTTCATAGAACCCAACCTGACCGGCTCCGCAGGCGAAGTCGATGGCCACGAGCTGAGCTGACGGCCACAAGGCGGAGCCGATGAAGAGACAAATTAAAGTTTATTGCACCTAACCTGATATGGACGAAGCGGATTACCATGGCTCTAAACAACTTTAATATGAACTCAAAATTTATTACTTGCGGTGGATTAAAATTTATAGCACATAACCTGATTGGCTCTAGAGGCGAACGTGGAGGTGGAGGCGATGAGGCGAAAGCGACGAGCAAAGTTAACGGCCACGAGGTAGAGAGGCAGAGCCGATAGCCACGAGGTGGAGGCGACGAGGAGGAGGTGACGGCGACGAGGAGGAGGTGACAGCCACGAGGCGGAGGCGGAGCCAACGGCCACGAGGCAAAGCGCACGGCCACGAGCAGAGCCCACGCCATGAGGTGGAGGCGATGAGGCGAAGCCGACGACCACAAGGTGAAGGTCACAAGGCCGAGCCCACAAGACAAAGCCCACGCCACGAGGCCGAGCCAATGGCCACGAGACAAAATGAGGTGGAGGCCACGAGGCGAAGCCCACGGCCAGGAGTGGAGCCCACACCACGAGGCGGAGGCCATGAGCCAAAGCCGACGGTCATGAGGCCAATGGCCATGAGGCAGAACGAGTCGAGCGGAGCCGACGGCCACAAGGCGGAGCCGACAGCCACGTGGTAGAGGCGACAGCGACAAGCGGAGCCCACAGCCACGAGGTAGAGCTGACGACCACAAGGCGGAAGCGACAACCACGAGGTGGAGCCGACGGCAACAACCGAAGCCAACTGCCACGTGGCGGAGGTGACGAGGTGGAGCCAACGGAGATAAGTGGAGCCCACGGCCACAAGGCGGAGCCAACAACTACGAGACGGAAGCGACGGCCACAAGGCAGAGCTAACAACCATGAGGTGGAGGCGACAATGACATAGCAGAGCCGACGGCCATGAGGGGACAGGCTGTTCGCTTTTCGCTGGAAGGAAGAAGCAAAGAACACAAGCAAAGATGAAGGAGGAGAGAGAGAAACAATCTGGGAAGGAGAAGAGTTTCAAAAAGTAAGGGAGAGACATTTCATTCAAACTTGAAAAAGAACAAGGAGAGAGGATGGCAAATAATGCTCGTGCCTTCCCCATGTCTTCTTTGAACAGAAATAGGGGTGCAGAGGAGAAAGAGCCTCCCATAATAGGGCTTTCTCTTTCTTTGTGTCTCTCCACGTCAGATGCCACGTGCCAATTTTTTAATGATCCACGCGAGCAAATATACACCACATGAGCATGTGACGTGGTGATAATAAACCACTGAATATTTCCTCTTGCTCTCGCTCTCTCTCTCTCTTCATGTGTTTTTTTCTCTTTGTTTTAACCTGAAAAAGTGAATTATTCTTGAAAAATTGGCGAGGGGAACGAGAAATCGACAAGTCACTGCACGGATAATGTCGAGCGCAAGGTGCATTTCAGGTTCACATGTGCCTTCGATCATCATCGGGGTCCCCAAAGTAGCTACGAGTTCAATCAAATTCGACGATTCCAGAGGGACGCAAAACATGCAAACGCGACCCCGATTAACAAATTCAGTGCTGAGCTAGTAGGAGAATTTTTCCCGGAAAAATAGGCCAATGGGACTCCTGCCAAAGGGCTCCCGAGTTATAGAAATTCGATCTTTTGAAATTTCTCCGCCGGAATCTCTGATGTCCGCTCCTTGGGATTCCGATCGAAATGAGAAAGGATTTGAGATGAGGGGGGTTTGTCATTTTCTGCAATTATTGCAATGGTGAATGCCGAGACCAAAATGTCTTGTAGTCATTACTTCATCGGTGGCTGAAGTCACTGGTGACATCATTAGAATTGAGAATGGCGCATCCAATTTTGGCCGGGTCCCGTGTAAACGGTTTGATTCGGTTCAATTATTGGTTAGATTCGGTTTTCGAATTTTTCTTTTTTTTTCTTTTTTTTATTGCTTTTTATTCATTGTTTTCGGTTTTTTTTTCTTTTTATTCAAACAAAGGCCTCTTCTTTTTCCGCCATTTTATTTTTCAATTTTCTGGCAAAGTAAAAAAAGGGAAGAAAAAGTATAATCAACTGATTATACTGATCCGTATAATCACTTTGCATAATTGCTTCTTCTTCTTCCATCTTCTTCCCCCCACTTTAGCATTCGTCGGATGATTCTTGCCGCTTCCTAATCGTTTTTCTTGGCGATTGCGAAGCTCATTCCTATTGGTACTGATCTTTCAGGGGGTTTTCGGAGCCTCTTGATCTCTATCTTAGGCAATGTTTTTGGCTTGAATTCGTTGAGCTCGTCTGTTTTTTGTTTGGTTGAAGATTTTGACTTCTTGAACCGAACTAAAATGCACAAAATTTTTGGTTCGATTCTGACACTCCTAACCTGTGATGCATGATGCATGATGTTTCTTCAACTCTATGAACGATTCTACTAAAGCAATAAGCTTAAAATTACGAAGTTTTTTGCTGGGGATTGGTTATTTTTATTTGTTGGCGAGTCATTTTTTAATGTATATTTTCATTATTTGCTTGCAACTTTATAAGTATAATTATGAATGTGTGGAAGAGTACAAATTTTAGTAGCATCAACTTTAGCCTGGTTTTGACCAAAAAAAAAAAAAACACTTTAGCCTGGTATGATGTGTTGCCGGTGTAAAAAATACTTTTTCACATGTAGCATTATCGTCGATTAACAAGAGATTTGGTAGTTAAAATTCTCAATTTTGAAATGCATAAAATCGCCCATGTCAATTTTTATTTATATAGAGAGAGGCATATGCTATATTTTTCTTAAATTATTGCTCCATTTCTTTTGTTCACATGGGAAAATGACGCAAATAATTTTTGAACTTTGATTCAATGTGCAATGTAGTTTCTGAACTTTTAATTTGTTCAATACGGTCCCTAAAATTTTGATACATATTCAATGTAGTTCATAAATTATATAAAAATATTTAATATTATTCATGATAATATTGAACATATTAAATAAATTAAAAATTCATGAAACACAATATATATTAGGTTAAAGTCTTAGAATCGTGTTACATGTTGAATCAAAATTTATGAATTATTTATTATTATTTCATTTTATAAATGAAAAAGATATCCTCCTTGGGAATTCTGATCAGGGATCCACCTAGATAAGTGGACCAAGAACCTTTATGGCGATCGGTGGGGTTCCAAATCCACTCAGGTTTGTTCTGATGCTGGTGATCAGAATCTTCAAAGTTGTGCTCCTTAATCAATCAAGGGAAAGCTCTACTTTCTTTTATTTCGGACATATCTATTTCTTTTTCAACCTAATTCCCCAAAAAACTCCAAACTTAATTTTATCATAAATTTTTTTTTATCTAAAGATAATCCCAAACTTTCATTTTAGTCCTAAATTCTATCCCCGTTAATCTTCCATCCAAAATCTCCGTTACTCATCCAATGTGGCATTTCCACGTTAGCTGTAAATCCACGCCAATTGCTTACGTGGATTTTTCGTCACTGTTCATCATCCTCATTTGCTTCTTCTTCTTTATTACCTCCATTAACGGCGGTGCTCAAGCATGGAGGCCAAATGCAGATCGGCGATTTTATCGAAGCTTCCTCGAAATCCACCACGCAGCTTCCTCCTACCTTACCGGAGCTAAAACTTGTTAGTTCCTGTTGGTACCGATCTTTCAGGGGGTCTTTAGAGCCTCTTGGTCTTAGGCAATGTTTTTGGCTTGAATTTGTTGAGCTCTTGTTAGTTTTTGTTTGGTTGAAGATTTTGACTTCTCGAACTGAACCAAAATGCACAAAATTTTTTGTTCGATTCTGACACTCCTAGCCTGTGATGCATGATGTTTCTTCAACTCTATGAATGATTCTACTAAAGTAATAAGCTTAAAATTAAGAAGTTTTTTGCTAGGGATTGGTTATTTTTATTTTTTGGCGAGTTATTTTTTAATGTATATTTTCATTATTTGCTTGCAACTTTATAAGTATAATTATGAATGTGTGGAAGAGTACAAATTTTAGTAGCATCAATTTTAGCCTGGTTTTGACCAAAAAAAAAAAAACTCTTTAGCCTGGCACTATGTATTGCCGGTGTAAAAAATACTTTTTCACATGTAGCCTTATCGTCGATTAACGAGAGATTTGGTAGTTAAAATTCTCAATTTTGAAATGCATAAAATCGCCCATGTCAATTTTTATTTATATAGAGAGAGGCATATGCTATATTTTTCTTAAATTATTGCTCCATTTCTTTTGTTCACATGGGAAAATGACGCAAATAATTTTTAAACTTTGATTCAATGTGCAATATAGTTTCTGATCTTTTAATTTGTTTAATACGGTCCCTAAAATTTTGAGACATGTTCAATGTAGTTCATAAATTATATAAAAATATTTAATATTATTCATGATAATATTGAACATATTAAATAAATTAAAAATTTATGAACCACATTATATATTAGGTTAAAGTCTTAGAATCGTGTTACATGTTGAATCAAAATTTATGAATTATTTATTATTATTTCATTTTATAAATGGAAAAGATATCCCCCTTGGGAATTCTGATCAAGGATCCACCTAGACAAGTGGACCAAGAACCTCTATGGCGATAGGTGGGGTTCCAAATCCACTCAGGTTTGTTCTGATGACTACATTATATATTAGGTTAAAGTCTTAGAATCACGTTACATGTTGAATCAAAATTTATAAATTATTTATCATTATTTCATTTTATAAATGAAAAAGATATCGTCCTTGGGAATTCTTATCAATGATCCACCTAGACAAGTGGACCAAGAACCTTTATGGCGATAGGTGGGGTTCCAAATCCACTCAGTTTTGTTCTTATGCTGATGATCAGAATCTTCAAAGTTGTGCTCCTTAATCAATCAAGGGAAAGAATTCTGGCCAAAAAAAAAAAATCAATCAAGAGAAAGCTCTGCTTTCTTTTATTTCGGACATATTTGTTTCTTTTTTAACCTAATTCCCCAAAAAACTCCAAACTTAATTTTATCGTAAAATTTTTTTTATCTAAAAATAATCTCAAACTTTCATTTTAGTCCTAAATTTTATCCCGTTAATTTTCCATCCAAAATCTTCATTACTCGTACAACGTGGCATTTCCGCGTCAGCTGTAAAACCACGCCATTTGCTTACGTGGATTTTTCGCCACTGTTCATCATCCTCATTTGCTTCTTCTTCTTTATTGCCTCCATTAACGGCGGTGTTCAAGCACGGAGGCCAAATGCGGGTCGGCGATTTTATCGAAGCTTCCTCGCAATCCACCACGCAGCTTCCTCCTGCCTTACCGGAGCTGAAACTTGTTACTTTCAACTCATCAGTTTCTTGGTCAATCATTTCCAGCTTAAAAACCTGTCAAGGCTACGAATTTCTCGATCTCAGCTTCAAGAGCTTTGGACTCAGTGGGACTCGAACAACTGAGAGCATTGATACTGACCAAAAGACAACTCCTTGAGAGGTTTAATCAACCCAGGAAGCTCGAAGAAGCTTAATGAATAGTGGGAATTGGAACGTCCAAAGTTAGTTGAGATTAAACCCTCGTCACTGTTCATCGTCCTCTCCGCACGGATTCACTCGGCCACGGCTTCCCAGCGCTCATCCATCGTCGCCCAGATCTCCGACGCCGTGCCACGACCTTCGACAACCCGTCCGTGACGGTTGGCAGTAGTCGAAATCATCTCCGGCCATTTCGACCGAGACCCTGTTTTCGATTCCTTCTATTTAAGCTTCGAGAAGCCATTTTTATAGGCCACCGCCTCGCTCGGCCATCCCCGAAGCTTTGTGGACCCATTCCGTGCCTTGACGATAGAAAAACAACCCCCAGCTTCCCCTACAGCCACCGTCGCTGCGAAGGCACAAATAGTTTCCCCCACCATGTGCCCTATGGTCGAACTCCATTAATGGAGGTTGACACCCGCGATTGATGCGCACGACCTCACATTCGAGGTCATGCGAACTCAGATCTAAGGTCGCACGACTCAAATCCGAGGTCGTGTAACCCAAAAGTGAGCTCCATGCTCGAGCACCTCCATTAATGGAGGTTGCAAGGAGCCAAGAAGAAGGAAAAGAACGTGACGACGATGAACAGTGACGAAAAATCCACGTAAGCAAATGGCGTGGATTTACGGCTGATGTGGAAATACCACGTTGGTAGAGTAATGGAGATTTTGAATGGAAGATTAAACAGTGGTAAATTTGAGATTAAAGTGAAAGTTTGAAATTTTTTATTTAGACGAAAAGAAGTTTGAGGTCATGCGAACTCAGATCTAAGGTCGCACAACTCAAATCCGAGGTTGTGTAACCCGGGAGTGAGCTCCATGCTCGAGCACCTCCATTAATGGAGGTTCCAAGTAGCCAAGAAAAAGTAAAAGAACATAACGATGATGAACTATGACGAAAAATTCGCGTAAGCAAATGGTGTGGATTTACGGCTGATGTGGAAATGCCACATTGGTCGAGTAACGGAGATTTTGGAGGGAAGATTAAGGGAGATTTGTCTGCCAAATACAACACATACCGCATCTTGCAATCCCAAGCAGAAACGAGATGGAAATTTCTGTCCAACCAGGGGACTTGGTTGCTTGGAACAACCGACAATTTCTTGATCCTCTGTCCATTTCAGTAGCGGTGTCAGATTCGAACCCAAAAACTAAATCGAGAACTGAACCGAACCGAACCGATAATTTTCGGTTCAGTTCGATTTCAGTTCGGATAATCAAAGTTAACTATTCTTTTTTTCTTCAGTTAGGTTCGATTCGGTTCGGTTCAAACCGAACTGAAAAAATAACTTCGGTTTTTACCTTAAAAGAGTGAATCCCCTCTCTTTCTACTGCTACGACGAATTACCGCCACGATCCCAACCCTTTCAACAAGGAAGAAGACCTCCATTCTCAGTGAGTGCTCTCTGTCCCTCTCTCTCCCCCTCGCAGATTTGCGCTCATTTCTGCGCTTCCGTTGCTGCTCTTCTCTCTCGCACGCTTGAGTCTAGATCTGCTCACTCCGTGTGGTCAGGTTCCATATAGCATACGAAAATGGTTCGATACTAAAAATGGTTCTATTAATCGAGCCGATAATTCTTCTGGGTTCTTGCGAGGGGTTCCATTTTTGACATTTCTCCTGACTCTTTAATTGCGAGGATTTGTTGCGTTGCTCCTCTGCTTGCAGTCTTAGTTTGGAGTCGGGGTTTAGCCGTTGTATCTTCTGGGTATTGTGGATTAGTTTACGTAATGCTTGGCTTGCGGGTTGATGGTGGCTCTTGTACTGTGGACTTGCTTAAGCGTCCTCGGATAAATAGATTTGTTTCTAAGTTGGGTGACGGTTCTCTCTATTCAATTCCTATTAGAAACAGTTGCTTCACTGGGCATTTCTAATCCTTGATTCAGTTCATTTATTGAGCTTTCTTTCTTTTGTTTGCAGTGAGCTTTACAAGAACAACATTCAAGATTTGCGGCTCCTTTCTTGGCCCTTCTCAAACCATATCAGTTTGGTTTGGTCTGGTCATGTTTGTTTGTGATGAACTTGTGTTTTCTGATTCCTAATCTGTTTGTCTGGTGTGTTGGTGTCGTGCTGTCTTGTAAGACTATCCAATTTTAGATTATGCATGTTCATGTTTATTTAGTCTTTAAATTCTCTATGTTGTATGGTGTTTGTATCTATAGCAGTCAGAATGTAAAAATGCATTCTCTGAAATTCAATAGACACATGAGAAACCAACCACTTATTTAAATATATGAGAAAACCAACCTCTTTTTTGGTATTTTAATCGAAAATTCTTCTGTGTTTTATCGAGTCACCTGTATAAGCTCTTGTTCCAAGTTAATATGGATTGAGCGATTTTGTTGGATGAAAAAGTAGAGGTATGTGTATTTTTGGTAATACAGTATATGACTAGTCTTTTGATAGGTTAGTTCTTTTTATATTTGAATAAAAAGCTAAAAAAAAAAAAAAGAAGAAGAAACCGAAAATCGATCCGAACCAAACCGGTTTTTCGGTTCGGTTCATATTTGGTTTGTGTAAGATTCGGTTCAGTTCAAAGATGTACCTCTAACGGCTCAGTTCAGTTAGGTTTTTCAAGATAACCGAACCGAACCGAACCGTTTACACCCCTAAATTCTAGATAAGGCCTGAGAGCACAAGGAGTGATCTTGTACCATGGTCGTGCCACCCACGATGGAGCCCAACGACCACCGTCAAAAGAGAGGCGCGAAGTGGGCCAAAACGGCGGGGCGTTTTCGTTGTCAAGCTTCATAGGACCACCGGACAAGTCCCGCGCAACTTCCAAGGTGGGTGTGGACGGGCCGACGTGCCATGAATAGATTTGGTAGCCATTCAAACATCATGTGATGGACGCATTGGCACGACAGAGGATTAACAAATGAACACAGGGGGGTCCTTTCCATGACGTTGACCGGAAGAGCCCCACGTCCATGCATGTTCTGCATGTAATTTGTTTATGATTTGTACTTTTATACCTCGGTTTTTTTGGGGCAAAGAAAGTTGGATAACACTCTGGTTTCTGGGTTGAACAAGTGTAGATCCAAGCCAAAAGATTCAATCCAGAGCGATAAACTTGACGCTCTGAAGGATTCAAAATAGCGTGGCTGCGAGGTCAAGTCACGTGAAGACCGAGGTTGTCGCTGACAGGGGGCAGGTCATTGAATATTCACGCAAATGGTAAAGCATCGCTTTTAATTATCACAACCTTTTTAATCCACCCGATGTTGTGTCGAATTGATAACGCATCAGAAAAATTAATATCACTATAACTAGAATATTAAGGAAAACAAACGAGTGTACAAAGCAAAATATGGAAGTTGAGGAGAGTGGGGCGTGGAGAAATTACAACGAATGATAAAATAGTCGATATTTTTTGGGACACCATTTTCAAATCTTTCCTTTTGCATGTCAAATTAATCACATGATATGTGGTCACCATGGCAAATGAAATTTACTTTTGATACCGGTAAGGTAAGCTTCAATTATTCTAGCAATGTGCATTACATCCTAATCGAGTCTGAATTTATCATCTCGTCCTTCAGAGATTTTTCTATTTTCTTTTTCAACAATGAAGGAACTCGCCCAATGTAAACTCGAACCGAGGTAAATGTCCTGTTAACCTTGCGGGCAATTCAATGAGATTAATGTACATATTCAACTTCGTGAGTCACGGAAAATACTTGACTTTATCAATGGCAGAATTCGCCAACGGATTCAATGAAAAACGCAAGATGTGAGGTCTCCCTAATCGTTCAAATTTGCATTTCTATTTAAGTCTGCACGTTTCTCATTCACTCGAGTATTTAAATGGATAAGGAAGCCTTAGTACACGCATTCCTCTCCAATGGGCTGTCAGTAGATTAAAAAACTAAGGAGAGACAGCCAGCATGTGCGAGACGGCCCGCCATGTGCAGTTTTCACTCATTTAGGAAGCGACTTGGGTTGGGGTTGACCGCGAAGTAGGCACGCTAATGCAATAATGAATGCACCACTTCCTCTTGACATGCACTTTTTACATGCTCAGCTGCAAGACTGCACTATAATTTACACTCGTGGAAAAGCTGAAAGGCAGAGACCGAGAGTTAGAGGATGGTTTGGAGCACTTCTGATCGGATCCCCACATGGAGGGCGACCATGTTTTGCCATGCCACAAGAATATGCATATCTGGCACACACCATCAGCAAACAACAAATTCTCTACAAGCGGCCACACCCACTCTTCCTGGTAAGTTTTAGAAATATATTATCTGATTATATGTTGATCGAAGATTTTGGGACATTGTTCGGATTATTTCTGCGTATCTCAAATCATAATCTTGTCGTAATCAGAATAACGAGATTATGATCTAAAACATATTCAAAATCAGAATAACGAGAATATAATCTGAGATACTCAAAATCAGATAATATATTTTTAACAGTAAGAAAGCCGCTATTGGAAAAAAGATTTTCTTTTACTGCCATTTGGCAGAGAGCTCCTTTTCAGAGAAAATGCAAAGAATTAAAGGATACATACCTTGGACATATACCTAACCTTCCATCATGTTTGTGGGCTGTTCTTTAACTTTAGTCAAGTCTTAATCATGTCCCCAATCACAAGCTGCATGGCCTTAGCCTTGCCCTAGAAAAGAAAAGAGTTGGAAGGAGCGCCTTTTTGAAATTCTGTCAAGTGCAGTTGCCCACATTGTAACGACCATTCCATAATGGCATGATAATTAAAGAGCTGCCACTTTTCACTGGCAGATTCCACACTCCACCTCTTTAGGTTGGTGCCTCGCTTTAAATGAGAACCCAGGAATTTCTTTTCTTTTCTATTAGCACTGGCACATGCAAATTTGACGGACCCGGAGCCATAGGATTAGGCTTTGTAGTGGCGTAATCATCTACCCAGCACATAAAATTTTACTCTTGAATGACACAGCAACACGTTCCTAGGAGAATCAGATCTTGAATATATTAACATATTATTTCTTTATTGCGACCCGAAATAGATGCTTTGCAGTGTTATCTGACAAGGCAGCTCGATAGAAAAAAAAACATCTTTTCCAGATAGGAGAGTGGGGACATGGCCATGGAAGTGTAGGGCCGGGACTTGAGCATAGCAGCAAATCGAACTCATACCTGGAAAACTGCTGTACCGTACTCTTTTTGGTTGGTTTCCGTGTTCCTGTTGAGCTTCGATGAGAAGCTTCTTTATTTGTTTTAGGCAAGGTATCTTTTCGCCTTGAGCTGGGTCATCATTGACTGTCCCTCATTCCCAAAACTCTCTCCAGCTTGAGCCTTCCTAGTCCACTGCATTGCAGTAATTGAGTTCAACCGAGCCAGAGGGCAAGCCCATACTCAAATCTCAGATTGCACTTCCTCTACCCTCAGCTGGAGAGAAACAAGAAACATTTTTTCCTTTCGCTATTAATGATGGAATATTTCGGTTGCCTTTGACAAGAACAGCATTTGCTGCTTCTTTTGGAAGCACAGCAATGACAGTGGCCCTCCGAGGAAACTCTATTGAGAGTCAGTAAAGTGGGAAGGTAAGAACAATGTTCAAGTCAGGAAGATGGAGAAGCGACAAGAACAAGATCAAAGCTGTCTTCAAGTTGCAGTTTCAGGCAACTCAGGTATTTTTTACTCAGAAAATCAACATCTTTAGGGTTGGGATTGATGTTACGACGCTAAAAGCAGGAACTTTGGCAATTGAGAAACTAGACAATTAAGATCATTGGATCTGGAAAGTGGTGAAATGTTTACTGTTGCAACGGGAAGTAGACAGTTTTCACAACTCATACATTTGGATCTAATTTTGCAATTTCACATTCATCACCAGGTTCCCAAGTCAAAGAAATCTACCTTAACAATATCTCTGGTGCCTGACGATGTCGGCAAGCCAACGGTGAAGCTAGAGAAAGCTGCTGTACAGGATGGGATCTGTTCTTGGGATAATCCTGTATATGAAACGGTGAAGCTCATCAGAGAGTCAAAAACAGGGAAGCTCAAAGAGAAAATATACCATTTCATTGTTTCAGCGGTAGGGAAAAAGCCACATTCATCTGTTCTATTGTCAACATTGATCTTGTCAACAAATGCCGAGGCTTGAATATTTTTCTTTGTTTCGCCCAGGGGTCATCAAAGGGAGGATTTCTTGGAGAAGCTTCAATTGATTTTGCAGATTTTGCGGCAGAAACTGAACCATACACTCTCTCTCTGCCACTAAAGTTTGCAAACTCCGGAGCAGTTTTACATGTGAGCTTTCTGTGTGTGTGTGTGTGTCTTGTGCACATTGACAAGCTGGGTAATGTTTGGCCATTAGATTCAATTTTACTTTTGCCTGCATGGAATATGTTAAATATGCCTTGAATTTTATGTATTCGGTTCGGTTTATGACCTGACCCGACATATTTTTGTGCGACCCGAAAAAGGAGATTTAATTCGCAATGCGGAAGATTGGGCCAATAAGCCCGACCCATAGGAAAATTTTTTTTGGAAGCCTTATTTATACCGCGGCTAGATTTTCTCATTATATAGAGAGAATTTTGTTTTCTAAGAGTTTTGGTTAGCCATGAGGTTTTGTCAAGTCGTCGTTTCGACTTCTGAAAATTGTACTCTCTTTGATTATAGTGGAATCTTGATTTGCCTCGCCCATGGACGTAGATCACTTTGTGATCGAACCACGTAAATCCAGTGTTCTATATTTGTTTTTTCGCACTTGTCTTTTTAACAGAGTATGTTATTAATCTCGAATCATGAGAACTTGAAAAGGCATCTACTTATCTAACCAAAAAGCAATTGCTCAAATAGGTGACAATCCAAAAGGTGGACGGTTCAGACCAAAGGTAAATTGTAGTATTATCGGTCAATATTTCTTGATCATTCCAAAGCTATTTCTCTTCCTTCTCAAGAAATAATTTGTGAAATCTTCCACCATCCTCAGAGAAATTGAAGATAATGGACTTCCGTTATCTTACCATGAGGGATCCCTGAAAAACCAACTGAGCATTCTCAGTGCAGAAGATGAGAACCAGCATGATTATTTTGAAGTAAGGTGTTCTCATCTCTAACTGAAATCAAGGCCCTTAAAGATTTCACAAGGAGGAAATTTCATGGGTCTTGAAAATGGCCAATCATTTCTAGGTTTCTGAAGAACCTGAATTTGATTCTTGACTGCATTTGCAGGATGGGTACTTAGAAGAAAGCATGCCAACTCTTGTATCATATCCTGAACCAAATGCTGGAGAGCTTGAAGCTAAAAATAGGAGCATCCCTCAGGAAACTCCTATTGGACAAAGTTCTATTCCTCCGAGAAAGGCAGCTGGTTCAGTAGCAGCATCAAACAATAAACATAGACGGTCCATTACAGAGTGGTCTCTAGGTTCAGCTTCAGATGGGAGCTTAACCGATTCTGTAAATAACGCCGATGAGCAATTAAGAACAGAGAGGTTTCATAAAGAAGCTTCGGATGCAACAATCGAAAAACTCAGAAACGAAGTTGATAGTATAACAAGGCAGTCAACACTATCAGAACTGGAGTTACAATCTCTGAGGAAACAGATTGTGAAAGAGACCAAGCGGGGACAAAATTTATCTACCCAAATTTCAAACCTCAGGGAGGAGAAAGATGCACTCCAGATGGAATGTGAACAACTCAGGTCCTGCTGGATACAGACCAAAGAGGCGGAAACTCCTGGCAAACTGCAGCTTGAATATGAGGAGACAAAATCCCAGCTACAAGCAATAAGACAAGAACTTGGTCATGAAAAAGACTTGAATGTCAATCTCCGGTTGCAGCTGCACAAAACTCAAGATTCTAACTCTGAGTTACTTCTAGCTGTAAGAGATCTTGATGAGATGTTAAAGGAAAGAAATGCAGATATATCTCATCTGACCAGCAAGATCAATGAAAATCTAGAAGAGTCTCGGGAATTCGATGGATGGCCAAAACGACACGTGAAGCGAAGTGATGCAACTGAAGTGGACTTGCTGAAGCAAAAGATAGAAGACCAGCATGGTGAGATGGAGATGTGTAAGAAACAGAATGAAGAACTGGAGACACATCTGGAGCAGCTAACCTTGGACTATGAGATCTTAAAACAGGAAAATCACGATATAACTACCAAGCTGGAAGAACAGAATCTACAAGAAGAGATGAATGAACAGATTGAGCGCTCAGAGTCTTCAGCTCATATCAGAGAGCTTGAGGAGCAGGTAGCAAAATTAGAATTGGTGGTCAAGAGGCAGGGGCAAGAACTTTCAGAGTCATTGATTTCCATTAATGAACTGGAAAGCCAAGTTAAACATTTGGAGAAAGAAATAGATAAGCAAGGTCAAGGGTTTGAAGAAGATTTAGAAGCCATGACACAAGCCAAAGTCGAGTTAGAGCAGAGGGCAATACGAGCAGAGGAGGCGTTGAGGAAGACCAGGTGGAATAACGCTGTTGCTGCTGAAAGACTTCAGGAGGAATTCAGAAGGCTTTCAGTGGAAATGACATTTAAACTTGATGAGCATGAGAAGCTGGCTGTTGAAGCAGTGAATGAAGCCAACAAAGTCCGCCAGCAAAAAGAAAGTTTGGAGGAGTTGCTTCAGAAAGCCAATGAAGAGTTACGACTGAGAGACGATCAAAATGAAGTAAAAGTACAAGAGCTTTGCACTCAACTTGCTCTGAGAGCAACGGAAATGGAGCATATTAAAATGGAGCTGAACAACAAATCCAAGCTGCTTGAATACGTGCAAAATGATGACGAACAAAAACACGAGGCTTCCTCAAAGGAGATAGAAACTCTCAAATCCGAAATAGAGAGACTCAGAAAGGAGAAGGATAACATCAAAGAACTGGAGGAACAAAAGGCCAAGCTGAGAGCTGAAGGAGAACAAGCTGAAGTAGAGATGCTCATACAAAGATGGAATGACGAAAGAGAGAGTTTGGCAAAGAAATTTGCTTTGGAAAAGAAGAACGCAGAAGAATCACTTAAGGAGTTGAGTACAGAGAGATCCTTGATGGAAGAGAAGGAAAAGATGATTGCATGCATGCAGTCCAAAGTGGAAAACCTCACAGTTCAGCAACAAAATCTAAAGCACATCTTGCAGAAAGAACAGAAGCAGAAAGAGAGTCTGACAAAGCAGCTTCTTGAACTACAAAGAGAATTAACAAGGAGAGAAGAGCAAATCACCAAAGTAAATGATACATTTGCCTGCAACAGTGGTCAAGCTGCATCCGTAGATAGTAACACAACTCCATGCGATAACCAATTGACTGAACTTTGCCTTCCTGAGATGCTTGCCAGCCTAAGGGAGAAATTGGCATCACTTAGGGTAATATTTTAACCTTTAGCAGTCGTGTATATGATTGAAATTCCTCTTCTTATTCGTTCAGATATTTTATACAAACAATATCACAAATGCCAGATGCACAGACAGTTATGAAACAAGAGTCAGCCACCTCTTTTTGGTCATAAATTAGTGTCCGCAATGTTTTCCTTTTGGCCTAAGTGCCAAGAACATGTTCAAGTTACATCAAACACACGCCACTTCTTTTTATGTATAAGTTCGGTCATCATCCTTCCCTTGTTTCGGTGTTTATGTTTGACGGTTTACTTTGTCTGACAGAACCAAATCGAACTTAAGGACAGGGGAGCAGAAAAACCAACTTGGCTAAGAGATGCAGAGAACCTAAGAAACAACATTGAAGAATTATGCAAAAGCATAGAACAATTAGAGGTTTGTCACTTATCTGTTGAAATCTCGATCACGAATCACCATGCAATGCTTCTTTTTTTAGGCAATCAATCTCAGCATTTTCTGCTTTTCAGAGGTGTAAGGATGTTGGTTCAGTCGGCACCTAGAAAAAAGAAAAAAAAAAGAACAAGAAAATTAATATTAAGAAAAGTGTTCCTCGAAGGGGCGAAAAGTGCCCTTCAAATATTCCGTGCAGTTGTTGATATGGAACTTCTGTTAAGCTAACTTTATGAGACTAGCACACAGATTCCAGTCCTTGGCATCAAAATATGATCAATTGCTTTGACTGGAAAACTATTCCAATCTAAATTGTCCCATATTTCTTTTACTAGATACATCTAAATGACAGCATGTAACATCATCCCCATTTGTATATCTGCTTCCATAACATTTCACCTAAATAAAGAATTACAAGTTCATATCTTGTGATTTATGCCACAGGACGTGAAACATGCTGGTAGAAGCAGTAGAAGCCATCGGAAGTCAGGGGAAAGAAATGAAACAGTTGATAAAGCACAGCATATCAATGGGAACCCCATGGTCCAAAGTGAAGATAACTGCAGCGTCTTGCGTGCTGAGATGGCAGTACTGAGCGAAAGGAACAAATCAATGGAGCAAGAATTAAAGGAAATGGAAGAAAGATACTCGGAAATAAGCCTCCGATTCGCTGAGGTGGAAGGTGAAAGGCAACAACTTGTGATGACCGTCCGCAACCTCAAAAATAGTAGGAGTAAATAGCATTTTCTGAAATGCAAGAATGTCAAAAACTGAGGAAGAATGCAGGTAGACAACAAAGCCCGTGTGAAGCTGTTGACACTGAGTGATAAGTTGATAACAACACGAAGTCGGGTCAGAAACCAAATCCTACATATCGGTTGGACATTCTTGCGAGAGAAGGATCTCCTGCTCTTCTCATCTCAGATCGCCCGACACATCAAGAAGCAGCAGCAGCAGCAGCAGTTGATCTATGCAGGCAATTAATCGTACATCACATTCATAATACTGGTAATTCTAATACCCGGGGCAATATTTGCCTACGGTAATGCTTTCTTCTTTAACAGGTACTCTCTCTTTGAGAGTTCCAGCATGGTCTGACACCTATAGTCATCATTACTCAAAGCATAGTGAAAGAGAAGAACTAACGGTTGGGATGTAACTGGAACCATTACACGTACTTGGCTAGAGCAAGACGCAGAGCAGACCCGCCTAGCAAATGCCCTGCTTAACAAAGCTCGAGTCGTGGGGGTTTCGATAAAAGTAATAACGTCGGTGCCCGGGATAAGGACTGCTAAAGCACATCGCGTGGAAGTCCTAATCAGCAGAGAAAGTCTCGACCGGATCGACACACGCACGCAACAGAACTGGCTCATTAAGTTTCGGCCGTCCTCGAGCGATTCTAATCTCTACAGTTCCAAACCGAATGATACCGCGCACTAGCCGCGCCCTCTCCCAAAACTGTACCTAATTCCTCCTGAAAAATTGAATATCCAATGCTTCGCTAGCGATCAAGCGCCGTGATCCGCGTGAAGTGGACCGATGACCGCTCTTCGAGTCTAGATGGCGATGGTGAAATCCACTGACCTGCTTCTATCTACCGCGACAGTAATGGCCGTCTCTGAACCGCCACTTCCGATCACCAAGCAGGAAAATCGCTAGAGAAAACCTCGAGAGACTGCCGTCTCGACCATACACCTCGCTGTTTTGAGGGAGAGAGAGAGAGAGAGAGAGAGGGAGAGATCGTCCTCGCTGCTCTGCGTGTTGAGATTTGCAGGGGAGGAGGTTTTGGGCGGAGCGATTCGAATTTGGCGCTAAACCTGGAGCCCAGACAGAGGATGAAAAGCAAAACGCCAATGGATCGTCTTTTGCATTAGCTGTATGTTCCCAATTTGACCATGGCTTTGCTTTCCACCCATCTTTTGACCGGTTGCTAAAATTAAGCTTAGGATCCGTCTGTTTCACAAAAAATGAACGATTTAAAAAATACATTTTTAAAAATAATTACTTATATGATTAAAATAATTTATCAATTAAAAATGCTTTTATTATCGATAATAATTTGTTTAAATATTTTTGTAAACTATGAATATACTTTTCGTTAACTTATTTTTGTAAGTGATGTAAGCAATCATTCTTAGGAAAATATTTTTTTAATTATATATTTTTTGCGAATCAAACGAAGCCTTTGATCATGTAAGAGAAATATTTATGGCCTATGCGATAAGGTATTTTTGCTTTCGGTGAAGAAGTTACCTTGCCCTTCTTATTCTCTTTTGGGATATGAAGATGACGATTAAACTCGTCAAACGGGTGGATTAAGTGAAATCGAAAATGGTTCAACTCAAATTATCTCATTTAACTTATTTTGACCAATTTTTTCATACAATACAAATCTAGTAACCAATACCTAATCAGACTCGTACCCAATCTATATCTGACCTGACACATATTGCTAAAATACTTATATATTTTACTTGATGTAGGGAAACTCATGACTAAACTAAGATGAAAACATGGAGCAAGCAAACGTGAAATTGAATAAGGGCAAAAAAGAGTGAATAGGGAGTCATAGAGACGAATTGGGTTTAAGTAAGTTATAAACCTACTTAACATCCATATTATACTAAGCTTCACCATTTTAAGCTTATTCACAATCTATTTATTAAATATAACTAATTCATATAATAATTCAACTTATCAAATATGAATTAAGAAATTGACTTGGGATCCATTTTGACAGGTCTGAGAGCGATGACCGAAAATACAACACGTGCAATTGCCATGGCGAGGAAAAAGGTTCACATTTGAGGAAAAAGGAACACATTTGATTCAAGTTTCATATTCATTTCAAACATCGAAATCGTTTATTTTGGTCATTCACCAATTGTAGTGCAAACCGTCTCTGGCTCCGTTCTGTTCAACATTTGAAATGAGCATTAGGGCTCTAAAGTCCATTGGCAAAATATAAATCGTGTTTGGCAATTCTTTTGGAGCATTTTGGGAAAATATAATTGCATTTCCAAAGGACTCTAAAAGCCTTCAGCTCAAGGCAGATCTGGAGTTACTTTGGCAAGTTACACTTTCGGAATGTAAAGTTACTGTTCATCATCGTAGCACTGTTTATCTTCTCAAAGCAGCAAGTCCGGCGGCTAGCAACTGCTACCTGAGGGGTAGCACGACCCTAGCGATCGTCGCCTGAAAGGTAGCACGACCTTGGTGATCATCACTTGAGGTTCGGCGACCCCAGGCAGCAATCACCGGGGTCATGCGACCTAGGCAACGCTTGAGGTCCCACGACCTCAGGGCGCCTCGTCTGAGGTCAGGTGAGGTTGGCCATTGACCAGATCCGGCCGTCAACAATTGGCCCGCGATTAGATCTAGCCAGTGATTGAGCTCACCTCAAACGTTTTTTTTTTAAAAATATATTAGCAAAAATCCTTTACCAAACAATATTTAAGCCAAAATTTCTTTCAAATGTGATTTTAAAATACACTTACTAAATACTATTTTGGTTGCGTTTGATCGATCGGATAAAAGTTAGAATAAGATATGTTTTATCCTATTTGTGTTTGGTAGTGGTCCATGATAGGATAAGGTCAGATATAGACCGGATATAACCCGTATAAAAAAATCCGAGAGGGGAGGGATAGATCTGGATATGATTTCTACTGCCTATTTTTCCGGAAATCCTACGCTTCACTAGCCGTAATGTTTTTCCCTACATCTTGTGTGCTTTTATCAAAAAAATTTCTCAATTTTTTTTTCCTTCACCGACTCTTCTGGACCCGTGAATGGCGAAAAATAAATAAAAATTATTTTATCAAACTTTAAATCCGTAATTCACCAAATAGTGGACAAGATGTGAAAAAATTTCATAATTTCTTATTATATCCTATTTAGTCCTATCCTATTTAGAAATTTAGACGATCAAACACAGCCTTTATATATCAAAAAACTCATTTTAACTCAAAAATCCTTTGCATTTTATCAAAAGCATTTCTGCAACCCGAGCCAAATGGCCAGTCTATACCACGAGAAAAAGTCCGAAGTGTCAAGGAGTGCTCCGATCGCGACGTAGACAGGACAAATTCCCTCGCTACGTAGACTCGAGCTCGGATCGTCGGTTTTCGAGTGGGGCCCATTGCTCCGCCTCCACCGACGGCGCCAACGCCGGAGAAGTCAATGAACCTCGACCGTCGTCTGCTCGATCAAAATCATGTAGAGATGGAGGTTATCCGAGAAAATATTGCATGCAACTCTGATGTCACGTTATCTTTATAGAAGAAGTCCATTTATTGAGTGACACATGTCACTGTAGCCCACCCGTCATAAATGCTCGTCTCTCTCTCCTCTTTCCCCGTTCAGATTGATTCTCTCTCCCCTTTCCCATTCAGACTTTGGTACATTTACTTTTGAAACACTCACGGCCACCGCCTCTTTCATTTGCGACCAACTCTCCTCCGTCGCCGGCCGCCTCCCTGACGCCTCCTATGCCGTCGCAGAGGAAGTTGCTGCAGTCGACAGTGGGGGAGGGCACTTTCTTGAGGCCGAAGAGCTAGTAGAAGAGGCTGGCGGCGGCGGCGGCGTTGGTGAGCATGGTGTTCTTGGCGCGGACGGAGCAGGCGCAGACCATGGCGCGGCCGAGGTAGGCGGAGAAGAGGAGGTACTTGGTGTCGACGGCGTAGGAGGGGTCGGAGAGGCGGCCGGTGAAGGAGGAGAGATGGTAAAAAATGCAGGAGGCGGCGGCCATGGTGTCGGTGGTGTTGGGGCCGAAGAGAGGTGCGAGCTAGGCGGCTGAGGAGCTCGCGGTGGAAGCCATGGTTATGGTTGAGAGGGAGAGAGAGTAGCGTTCGTGGTGAGAGAAAATCAGAGTCTAAACGGGGAAAAAACGAGAGAGAGACGGACATTTATGATGGGTGGGCCACAGTGACATGTGTCAGTCTATGAATGGACTCTTATAAAGATGACGTGGCATCAGAGTTGTATGGAACATTTTCTCGCGATGCGACTACTTCGCCTTAATGGCCGAAAAAATATTAGGTGCACAACATGCTCCACATCAGCTATATATTGGACCATCCGGCAGCTGACACGTAGCGAGAACGGGCCCACTGTCAGAATTTTCAAACTTACCTTCTCTTTCTCCTCCCTCTCTTTATGTCTAAGTTCTCTCTCCGTTCGCGGTCAAGTTCATGACTCCACACCTCTCCGGCTCCACACACCCGCGACCTGCTCCACACCTCCGTGACCTCAGCTCCTTGTCACCATGAGGGTGTCACGGTGGCAATTGCGACCAAGAATCGAGGTCGCGACGCCATGGCCAACTGAGATCCGAGGTCGCCAATGGCGATCGCGACCTCAATCAGAGGGTCTCCATGTCCAAAATGGCGACCTCGACGAGGTTGCCCATGGCGTTGGCGGCCTCGATCCCTCATCGCAACATAATGGGCGACCTTGGATCGAGGCGCAAGTTACAGTGGCGTGCCTGCGCGCGAGAGAAAGATTGAATCGGTAAAGAGACAGAACACAGCGACCACTTCTTCGTCGAATTCCACCTTCACAGTTTGATTTTTGTTTTCCCCTTTGTTAGTCTGTTGAAGATTTCTTCATTTCTTTATTTTTTGTTGAGCACGGAGAATTAAGAAAAAGAACAGTGGAGGTTTTGATTAGAGGACTGAAAATTGGTGAAACTTCATCAAATCCGGTGAATGAACGGAGAGCTCTGCCGTGGGGTCGAACTTGAGAGAGACAACTTGGCGAGAGAGAACAAGCAAAAAGAAGAGCAAAGAGAGCGAGAGAGAGCAAACGGGGAAAAACAGAAGAGAAGAGAAGAGAAGAGAAGACGTAAATTTATTAAAGCCTGACAGTGGGGCCCCCTTTTTGCCACGTGTCATGCACGTAATGGCTAAATGCATGGCTGATATGGAGTATCTTATGCGCCTTAATGGGGCTCTCCACAGTAATGACTGGTAGACGGCCTGACCACAGATAGCCAGAAAATTGCAAATTAATGCCATTATATTGTCCTTCCAACCTGTCCACCAATCACGATCCAAATATTTCCTCGACCGGATCCGGTTCCCGTTCCATTCCCCTCCACGAGTTCAATATGAGCGCTCTCTCTCCAGTGCGATGTGGAGGACAGTCCTTGGCGACATTGGTGGGCGAGCGAGCGAGCGAAGCCGACCAAAACACTCCCTGAGCCAAGCCAAAACCACCACCGCGACCGCCGGCCGTACACCGCGAAAGATGCCGATCAGGGAAATCGCCATCGTCCGTCCCGAGGACTGCCACCCGGACGCCCTTAAGGCGGCGCTGGCCGAGTTCTTCTCCACCCTCATCTTCGTGTTCGCCGGTGAGGGCTCTGGCATGGCCTTCAACAAGCTGACGGACGACGGCTCCACTACCCCGGCCGGTCTCGTCGCCGCCGCGCTCGCCCACGGGTTCGGCCTCTTCGTCGCCGTCTCCGTCAGCTCCAAAATCTCTGGCGGCCACGTCAACCCCGCCGTCACCTTCGGCGCCTTCGTCGGCGGCAACATCAGCCTTCTCTGCGGGATCCTATACTGGATCGCCCAGCTCCTCGGGTCCACCGTCGCTTGCTTGCTCCTCAAGTTCGCCACCGGCGGATTGGTAAGAGATTTTTCTTCCACCATGCTTACGAATCTTCTGAATGTGATTTGGTTTGGCCGGTGTGACACGGTGCGTCGAAATGAGTGGCGCGTTACTGTTGTCTACGCAGACCACGTCAGCATTCTCGCTATCCTCGGGGGTGAGCGTGTGGAACGCGTTGGTGCTGGAGATCGTGATGACTTTCGGGCTGGTGTACACTGTGTACGCCACGGTATTTGACCCGAAGAGCGGCAAATTGGAGATCATAGCCCCGATCGCCATTGGCTTCATCGTCGGTGCCAATATCTTGGCCGGGGGTGCCTTCGACGGGGCGTCGATGAACCCGGCCGTGTCGTTCGGTCCCGCCCTGGTGAGCTGGAGCTGGGACAACCACTGGGTCTACTGGGCCGGGCCTCTGATCGGTGGCGGTCTCGCCGGGCTCATCTACGAGGTCGTCTTCATCAGCCACACCGGCCACGAGCAGTTGCACACCCCCGACGACTAGAGGAAGTCGGTTGCTCGCTTCACTTTGAAGAGTCTGGACGGCTTTTGCTTCTTCTTTTCTGGTGTATTTATTTTCCCCCCTGTTCTTCTGAGGAACTTTCTTCTGTGTCCCATCGTTGCTTCGTCTTCGTCATGACCACCGTTTGTTTCCCCCTTGAAATGCTGTCTGTGTGAGTCAGTCACTGTAAAGGCAAGGGGGTCTGGATTTGTCTTAGTTTGTTCTAGTTGGTTCATTTCTTCCTTCACAATCTTCTTCTTCTTCTTCTTCTTCTTCTTCTTCTTCTTCTTCTTCTTCTTCTTCTTCTTCTTCTTCTTCTTCTTCTTCTTCTTCTTCACTCTAAAGGCAAGGGGGTCTGGATTTGTCTTAGTTTGTTCTAGTTGGTTCATTTCTTCCTTCACAATCTTCTTCTTCTTCTTCTTCTTCTTCTTCTTCTTCTTCTTCTTCTTGTGCCGCTCTCAGTTTACCAGTGATTGCTTTAGTGCTTGGTGCTCGATACCTCAGGTGTTCTAGTATGGAAGTTTGACCATTTTTGATTCAAAATCTATGTTAATATTTTAAATATTAACAGAGAAGTATGAAAAAGTAGGACTGCGGTCGTAGAGAACGGCACCATTATCCACATGGAACAATTTTGGAAAACAAATATTGATAAAAAAATGTTCAAATGTTGGACAATAATTCTTCTTTCCATAAAGAAAATGAAATTATCAAGAAAGAAATATACGTGATGTTTGTGAGCTTTTTGTAATATTCCGAATAAGTACTTAAATGTAAAACTCAATTCTTTTGCAGCGTACTCACAAAAACATTTTCATTAATTGAAGAAAAAACGAAAGTCAAATTAGCAATCCACGTATGTATTTCAACTTGATTCACTAGATTTCAAAGGATTATCAAATTAAGGTTCCGTTTGTTTCACGGAAAATAATTTTCGAAAAAACATTTTTGGGATTTTTCAATGTTTGTTTCACGGAAAATAACTTCCCATAGAAATCATTATTCTTCATGTAGACAAAATACCTTTACTTTTGAGGAAAATGACTTCCTCTTTCTCAAAAGAGGAAAACATTTTCCTCCTCCTCCTCCTCCTCCTCCTCCGCCTCCTTCTTCTTTCACCATTTATTTACAATATTTTCTTTTTTTTTCCTTCTTATTCTAGAAGAAGGAAAAAGAAGAAAAAGAAAATTAAAATTTTAAAAAATAAAATTAAAAATTATTTAAAGTATTACAAGGTGGAAAATCTTTTCCATACCAAACAACATAAAATCTTTTTCGAGACCCTTTCACATTTTAGCCAAACTCCGAAAAATTGTATCATTTTTCAGAAAAATGACTTCCTGAAAAATATTTTTCAAAAACGTAACATTTTCTGCGAAACGAATGGAGACTTAATGTTGCAATAAGATGGTATAATGATTGGGATTTTGCCTTTCGAAAATAATGCTAAATCATAAGTTCAAACAGAGATTGAACCCGATAAATTTCATGACAAGACATATCAATAATGGTGTTTGAAATTGAAAGAATCCTAAGATTTGTCGGTTCTTGATAGGAGGAAATTTCCTTTAATGTTTATATTTCTTATTGGAGTTTTACAAGTCATGGACATTACGAACACATGCACTTAGTTAAATTAATTGTAAGAGATTTCCATATAATTTTGGGAAATGTTTGTAATAAGAAGATGAGAAGCATATAAGTATGAATTATGATACGCATTCCACGAGTCACGTCAGTGCCTACCGCTAATCATGTTCCGTGCTTTGTATGCACATGCGCAATTATTTCAACATACTTCAAGAGAGTGTGGGTAGCTGTGGTCCTCAAAAAGTAGTTCTCCCAAAAAGTGTGCCTTTCATGGATAGTCCACGAGAAGAAAACAGCCGAGTCTAGCCCATTCATTGAAAGATTGGAACAAGAAAACCTCTTGAAGGCTCAGAGATCAGCGTGGAGAAAGTCCAGCTCAATTTACCGGATGGCAGGGGTTGATGACAGCCTGTTGATGCTAGCGGTCAGAAGTATCGGCAACATTGAATCCTTTCAATTGATATGGGGACGTTGTTTGGGAGGGTCGGTCCGGGGTTCGTCATTTTTCATTTATTTACATGTTCTATAGCTAATCACGCGAATACGATAATATGTCGTGATTTGAAAATATAAATTATTCGAAAGTTGAATCTTTTAACTACACACAAAATAGTAAATAAGAAATATAATTGAAAGCTGGAATCAAATGTCGATATATATTTGAAAAATCGCGACACTAACTTGTTCTAATAATGTTTCTAATATTGAATTACACCATGTTAACAACTTCTTCTAACGTGCTTATTTTTTTTCCTTTCTTCTAAATTTGAAGATATATATATATCTCAAGCGACATACAGCTAGAATGTTCATAACACTCCAAGACAAAATGGAGAAAACTTCATCGACCCTGCTTCCTTACTCGAACCGCCGAACCACGTCCCTCTCGCCACGCGTCGACAAGCCACTCCACACGTGTCGCGTCCCTGCGAGTGGCTTCTCTGAGGACGACGCTCCCCATGCCGAGGTGGCATGCAGCGTGTTCCCCACTGCGTCTATATAAACATTCCCACCAGCCATCGTCTCGATAGGAAGCACAGCAGCATTAACCAACCATCAAACAGTTTCCTCTGTGTTCATCGTGAGAGCACTGTGTACTGCGTTTCTTTGAGCGATTATGGAGTCCGAAGTCGCACATCCCCAGAGCCACGGTTACGGACAAGACCCCAACGCTGTTGGCCTTCATTCTGGTACACATTCGGAGAAAAGCTGACTCGGTTCATTTTCGTCCTGCTTCTCTTATTTCTTTTCTAGGTTTTGTTTGCTGAATTTGGTGATGTTGTGTTTGGTTTTTAGCTGTGGAGGGGGGAGATAACGAGCACCACCATGATAAGAAGTCGGTCCTGAAGAAGGTGAAGGCCAAGGCTAAGAAGTTGAAGGACACGATCACGACGCACGGCCACGGTCACGGCCACGACCATCCCGAAGGCCATGTCCCTGACGATCACGACCTCGATGAGGAGGATGACGAGGACAAAGAAGTGGTTGAGCACCCAGAAATCCACAGAGCACCTAGTAAGTCTTTTTGGGGAACTTATACTTAAATTGGTTTATGCGGTCGTGTTATGTGCGTGGTTACCACTAGATAATGCGTTCAAAGATTCAGTAAATTGGGAATTTTGATGCAACAGTATATGAGTCAGTCACGATCGTGAGCAGTGTGGACTCTGGAAGGTCTTTAGGGACGGGAGAGGACCGTGGAACTCCGAGCGATGCCGAGCAGGAGGAGAAATTCGGGAAGCCGAGGGTCGATTTGGGAAGGACTGGGGCGATGGAGGAAGAGCTTCTGCGGTCGCCAGCAAACACACCGCGGTCGACGGCTCCCACTCGTGATCCTGGGACCACGCAACTTTCCGATCCGACTAGGACTTTTGTCCATGGGATGAATGAAGCAGAGCGAGGCAGACCTACGGTCAATTTGGCAAGACCTCGTGCGTTGGAAAAGGACCCGCACTCGCCCGGGAGCAGGGGAGAGCCATCGAACTATCAGGCCAAAGTCACAGATCCTACTGCTTCAGGCAAGTGAGATCATCAATGTCAGTTGAGTTTTAGATTTGTCATCTTGAACAGTAGGAACCAGAAGCAGTACTAGGTATTTGGTTTGTTTCGATTCGGCAAAAAGACACTATAAGTGCCTTAAGTTGTATACGGAGATTATTTTTGTGCCATAACATTTTTTCGAATCACTTTGGTGCCAAGTCGGAGGAAAAACGATCACTTAAGTGTCATAAGTTTTTTTTGGATCAATTCAATGCTAAAATTTTTGAAAAACGATTATTTAAGTGCTGAATTTTTTAAAAAAAATTACTTAAGTGCCAATTTCCGACTAGTCACGTCAGTTTCAGAAATTAATAAAAAAAAATACTACGTCGGATTTCCGGTAAAAAGTTATGTACGGCATCAGAGTTGGCACTTAAATGATCGTTTTTAAAAAATTTTAGCGCTTAAGTGATCGTTTTTCAAAAATTTTAGCACTTAAGTGATAAAAAAAACTTATGGCATCAAAGTGAGTGCCGTACATAAGTTATGGCACTTGTAGTGTTTTTTTGTCGTTTCGATTTTGTTAATGGTAAATTGGTAGTGAAAAGAGCTGTGGCACTAAGGATTGTTGCGTGGGGTCTTGGAGCAGATGCTGGAAGCCAATTTGATATTTTACGAACCAGACTCGAGTTTCTTTACATAATGCTTGTCTGCACTTATAGATAGAATCTATTCATGAAGAACGCTGTTATGATGATAATTGGCTCTGAATTTGAATTTCTGAGCTGGTGTCCTGTCAGAATCCGCCGAGAATTGCAATGTGAATGTGTACTTTGTAGCAATCAATTCAATGTGAGTGTTAAGTTGTTTCCCATATAGGTGGAGAGGAAGCCGATGTTTCGCCGGTCATTCGTTCCCTTGGGAAGATGACGGTGCAATATGAAACAGGGCCAAAATCAGGGACAGATCAGAGCTTACCTGCCGAGACTCGCGCGTCTTATATCTTGAACATACCCACCGGGACGGGAAGCCACGGTCAATTCTCTCCTGAACCCACATCCATGGAGACCGACGCTGCTTTGCTGGGAGTGGGAGTGGATGTCACGAAGCCGGAGGCTCACCCTTGTGACCAAACAGAGCACAAACCCTCGAGCCCTGGCAGTTATACAGAGAAATTATCCTCTGCTACATCCGCGATTGCTGAGAAGGCAGCCTCGGCTAAGAATCCGGTGGCTTCAAAGCTCGGATACGGCGAAAGAGAGTCCCCAAATAGCTGGGATGCTACCGGAAGTGAGACACACTCTCAGGGTGAGAAGCCTACTGATCAGAGCAGCTACGCTGGAAAAGTCTCATCCGCTACTTCCACAATTGCAGATAAAGCAATGTTAGCGAGGAACATTGTCGCAGCGAAGCTTGGCTGCGGTGAGAAAAGCGACACAAACACCTCTGACGACGCTGGTGGCACCAAATCCGAGCCTCAAGCACACGAGACCACTGCAGCTAGTGGCAAACGTCCGGAACAGAGCAGCTACACTGGAGCAATCTCGGCAATAGCTGATAAAGCAATCTCCGCCAAGGACACGGTGGTGTCTAAGCTCGGATATGCTAAAAAAGAAGGGGAGGCAGAAACTCTCGGTCTAGGAGGAAATCCACCTGGGAAGGAGAAGGGAAAGGGCATAGGGGCAACAGTGACGGAGAAGCTGAGCCCCTTGATCTCGAAAGTCACCGGCTTGACGACGGGCCAGCGTGCAGAGGCATCGGGAGAGGTGGCAGGGGCGCAGACCCAGGATAAGGGGGTGTCAGTGAGGGATTACTTGGCGGAGAAGCTGAAGCCTGGGGAAGAGGACAAGGCACTGTCGGAGGTAATATCGAGCGCTCTGCACAAGAAGAAGACTGGGGTGAAGGCGGAGGCAGCAACGGCGGTGAAGGTGACGGAATCGGAGGAAGTGAAGAAGCAGCTGGGGGAGGAGGAGGTAGGGCAGTTGAACGGTCCAGGGACGGCCATGGTGGACAAGCTGAGAGGAACGGTGGGCTCGTGGTTCAGCAAGACCGACGATTCAAAGGCTCCGCAGCAACTGGCCTGCCATGGTAAATACCAGGCTGTATTCAAAACTTTGCATTTCTTTCTATTTGCCGTTGATTTGGGTTGGTTTGGCGTGGTGTGAATGGCGATTCTGGGTTTGTGTGTTTCTTGCAGATGAGAGCGAGGCTGTTTCTTCTGCTGCAGATGAACAATACGGCGGCGAGAGGAGACTTCAGGAATCGAGCAACTGATGCAAGCAAAAGAAGGGATTTTTCAGTGTCGACGTGTGTGGATTTTTATGAGCTTTTTCGAAGGTTGTAATGTACGGATCAAATGATTTGTGTTTGTGGAACAGATTTCCTGTGAATGCAGAGTCGGGATCTTCCCTGGTTCATACTTTTTTAATAAAACAACATGTTGCTTGATACTCTTGTGAATTGAAGATGTTGTGAACGGAACACGTGACGCGTTCTGAAAGTAGTTGCGTTGGATGTGCTGTCGGGATGATTCGAGGTCTGATCAATTTGAGCGTGGCGGGCTCGTCGGTTCACCAACGGCGGACATTATAGCAGCAAAGATGTTCAGACGGTTTTCCGGTTCGGAAACGCAAAATAGTCAATCCATGGGAAAAGGGGCTACAAATGATATGGACACGGAACTAAATTAGACATTTAATAATAGTTTGGGGATCACGGATTACATTGAACAAATTAAAAATGAGAGACCGTACTGTAAATTCAGTCAAGTTTTAAGAACCATTTATATCATTTTTCCCAATTTTTTAATATCGTGATTTTTTGTCACTGAATTACCTCTTCCTTTTCCATGTTAACATTTCCCAAAAGACCACCTATAATAAATAGTTTATATTTTATTTATTTATTTTAGTTCTATGGATTTTGTAGTGATGTGCTTTTATTTTCATAATTTTCCAAACGAATTTAAAATCACACTCAATGCATTGGTAATGTCTAATTTCCTCCTGGTTTCCAAAAAAAAAATTTAAGAAAAGTGAAAACCCTAAAATTTATAATCCGAAATTCCCATCAACTAAATGTTCTTCTCATCTCGCTCTCACCTTTTTTGAAATTGTTTCTGTATCCCTCACTCATGTTCTCGACTCTCAAGCTTAATGCTCATTGACTTACGGCCACGTCTCCGACTTCCTCTCTCACTCTAGGTCACTTCCATTTGGGTGAAACTTGGTGAGACCAGTTCCATGGACCCACCCGAAAGTCGGACCAAACCAGCAGTTTGGATTTTTTGAAACTGGTCTTGGGTACTGCCCGCCCAGACCATGCACCTCCCTACCCTACACTAGGAGTGTCAAAACCGAATTGAAAAATCAAACCGAGATACAAACTGAATCAGAAATTTTGTGCATTTTGGTTCGGTTTCGGTTTTTGGTTTGGATACACAAAACAAACCATTATTTTTCTTTCAGTTCGATTTATTTTAGTTTGGTTTGGATCAAATCGAAACCGAACCGAAAATAACCTATGGTTTTTACCCTAAAGCTGAAAGGGCTAAAACCACAAAGGGCTAAATCCTCTCTCTTGCTCCCTCGATGTTGCTCAGCTCAGCCCCTCTCTTCGCCGTGCTGGCACCTAGACACTATGGCCATGCGGCATTCTGCAACGGCAGCCTTGCGACGAAGAGCTGGCGAAGATCTAGCAGAAGTGGTGCTCGAACAAGCGAGATTCTGTAGTTCCTGTGATCGACAAGGAGAACTCGGACGAAATGGCTCAAATCCGAGGCGGATGCGATGTGGGTTCACAAGCGCAGGTGGGAAAAGTTGCTGTTTTGGTTTATCTGTACTCGTATCTTACCTCGTTCGCATTGGAGTATGCGTGCATCGGTTTTGGTTTCGGCGATGACGACCAAAGCGAATCTCGGACACCCATATGAAAAAATAGAGCATCGAAAAAACAGAAATACCCAATAAGATTTATTCTAGAACCAACACGAGAAAGCAAGGGAAGGCAAAGGGCGGTGGAGGGATTAAGTGACGGAGAGACCCATCTTGAGAAGGATCAAGATTTGCCAAGTGCAAGAGCGTGCGAGCATGAGGAGACAGATGATGAAGAGGAGGAAACAGAGGAAGTGTTGGTGGTGCCCCTTCGGCTTCCCTTTTCTTGCTTTGCTTTATCGCTTGCGTCACTAGGGGCACCAAGGAAAGAAGAAAAAAGAAAAAAAAAGGGGAGGGGGCTGCGGGAGAGAGAAGTGGGCGAAAGCAACTGGGTCTGAATGCCCTCTTCTGCCTCTCCACACTTTCAAAAAAAAATAATAGAAAATCAAAAATTGAGCTGAACCAAACCAAACTAATTTTTCGGTTCGGTTCATATTCTGTTCAAGGCTAATTCGGTTCGGTTCAAAGCTGTACCTTTAACGGTTCGGTTCGGTTCGGTTTTCCAAAAAAACCGAACCGAACCAAGCCGTTTACACCCCTACCCTACACTATCTCGTAGTTCAAGCCTTGGTGGGCCTCAAGCCCACGGTCCAGCCCATTATCAATCACAAGCCTTTTCCCAGTTATGTCTTTTCGGTGCGTGTCTCGTCGCGAGCGAGCGGCCCCCCGGAGACCAACTTCTCCATGACCGCACCAGCAAACGGCAAATCCCTCTTAAACCTCTCGAGCGCACTCCAGCAGCGCCGCCGCCTCCGCCACCTCTACGCCTTCCCTCCGCCGCAGGCGCCGTCACCGGGACTCGTCCCAGCTCTGAAAACCCCCGACGCCGACGGCGCCAACGGTTTCGGCCCCCCAGGTGATCTGTCTGCGCCTGCGAAGTTTTGAACTTTTGATGCTCTGTCGTTAGGCTCTTTCTTCGGAGTCTTCACTCGGTCTCACATGCTTCGCATTCCGGTCCAATGGAGCAGTGTGTTTGCTCCAATCCAACTGGGTCTTCTTCGGTTGTTCGAAGCAAAGACATTGGATCTCTGTATTCTTAAAAGTGTCGATTTTTTGCTGGATTCATTGTATTTGTTGGATCCTGCCAAGTGAAAATAATGGGATTTTCCCAATCTTCTGTGAACGTTAAGCATGAATTCTAGGGCTCTATTTGGTCCCAGAATAGTACAGAAGATTTCGCATATGCAGTTCAGCTCTCGAACACTGTGCGACCGTGGCTTCCGCGGCGGTAAAATCAAAGAGGAATTCGAGTGCGCAGAGGAACCTTTGAAGAAGATGTGGGTGACCGATTCTGATTGCTTTATGGACGATGCGCGTATTTTAAGCGAGTATGAATCGAGCGGCGAGGAGTATTACTCGACGAGGCAGAACTTCTGTGCTAATGCCAGGGTTGATGCGGAGAAAGTCCTGCGGATTCTTCGACAGGATGGTCCAGGTTTTGATGTGAAGGTATATTTAGAGGAACTTCGGATAAGAGTTTCGGGGCTTCTCGTGAGGGAAGTCCTTTTGGGCATATTGAGAAGCACCGAGTTTGCTAATAAGAGCAGGTGCGTGAAGCTGGGGTATAAGTTCTTTGTATGGTCGGGTATGCAGGAGAATTACAGGCATACGACAGATGCATACCACTTGATGATGAAGATCTTTGCAGAGTGCGATGAGTTCAAGGCAATGTGGAGACTAGTCGATGAGATGATTGAGAAAGGATTTCCAACGACTGCTCGGACATTTCATATATTGATATGTACGTGCGGAGAGGTTGGCTTGGCCAGGACAGTTGTGGAGAGGTTTATAAAGTCCAAGGTGTTTAATTATAGGCCATTTAAACATTCATATAATGCTATCTTGCATTCCCTTGTTACCCTGAAGCAGTATAAATTGATCGAGTGGGTTTATCAGCAGATGTTAACTGAGGGTCTTTCTCCTGACATCTTAACTTATAACATACTTATGTGCGCAAAGTATAGGCTAGGGAAATGGGATCAATTTCACAGATTGCTTGATGAGATGGGCAGGCGTGGGTTGTCTCCAGATTTTCATACATATAACCTACTTCTTCATGTCCTCGGTAAAGGAGATAAGCCACTTGCAGCTCTTAATCTCCTTAATCACATGAGGGAAGTGGGGCTTGATCCCAGTGTTCTTCACTTCACAACGTTGATGGATGGTTTGAGCCGAGCAGGGAATTTAGATGCCTGCAAGTATTTCTTTGATGAAATGATAAAAAATAAATGCAAGCCTGATGTTGTATGTTACACTGTACTAATCACAGGATATGTAGTGGCCGGGGAGCTTGAGAAAGCTGTAGAAATGTTCAACACAATGATTATTGATGGACAGCTACCAAATGTGTTTACTTACAATTCCATGATTCGTGGGTATTGTATGGCTGGTAATTTTGCAAAGGCATGTTCAGTGTTGAATGAAATGGAAGCAAGAGGTTGTAATCCTAATTTTCTTGTATACGGCACTTTGGTGAGTTATCTGCGCAATGCCGGCAAGCTTCCTGAAGCTCACTCGGTAATAAGACGCATGGTGGACAAGGGGCAATATGTCCACCTGGTTTCAAAGTTTAAGGGCTATAAGAGATGTTAAGTTTTGTGCAATGTATGGATGGATCCTCAGGGCAATACTTGAATTCAGTGCCACAGACATTGTGTACAACAGGGACACAGAGTAAAGTATGCACAGACTTTTCTCATTCTACATTTACTACTGTTGCATAATGAATTTCATTTATGTAATTGTTTGATGCCAAATTTCTGTAGGGCAGCATATGGTTTCTCATTTTAATTGATTCATTTAGGTCAAATGGGCTATTCAACCCATGTTACTTTGTAGATGGAAGGTCATCATTCTCATGTCAATTTCAATCAGAAGTATCTGTGCTTATTTCTTAGTGTTTTAGTGCTTGAAGAGTTCAGGATATTAACAGTCATTTTGTAAGCATTTCTAATGTCAGCTAATTTTGTAATGGAAAATGAAAATGCTGCATCGCATGTCGCAGGAATCTTATGTATGTTAAGCACTCTGTTTAAGATATTATTAGTCTCTGTGGGACTACAACCAGAGGGTGAGATGTAAGAACTTTTTCTCCAAAGTAGTAAGACTCCTCTGCCTATGTTGCATTTTAGAGAGATATACTCATTGAGTCTTTGCTTTTACAAAAAGGGAATAAGATTATTTTTTCTTTTTGCTAGGGAAGATTTAAAAGATCATCGTAAGTAACTCTGCCTGTTATTTTGCTCAGATTTATTGCCACTACAAGAGAGCCGTGCAGAAGGTTTCGGGCCTATGCCGATGGGCTAGCAGCTTAATTTAGACGTGTCTGGTGAGCCCAGGTAAGCTTTTGTCTTCTCAGAACATCAGCACTTACGACTTGGGAACTGCTCCCTTCCTTCTGTACACACCTATAGGATAACGCAGCCCTCAAAACTTATGCCTGAAGGGGATTGAAGCATCTCTATCCCCATCAGCGATGTCTCATGGCTGAGATTATCCTGGCAAGACGGTCAAACAATCTGGATCAAGATTCCAATTGGCTAATGTGTGGTTTATATGACTGTTCCTTTTCACTGAAGAGGAGTGCCCTTTATTCAATCTCCTGCTAAACCATTCATCCCCCTAGTTGGTAAGGTTAGATTGGCACATTACACAAGCTAGAACACCATAGGCATTTTCTTGTTTTTCTCCCAATGGGGTTGTTCACATCCTCTGTATTGTCAAAGGCATCTCAATTGAGATGGCAATCAAGTATCCACAAAGTCATTTACCCGACCCAACCTCTATTGAGGCAATCTTAACTCTCGTATTCCTCTGTGAAATTCTTGCAAACTTGTGGGAGCCTAGCTTGTAGTCCAGATCTCGTGTGTGCGCATACGTCTGTGAGACTGTTGGGCGAAATACCAAGTGCAATTACATCAACCGAAACTTGTTTCTTTAGGTTAGTCATAGCTGTTAAGTCCAGTACGTACTGTTTTGGCTGGACATCCACTCTAATAAAGAAAACAGGAGGATCAATAAAGCGAAGGAAAGAGAATGGATTCTTTGTAAATTTTGGTTGTATATTGTTTTTTTTCGGGCAAATTATTTGAGAACCGTGAATCTAAGAAGATCGTGCTTTGGAGGTGGGTTTTGAAAGGTGGCTGGCTGGTCCAAGGTTTGAATTCTAAGAGTTAAAGCATGAAGATGACCCCACCGACTTAAGCATTAGTGCGCGGTGCTCGTGCCCGCCGCCATCATTCATTCCGAACTTTTTCTCGCTACACTACGCCATAAAGCTCCTTCGTCGTGCCTCGTAACATGACATTTGTTTTATTTTATCTCGAAGTCTATAGTACAGTCCCAAATTGATTTAAAAAGAAAAAAGAAAAAAGAAATGTACTTCTTTATGTCTGAAGGGGTCGGTCCATGCACGTCTTTGCGAAGAAAATAATATGTGCAGGAAGATTTGGCGTTGAAATGGGGAAGCGGGCGTGCTTCGTGACCAAATCAAAGTCACCTCGATTGGTCCGTAAGCAAGTGATGGTGGGTCTTGTACGCAACATGTGGAAGGAAATCGATCCCACCTCTCTATATTTTGCCTTTTGTACCCATGTTCTCGTGCGAGGTGAAACTCCTGATGCTTGCGTACGATAGAAGCTGTCGCACGAACTAACTAAAAACGGGCACAGTTTGTCAATTGAACTAACTGAAGCCCAACATACTACAAAAAAAGCTAAATCCGAAAAACAAGTTGGATCAACAAAGCACCAATATGGTTAAACACACATTCTTTTTATAAAAACGGATATGTCAAGTAAAATAAACGGCAGCCAATAGCTGGATCTCATACTATCGTCAGTGATGAGTACATGCTGAAAATTCTTTCACTAGGACATGTACACAAGCATAGCACAGGGGTATCAAATCCCTGAAAACATATTTATTAGTCTTATTAAGTGCCAATTTTTTTTATATTCTCAACACTTAATTGGATTATCAAAACAAAGCCTTGGTTTGTATGAGTTGTTAGTTTATTTCTAGAGGTGAAGCAAATTAAATCGAGAAGTTGGTAAATTAGGGATTGGGTGTTATTACCCTCTTTCTTTTTGGTAGCATATATTAGAAATTCGACTGTTGTGTAATATTGAGCGTTTAAAGACGTGTAAAGTCATTTAAAAGTTATTCACCATTTCATAAATGTTTAACATATTTATTTTTCGCTTTCATAATCAAGTCAGAAGTTGGTAAAATGTCTTATGGCTTGCAAAGGAGAAGGTAACACGGATTAACAACTCCCACTGCACAGGGCGGTTTGTACTTATTATGATACACAAATCATTTTAGAACTTTTATGTCTTTGGCTACACTACAAGTGATTGGTTAATACGCAGTCGAAATGTAAATAAGAATTTAGATTAGACCCCTTTTTGACTAGGTATTGTACCTGGTCAGCGTGAAAAATAAATTCCGCGAGCGATGTGAAAACTTCTGATGTATATGTACGATGGAAGTTGTCACATGAACTAACTAAAAACGGGCACATTTTGTCAATTGATTCCGCCTTTGAATTTCACATCTTTTGGACGGTCCATATAGCAGGCTGCGATGTTGTGTCCAAGAGAACCTTTGGATCCAGTAAATTCACACCATGAGACATTAATTTCGCACGATGGAAATAGTTTGCTCGAGCTGGAAGGTACGCGCGCCATCACCCATTATTTTAAGTAGCTTGTGAATCAAGCAGAGCATAAAGTGATGTGGCCTACCAGCAGCCATAGGCGATGATGCCTGTGATCCCCCCGGATCATTTGGACAGATGCGATCAATCCACACTCGAACGGAAAATGACCCTTGAACAAATGGAATGAGGAAGAGGAAACCCGTACTACTGGACCCGAATCATTAACACAAAACTTTAAGTGCATCAACATTTTCCGAGCGCAACAAAGTGAAGAGAATATCTCTTGCACGGCAATCTCTCTCGGCTACGTGCGCTGGTTATTTACATCGACAGCGACGATTGCAAAGATTGATTTCGCAAGAAAACAAAAGGAAAGAAACATCACCCAATATCGGATGATTACAAGTAAAACCACATAATATGTGTACATGCCTCCTCACTCAGCCTACCTCCACATGGCTAACCCTATTCAGCTGCTTCCACATGGCCGGAACTAAACAAAAAGAAGAGCTTTCTCAGAGCAATCCCACGTTGAATACATCAAAATATACTATATAGCATTAGGAAGAAGCTTGGAAGTAATAAGGATTCGCTCATTTCTTGTCGGATTTCTTGTCGTCTTTCTTTTCCTCTTTCTTGTCGTCCTTCTTCTCCTCCTTCTTCTCTTCCTTCTTCTCTTCTTTGGCCGGCCCGACGGAAATTATGTCCACTTTCCCAACTTTCTTCAGTTTCTTCACCACCGCCACCGTGTCCATTTGGCCTATCACTGTCAGCTTCTGGTCCTTTGTATCCGCCGCTATCGAATCCACCCCTGTTTTTTTTTTTTGTTTTAAATTTAATCCACAGACGACATGATCGAATATACCAGAAAAGAAAAAGATCTTTCTGCCGACTTTAGAAACTCTTGGGAAAATCACAAGGAAGAGCGCTTTGAGCTTAAGTCCAGGAAGATTCATGAACACACAAGAAGGAAGATTCAGAATACCAAAAAGAAATTTTCGTTCTTTTTGGGGGGAGCTTAGCTAACCATATATGTCGGCTGCTGCTTCCATGGCTTTCTGCTTCGTCTTGTCGTCGGTCATGGTCATGATCTTCAACACCACCTTCTGTTGGATGATTCAGAACAGTATGCATGGACATGGATACATTAGATCGAAGTTAAGAGAAACCCAAAACGAAGATCAGAACTAGAGATCGGAGGAAAGTCTGTACCTGCGCCATTCTGGAGGAGGAAGACAATACGGACACGCTTGAATTGACAGAGAATGTGAAAGGGGTTCAGGTTAACGAGAGAGAGGGGCACAGAGAGAGAGAGAGAGAGAGAGAGAGAGAGAGAGAATTGGAATAACAAAGGACGTGCAACCGAAATGAGCGAGGCTTTATATACACTCCTCAGGGGCCATCGCATGTATTTCTTTTTCTCCCAAACGTTACGTAGGATCACTTTGTTTTTTTGTTGGGAGGGCCGGACATGGGACCCAACTTGATACTAATCAAATTTGGCGCTGCCAAAACAATAAATAAAGGGAAAATGACATAAATATTCAATGAGCTTCGGTCAAATGTGTAATATAGTCCATGAATTTTTAATTTATTTAATATAATCTTTAAATTTTAGCTCAATATGGAATATGGACTCTTAACTTTTAATTTGTTTAATGTGGTCCGTTGACTTTTGATACGTGTTCAATTTAGTCCCTAAACCATATAAAAATATTTAATGTTGCCTCTAATATTGAATTAATGGAAGGATAGCATCGAATATCTTCATATAGTTCAGGGACTATATTGAACATGTACAAAAAATTCCGATATCACATTGAACAAATTAAAGGATCAATGACCACATTATATATTGAGTTAAAGTTCATAAATCATTTGTGTCATTGTCCCCAAAAAAAAATAATTATGGAATCAATCGCGGGCTTTTCCGCATTCTAAAATCCACACGGACCGATGACGTCAATTGAATTCGACCCTCATTGAATGTGGATCATCCATCCCCCTAACACATCCTTGCAGTGGTCAATATTTCAACGGGGCTCAACGGGGCTCAACGGGGCTCTGTCCATGTTTAATAAAACTGGAGCAGATTTAAGTTGATTTGCCAAGTTTCTACTTTGGTTAAATTTTTCATTAAATTCATATATTCAACCATAAGAAAATAGTCGTTGCGGGGTACAATGAAATGAATGTCTATCGTATGTCTCTGTCCTGTCGTATGTCTCAGACAAGAAGCCAGACCTCCACAGATCATATTGCTAGTCCTTTGGAATGATTCAACGATGCTGATTACTTCACAGGCCTAAAGCTTATAGGTGGACCCCTGACATCAAATCTAGTGAGTCATCTGGAGCTGGCACATTTGTACCTACTTATTTCGTACTCAAATAATAGTGAGAAAGTTGGAAAATTTATGAATTGCTCGAGAGAGATTACGTTATTTGCAGAAAATTCTTTCTTTGACAATTATGTGCGAATAATGGGCCTTGAAGTCGGAATCTCTGTGAGTAATATACGGGACGGAAATCTTAGGATTCGTGACACATATGGGTGCACACTGTTACTTTTCTAAAAAGTCTGTATCAAAATTTCAACTTTTCTGTAACAATATATATAAAAATGATGTTAGTATGAGTTTATGCCGATTACTTAATACATGAGAATAAATTACATACTATAAAGAGCACCATAGATTGTATTGCTACTTTCTGTTGTCTGATGTGAAATCAAAAGAAAACTATATTTACTGGTGTTTTATGTCCCATTAGAATCATGACTTTGATAGATAATATAACACGATAATATGTTTTATATGTGTATACTATGTTATACTCCAAAAGAACGGTATTTTTCGCAAATTTAACAAAGCTGCGAAAGAAGATTTTTTTTTTTTTGAAAATTGCATGCATACGCATAAAGAACGTAAAAGTACGAGTGTTTTACTAACATAGTTCGGAACAAACCTTTTATTGTTAATGAATGAATCAAATTCAACGGCTCTCCACACCAGGAATGGAGTCGTCAAGATGGCTTTGTGACAATGATACATCATAGGAGAAGGGCAACTTTTCAAACCCAATTTTCCATATTCCAGCATTAATCTAAGATGATCTTAATTTTTATTCGGTACGAAAATGTCGACTATTTCTTGAAAAGTACCTAAATAATTAAAGCTGGGAAAGAAATTTGACTATCGGCACTCGGCAGTATAGGCTCACCAAGATTTTCACCCTTCATCTCGTTTTGATTGGATGTTGGGGAAGAAAATCGACTCAAAAGACATCATAAGGAGGAGAAAAAAACATCACGCGCGAGGTAAAGAAGATGAACTTTTACATGGTTCATTTTCAAGAACATTGACAACTGCCCGAATATATCGATTGAATAGAACCAAATCAATCGAGTCTATCGCAGTCGAATTGATTCAAGGTGTCAACCTATGTTTTATATGGTTGGAAACGAGCATATTTCCCTTTTTTTAACCAAACCTAACCGGTTTGATTCGGTTGTTCATGTTATTATGGACTTTTGACACAGCCTCTAGCTAGCTAGTGCCCGCGCGAGCAATCAAAGTGCTTGCCAAGAGAACTAAATCTGTCAAAACTAACAATCTTGAATATAATAGAACATCCATCAGACTAGAGTTTCTGTCGCTACGAACCGAATTCAAAAGGGAATACCGAGAGCAAAACTAACTTCAAAGCAGCAAGAACTAGTTAATTTCACATAATGGTGCAAGCATGTGGATTATCGTCACTGAAGAGAGAAGCAAAGGCCTCGTCGGAGGCGACGGCGACCGAGTAGACTGCGGGAGTGTGGAAGAAAGTGTGGACGCCGGAAGAAGCTCCGATCCTGTGGGCATCATAGTAGTATTGGTTGACTATGTAAGAAGGGTATTGATAAAACGAAGCGAAATGAGAGTGTCCCGGAAAAGGCCATGGCTCCGCCGCTTTCCCTGCTCTTTTAATGGCCTTCAACACCTTCTTCTCCTCCAATCTGTAGCCTCTGGCGGTCAGTTTCTGCATCTCCATGTCCACCTCCACTTCTTCTACTCCTGAAAAGTTGGGTTTTCCCGATCAGCGAGAATTAAAGGTCGCATAGGTTCGGGGCTTCGACTAGAGAAAAAGCTAGTAGCTAGTGCCACTCACTATATGTATGACTCACAGATACGCACAATCAAGTGGATGGCTTGGTTTAGGAATGATAATTTGGTTTAAAATGTCTATGAAGATTTCCACAAAGAGAGGACTGATAGTTTTGGTCATCCTGAGATTATTCAACATTGTTTAGAAGTTAAGACAAGCGACTTTTAATCATGTCAATTATCGCGTGGAACATAATCACGTGACAACCAAGGGTGACAAGTTTTCACAAGACAACAGCCGAGGAGAAAAAAGGAGAATGATGATGGAAATACTGAGACTTATAATGTTAAGTCACGAAGTAACGTGCTGCTCACCAATCAAGTGCTCGAATAAAACCTATTTGCTAAAATATCTAATCATAGTTTGACTTGCAGAGAAAGGCATTTGGGTGTGTATGGTGGCACGTATGGTACATGTAGGAGAGCTTCATGTCCAAGAAGATGAAAACTATATTCATAGAGCATAGTAGTCTAGTGAGGACTCAAGCATCGAAGAAGTAGAAAGGTCAGTCTTCTTCAGTCATGTCCAGAAGTACGTCAGATTTATCGTGAGTTCGTTCATTAGCAGTTTGGGCAAATGGCAGCTCCTATATTCAGACAGAATCGAGCCTCCACGAACGCACCAAAAGGACCATCTTATAAAATAAGATAGCAATGTGTGAAGAAATGAAGCAGAATATTTGCACCTTTGAGCTTGAAGAGAGCTCTCTTCAACTTGGCTGCACATCCCTCGCAGTCCAGGTTCGGCACTCGCACTTCCACCATCATCTGCAATTTTTCCCTGATCAGTCTTATCTTCAGTTTACCTTAATATAAATTTAAGAACTCCTATGGCAGTATTGACTGTGTGTGTGTTTGTGAATATGAGAGAGAGAGAGAGAGAGAGAGAGAGAGAGAGACTCACAGACATAGTGCTACGAGTATGAAGAAGCTTTCAGAAGCCCTTTGGGTTCTTGAAACCTTTCTCCGTTGAGAGAGAGAGAGAGAGAGAGAGAGGAGTCATTAATTTAAAACGGCAATCCTGGGAACGAAGGCATGGCATCATTGGGTCTTAAAAATCCAAAACCAGAGATTGAGAGAGATGTGTCACGCGTGCAATGGAGTGGGAAATCGTGAATTAAGTTCTCATGCAATGGCAGGCCCAACCCCAAGTCCAAGAGAGAAAAAGCATCAAGTGTGCCTGGTTTGCCATGCTCTCTCTGAAATCATGACAACTACTCCGAAGTGCCAAACATTATAATTGTGGCCCATATATTCATCACGCCATCGCGAACCTCCATTTGAATCTAAAATAAGATTGTGATGTCGGAAAGTGGCTCCCTTTAGTAACCAAAACAAGGAGGAAAAGAAACGAAGATGTGGCCGATTCTATCTCCTTATATTCATCTCATCTGAAGATTATACTATAACATCATAATGCTTACACTTAAATGTCAAGAAATAGTCAAAGACTCTCACTGAGACGTTGAATTAACTTCTACATACGGGGGAAAAATCTTGAGAAAAGCGAAACTCCTTTTGCTCTGTCTCTCTCTCTCTCTCTCTCTAGTTAGCTTTTTTTCTTCTTTTGCTTTTCCCGAAAAAGGGTCGTGTTGGGGACAGAGGCTGACGACTGGAGAGGCAGTATTCCCAACTTTGGAGTTCATCTTCTGCACAACGTCATCATCTCTGTGTTTACTGCTCAAGCTCATGATTAGTCAGCAAAGTTGGTGATATATCGACCGAGGAAAACACAACACGACTCACCAGCTAAAATATTCGGACGGTCCAAGATGAGCGAGCACAAGGCTGGTGTTGATGTTGATGACTGACGATGGTGCTTATATTCTCTCTTCAAAAAGCTGCATTACGTTGGAGTTGGAACAGAGGCAGAACAAGAACGAAAAGAGTTCACCCCAAAATTGTCTCTTCTGCCCTTCTGCCCCTCGGGAACTCATGAGAGAGAGAGAGAGAGAGTGATGATGTAAGGATGTGGTAGGTTTTGCCCTTGCTTTGGGACCATAATGATCTCTGTAATCCAGTTGTTCCGTTGTAGAAACGACACGGTTGCTGTGGCTGGGGTCCTGCCACTGTGAAATTCGACAGCCTTTTGGGTCCATAACAAGCAAAGCATCTGCTATGACTGTTGTTCTGGCAACATAGTCCTAACAAATCAATCACACTGGCTGGGCATTTGAATCAGTGATTAAGGAAAGGCAAAGAGATTTCTCGGTCTTTTTAGCTGATTAGCCGGTAAGGTAATTGCGAGAGCAAATGAAAGGGGGAAGAAACGAGTAAACTAGAAAATGAAAAGCGCCAACATTTCTTTAAACGATGCCGAAGACCAAAGGCTCATTTCTGGAAGGTTGTGATAAACGCTAGTACATGTTGTATTATGCACAGATCTCGAGAATTAATGTTTCCACTGTCCGCTAAACCAGAAAGTTTATGCAAAAGGCTCTGTTCGTTACGTATTATGTCATCCATAGGAACTCCTCGATTCAAGAAAGTTGTTATCCTCCTTTTCGCACCACTAAATATGATGTGTGTCTTGTTAATTTTATCGTTATCGTGTCATCTTGTTAGCTTTGGGTTTAAATAGCAAGAATGGAAGAGAATCTTCAGTTGTTAAAAAAAGGGTTTTACAATTGGTGGTGGTGTTGGGAGCACGCAACAGAATCCCAATACATTCATTCGAGGAGATCACCAAGAGGAGGTTCAAGTCTGAGCCCATTAACATATTCCGTTGTACATGTCTTCACTTAAAAATTTAAATTAATTAGTGAGTTATGAGTCAATTAAGATATATTAACTGCTCTACACCACATCGATTTTATGATACGTGACTTTTCTAACACAACTCATATGAGCATCTCAACGGAGCACTATAAGGCGTATAGTTTATGGTTTCTTCTACTGCTCTCTCCAAGGATCATTTCTATCTCTAGTCGTAGGGCATTACAATCGCCTTAGAAGATTTCACTGCGCAAGTACAGCCAGGTTTTAAACCTTTTTCAAGTCACAAATGTTGACCGTCATAATTTGCTTTACAGCTGCATAGTCCTAATTGTAAGTAAACTTGCCGCACATCTAAACGATTATGGAGAATTCTACAGAAAAAGAAACTTTATATGCATCCTAGATTTTCCTAGAAATTGGATCAATTATTTTAACACATCTCATTACCAATAAGTAAGACAAAAAGATTTCAAACTTTCTTCTCCACGTTGCTTCTAAGACAAACAGTTAATCCGTTGAATCTTACACACCTCGATTTACAACGACCTATTTAAGTAGATGAAGAAATTCCCTTCAACATTCAAAGGATGCAAACAAAACGAGGACTCCCAAGATTCGTTGCAAAAGGAAGGGGGTTAATTCAAAAAAAAAAAATACCAATTTTAGGCCGAGGGACAATTTTGGCTCGAATTTTTTTTTTATTCTGTAAAAAAGTATCAACTTTAGGTTGAGGGACAATTTTAGCTCAAACCTTTTTTCATTTTATAAAAAAGCATCAACTTTAGTTCAAGTGATAATTATGGCCCAAACTTTTTTTTATCTCATAAAAAAGCACAAACTTTCACTTAAATCCAAAATCTGGCATCCATTGACTTAGAACTATTGATTATCTAACTTGACTATTCCACCTTAATAATAAATCCACGTGGCTTGCTGATTGGATTTAAAGCAATATTCATTGTCTTATTCTCTAAGCCATAATTTAAAGAATAACGGTAAAACAGTTCGTCTTTTTCACTTCACCGGCAAGTCAAAAATATCTCTAGATTAAATCTCTTTGGCCAGACGTAATCTGAAGCTAACAATCGCTTATTGACAGACGTCATGGACGAGATTCGCCAAACTTACTACCATAACCTTTTTTCTTAAATAATGGTGACTTTAGACAAAAAGTCAACAGGGGCCAGATTTGGGATCGGGGTGAAAGTTGGTTATTTTTTATGAGACAAAAAAATTGGGGTAAAACTTGTCTCTCGACCTAAAGTTGGTGTTTTTTTACAGGACAAAAAAAAGTTCGGGCTAGAATTAACTCTCTACCTAAAGTTGATGCTTTTTTACCGGGACAAAAAAAGATTCTGATTAGAATTGTTCCTCGACCTAAAATTGATGTATTATTTTGCGAACGAGGCCAGAAGGAAGAAGTCCTGCTCGTTTCCGACCAGAGCAGTAAATGCTAGATTTGTTCAGACAGGGAGAGACGAACAGAAACCCCCTCGAAACTGCAAGTCTGGAAAAGAATTGCATCACGTGCCACTCACTGGGGAGCTCGTTCTCGGCCTCTTGGGCCTGCTTTCGGACAGCACCCACTCACCCCGTCCGGGCCTCTTCTACGCAAAGGGAAGCCTTCTTCCAAGAATCTCCCGCCGAAACGACTCGAGCGTGCTTTGACCTCGCAACAACAAAGAAAAGAGAGGGAAAATCTTGTCCGAAAGGGCCCGAACACCGGTTCATTAGGACTTGTTCTCACAAGACCCATTAAAAGCAGCAGCAACATTCATCTCTCTCTCTCTCTCTCTCTACTCGTTCGAGTTTGTCCCTGGCGAGAGACCCTTTCTTTGTCCTCTGCCAATTTATAAATACGATTCTGTCAGCAATGAAGAAGAGAAGAATGTGGAATCCTACGAATTGTTACAGTAATTAATCACGAGATCCAACTGGAGTTTCTTCCTGGACCCGGAACCACTGAATGGGATGGATCGCAACCGTTCATTTTGTGGATCCCGAGCCAGCCCGCACATGGATCTCGCCTCTCGGAGTTCTGCTCCCTTTTAAGCTGGAGCTCCGTAAATTTGTCTTTTTGCCTAAGCTTGAGTCCTCTGAGATCCAAACTCTCAGTTCTTTCTTTTCCTCCCCTTTTGCAACCAGAAGAGAGAAAGATTTCCTCCCCCCCGACTGGTACGACAGCAACGACTTTTGTCTCAGCTTCTGTGTCCTTTCGCACTCCAAAAAGACTTGTTTTAGTCAAGCAAAAGCTTCCGAGCAGGGCATTATTAATCCAGGAACAGGACAGCTTCGCCGAAAGAGAGTTTGGAGATCTCGGCGGATGATCATGTGGGTCTTATTTAGAAAGTGAGGAGGGGAGCGAGAAGGGAACAAGCATGCATAGGCTACAGAGGTACGTGTGGTATGGATCTGGGGTTTTCCGTCATTTGTCGGACTCCATCTGCAGGACCTTCCTCAAGTCCCCAGCTCGCTCCTCCGCCGTCTTCCTCGTCGTCACCTTCCTCCTCGTCAGCGCGTTCCTCTCCACGCGCCTCCTCGACTCCTCCTCCTCCTCTGTAAGTACGTCACTTCCCTAATTTGTCAAATGCCTTCACCTTTTTTTAATCACCAATAGCATTTATTTTCACCGTACTTCTGATATGACATGCGCACTCGCAGTTCATCACTCCATTTGCAGTTTCAACTCTTTGCAAATCAGTTGTCGCATGGGTCTCTTTCATTCCTTTTGTTAATTACATCAATGAACCATCGTGTGTTTACATGGAAAAACAAGAACAAAAAAGACTCCTTCGTGAATAAACTTCGATGGTCACGATTTCCCAAGCCATGACCGGTTGTTCGGCAACATCGCTCAGCAGCTCCGGTCAGTACTCACCGTCGATCTGGGGCGTGTTGGGGAACATGTCGAACGATCTAGAAACGATTCTCGCTATTATGTTCACGCTTTTAGTTTGATGGGGTTCTTGCCAAAAAAACAATTGAGCTCTAGGGTAGTGAGTGAGTCGTGACACGCGACGCAGGGTGTCGGTGACCGAGCCAGGTCGGGTCGTTTTCGGGGACGCGCGTCTTCTCCTCGTTTGTCAGTAATCGGGACGGAACTGAACGACTCGTTCCATGATTACCGCCTGATTTTCCTATCCATCCGTAGAATTTCTTATGTCCAAAAGTAGCTCGTGTGTGGGGTCCCGCGACAACTGTTTCTGCCTGCCATTGTCAACCCATTTCTAAGGAATCTGCCTGGCCCACGGGATTCTTAACTTTGATCATCGGTGTCGTGAACTAACGATGGAAACACTGCACTCTCAATGCTGTTTAACCGTGTAATTAGTGCTTTGTAATCTAGATAATTCCACGATAAGCATGTTCAATTAGTGCACTGAACACTCATCGATGCTGGTGTGCTCTCTATGTTGACACTTGACAGTCTATCAGTGCGGCACCGAGGTCCATCGTCAACATTGCCACGAGCCACGTGTACCCTCGCAAGCCCCCTGCAATCCCCAAGAAGCCCCGGAAGAAGCTCGAGATCCCCCTAGACTGCGCCTCCTACAGCCCCAACCGAACATGCCCCTCCAACTACCCCGCTTCTCTCCGGCCGGAGCAAGGTCTCGACCCTTCGTCGGCTGCCGCGTGCCCGGAGTACTTCCGATGGATCCACGAGGACCTCAAGCCGTGGGCCCGCACGGGCATCACGAGGGACGCGGTGGAGCGGGCCAGGAGGACCGCCAACTTCAGGCTGGCGATCGTGGGCGGGAGGGCCTACGTGGAGACGTATCAGAAGTCGTTTCAGACGAGGGATGTGTTCACGTTGTGGGGGATCCTGCAGCTGCTGCGGAGGTACCCGGGTCAAGTGCCCGACTTGGAGCTCATGTTTGACTGCGTCGACTGGCCGGTCGTTCATTCGAGGCTATACCGCGGGCCCAGTGCCATAAGCCCGCCACCTTTGTTTAGGTACTGTGGAGACGATGCCACGCTTGACATTGTCTTCCCTGATTGGTCCTTCTGGGGCTGGTAAGACTACTTCCGTTCCCTTCTTTGAAATTATTATCATGGGTCTTGGTGTGACGAACATTACTAAAAGATGTCGGTAACTCACATGTGATGTGATCCGTGCTGTGTAGGCCTGAGGTTAATATAAAACCGTGGGAGTCTTTATCAAGGGACCTCAAAGAAGGCAACAAGAGGGTTAAATGGATGGATAGGGAACCTTATGCTTATTGGAAGGGCAATCCGGCTGTTGCTGCCACCAGGCAAGACCTTCTCAGATGCAATGTATCTGACAAACAAGACTGGAATGCTCGTGTTTTTGCGCAGGTATATATATGACATTTAAATGTGGTTCTTGGGCCGTGGCTTGATATAAGAACTAATGTAATGCATTATGCTTTTGGAAATAAAAGAAGATGGTTTCTGTGTGGTTTCAAAAAAGATTGGTGGTGTACGCTGTAGTTGATAAGATGGACAAACTTGTGCATTGTAATGGCAGCATTGAAAGAGGGCAATGCACTTATGAAATGGGTTAAAATCTTTTTCTCAAACAGATGCGTTGTCATTTGTGGAGCTTTAGAGAACGTTTGGAACGTTTGGTAGCTACATATTTTTGTCATATTCAAGTTTCTTTAAGTAAGACAACTGGACAAGATAGATCCCCGCTATATCTACAGAACGGTCAGCCAGTCATGCGGAGCATTGTGATAAGATCTGAATGCTATGTGCAGGATTGGATCCGAGAATCACAGCAAGGATACAAACAGTCGGACTTGGCAAACCAATGCATTCACAGGTGAAGCCGAATCTTCATGTTAACTTCTCTCCGGATCATGTGGTCTTTTTCAGTTCTGTCTCAATTCCATTCTTCCTTTGTACTGATTCGTACATTGTGCTCCCTTATAAACAGATACAAAATATACATCGAAGGGTCGGCATGGTCAGTCAGTGAAAAGTATATCCTGGCTTGTGATTCGGTCACTTTCGTGGTCAAGCCCCATTACTACGACTTCTTTACCCGAGGTTTGATGCCGGTCCACCACTACTGGCCCATTAGGGAGGATGACAAGTGCAGATCCATTAAGTTTGCCGTAGACTGGGGAAACAGCCACAAGCAAAAGGTAATATTTCTAAATTCTGTAATATTTAGCTAGTTCATTAGATACCAACACTACTGTACTGTTCGATGCAATACAACAAGTTCCCTTGCCATGATAACTAGTTGCATATGATTTTGGTTCTCAGATCATCATTGTGGACCGGACTTTCTTTCTCAGGATTGAACTTGGATTTTTCACTGAATACCTTTCCTTATTCATCATTTTCAATAATTAGGCACAGGCCCTTGGGAAAGCGGCAAGCACTTTTGTACTAGAAGAGTTGAGGATGGACTTTGTGTATGATTACATGTTTCATCTGTTGAATGAGTATGCCAAGCTGTTGAGGTTCAAACCTGTCGTGCCCAAGAACGCAGTGGAATTCTGCTCCGAGCACATGGCTTGCCAGGCCAACGGGTTGGAGAAGAAGTTCATGGAAGAATCGCTGGTGAAGGGACCTGCCGATACATATCCTTGCAAATTGCCTCCTCCATATGATGCTCCATCGCTCTACGCGATCCGCAGAAGAAAAGAGAACTCGATCAAGCAAGTGGAGATATGGGAGAACAAATACTGGGACGGTCGAAACATGTCCTAGAAAAGTCGGCTCTTTGTACATTTCGCATACATGTACGATGAATTTGTTTTTACGGCACATCTAAAGTCTTTTCAACTTAACAGCAATAGCAGGTAAGCAACATATATACCGTATTCTTAGATTCATACAAAGATGAGGTATAATACCAGGATATTCAGATATTTGAGTCACCTTCCCCTGTTTCCAGATGCACACAGCATGTGTAAGGCTTATTATAGTGAACTGCGGGAATTATATGTATGTTTTGGAAAAAAACGTCAGTCCATCGTCTGGCTGCATCAGTAAGATTTTGTGAAAAAAGAGAGAAGCAAAAAGATCATGTGTTTTCACAGTGGTTGTCTGCAGAGGAGTTTGAGAACTTTCTCGCTACATGTTTCTCTCCATTGAGTGCGCATGTGGACATAGGGCTACGTATCAATGTATACTAAAAATTTGACCCGCGCAAAAATAAGTAGATTAACAACAAACAAGTTGATAACTATTTTCTCAGTAAATAAAAAAAATAAATTTGAAACATCGCCTATAGTTATTACCACAGTCACTTTTACCGAAGTCAAAATAAAAACGGTTCATCATTTGACTTCAGGGTTTTGCATGTCTAACTATGTGAAATTGTTGCGGGAAAAGTGAGTCCAAAATAAAATGTCTTTTCCGTTCAAGTGCCGCGTTTACTTAATTTCACTAATGGTGAGTGATAAATTGATGATTCCTTAAAGTTTTAATCAATAGTTGCTTTTCATTTAATGTAATTGAATATGATGGTCTCATAAAGCATAAGAATTATCTCATAAAGCATTAATAATCAGAAACTTCAATGTGTTTTTTCCATTGGCAAGTTCAACATGCTATTTTAAATTTATTGACTAAGTATAGATACAATATGCTTTATTTTATAAATGGCAAAATGACACTACAAGTGCCATAAGTTGTGTACGGAGGTCACTTTAGTGCCATAACTTTTTTTTAGATCACTTTGGTGTCAAGTCGGAGGAAAAAAAATTACTTAAGTGCCAACTCCGGTAAGTTTGATCGGAAATTCGGCGTGGCATTTTTTATTAATTTTTGACGGCGGCATGGCTCGCCGGAGGATAAGTCAGCGTGTACAGTCATCATTTTTTATTTTAAATAATTTTTTTACTTTTTTTTTCCTCCTCTTTCCTCTTTCCTTTTTCCTTTCTTTGTTTTTTTTCTTTTCTCCTCTCGCCAGCTGGTTGCCGTTGGCCGAGCCGGCCACCGGTGAAGCCCGGGAATGGCTGACCAAGGGCGGCCTTGCCCATGGCCGGCGAGGGGCGGCCTCGCCAAATCTGAGCAAGGCGACTCTCGCCGGCGATAGGCGAGGCCGCCCCTCACCCATGGTCGGCAAGGGGTGGCCTCACCAGATCTGGACGAGGCGACCCACGCCGACGACAGGCGAGGCTGCTCCTTGACCATGGCCGGCGAGGGATGGCCTCGCCAGATCTAGGTGAGGCGACCCTCGCCAGCAACTGGCGAGGCCGTCCCTCGCCGGCCATGGGCGAGGCCGGCCTCGCCAGATCTGGGCGAGGCGACTCTGGCCGGTGATAGGTGAAGCCGCCGCTCGCCCATGGTCGGCGAGGGGCGGCCTCGCCAAATCTGGGCGAGGGGCGACCCTCGCCAGCGACAGGAGAGGCCACCCCTCGCCGGCAACAGACGAGGCCGCCCCTTGCCAGATCCGGCGAGGGCGGCCTTGCCAGATTTGAGTGAGGCGACCCTCGCCGGGGATAGGCGGGGTCGCCCCTTGCCCAACCCTTCCCGGGCTTCGTCAGTGGCCGGCCCGGCCACCGGCAACCGGCCGGCGAGGGGGGAAAAGAAAAAAAGAAAAGAAAGGAAAAAGGAAAGAAGAGGAAAAAAAAAGAAAAAAAGGAAAAAAAATCATTTAAAATAAAAAATACTGATTGTACACACTGACTCATCCTCTGGCAAGCTATGTCGGCGTCAGAAATTAATAAAAAATGCCACGTTGGATTTCCGGCCAAACTTATCGGAGTTGGCACTTAAGTAATCTCTTTTTCTCTGACTTGGTACCAAAGTAATAAAAAAAAAATTATGGCATCAAAATGACCTATGTATACAACTTATAGCACTTGTAGTGTCCTTTTGCCTTTTATAAACTTTTTTTTGCTTTTGAATCTAGTTGAAGATATAATAGTTGGGATGCTCATTAATAAAAGCAATTCATTATAACTATTTGTTGTCTAGATAATATCTATCCTACCAATTTAAAAAGGTTACTAATCGCAATGTTTTTCCATGGAAGATTTTTCTTTTGATTTTTTGATTTTCTATGATTTTCATATAGGTCCCATTATATTTTTTTGATGTAATTACATAGATAATCCTTGAACTTTACTTCAATGGTCCATAAGGTCAGTAAACATTTCTTTATTTCAATCCAATTCTTGAACTTTCAAAAAAATCTGCTCAATATAATTCTTCCGTCACGTATATCGCCATGTCACGAGCACATTTTTTTGACACGGCCTGCCACGTTAGGGTTTATTGGATCACAATAATGATGTGCGGTCAACGATGCATTGAACCGCATCTATGTACGAACAAAAGCGGACCATTTATTCATCCAATCTGAAGATATATCTTCACCACGATAATACATGGAAGACTATCCCATACACAATATCTGGATTATGGACCGGTGCTTGGGTGACTGATCCTACATACACACACTTAATTATAAGGACTCTATAGATTAAAGCTCTCCCGTCAAAGCCATGCATGCACACACGCCAGAACGTTAACGCAGCACTCGAAGACGGGTATCTACTTTTTGATCAAACCGATCTACTACATCGTAGTACGTCTGTTCTGAACCAAGGCCTGCAAACTTCCACATCTGATCGGTTTTGAGGAAAGTCGATTAGTAAGGAGACATTGCCGGGGCAACCATAAACTTGACGGGGTGGATCATCGGCCCTGGAGCAGCCATGCCTGAGCTCCGGATCTCTGCCATTCCTCTCCGGGTGTCTTCTCTCCCCGCTTCACAGAGTTTAGGAAGAAACACTCCTGCACAGTGCAGCAGAAGGGGAGAAAACCTATGAGATTCGTATGTTACAAATAGAGAAAACCGAGGGCTTGGTCATTATGTCTCGACTTTCTCCCGACAAATCGAGTGTGCATGTACTTTGGTATCAAATCCAGAGAAGAAATGCATTTGAACTAATGCAATTCAATCTTTCACGGTGTATAGAACCATGGCTAGTCACCTGTTCTATATATTTTGCTCTCGTTAATATCATCATATTTTCATATATCATAACTTATAACCTTTGTAGCCCCACATATTACATATGTCAGGTCCGGTTGTTGTCTTTTTGTTAAGTAATTTCTGCGCGAGGGAGAGTTCTTATAAAATGGATTCCTTCAAACAATATTGATAATTAAGAAGATTCACTCTGCAACGTATATGACCATTTTTCTGTTACCTTCACCCGCAGCAAGATTGAAGTAGAGATCGACAATGTTAGGGCAACTTCCATAGCACTTGGACGAGCAAAGCTGTTGTGCAAAGCGAGGCTCCAACAGAGCATCTGATGCGATTCCTAGAGTTCTACGCTCAACCCCACATGATTCGACGCACTGATCTGTCTCAATGTAGTCCCTCAGGCCCCCGGCTTCAATGCCTGATTGGCGACAAGTGTATGGTTCCTCCCCGCTCCTTCTCACCTGCTTCTCCAGCACGCAACGCTTGCCGGAGGATGACACTGCGAATGCGCATGAGTCGCGGTCGAGATTTTCACACACTATTCCTCCTGCATGGATTATTCCATCAGATTGTATTAGTTCGCACATGTCCTACCAAAAATTAGATTTCAACATAACATGCATATAAAGGAACATGCATTCCAACGATCTAGAATGCAAGTGTAAGTACCTTGGCATTTGTTATTACTTTTAAATATCATAGAAAATATCATCTGAAATTTCATGTAAACTTTCTTTCTCTTGCCCTCGGCTACAAGTGTATTTTAGTAACATCTCTGATATGCCAAGTTTCTATTAAGTTCAGTGTCAGCAGAAAAAGTTCGCTATAAGTGTCGTTAGTCCATGAAATGCATAAAATATATTAGCAAATGCGAACTAATTAAACACACGTCTTCCGAGGCTCGTAAGGACTTTTTCCTACATGATATGCCTAACAAAGATCCTTAACGACATTGAAACGGGCTGGTGTGAAATAGCGGTGCGTACCTAGTGTTCCGGTGACGCAGATGGCGAGTGTAAGAGTGAGGATCACAGCAAGAGTGTTAAAGCTCAGACTCGAAGCCATTTGGAAGCGCTTTTGACGGAAGAAGGAGAATTTAGAGATAAACAAGATTTAGTGGGAAGTGTTATGCTTCTGTCCGAGCTAGGACGAACGTTTTGAGTGTATATATAGGCGCGTCGGAGGGTGACTAAAGAGAGAAATTAAGGTATTCAAGTTTGAAAAAGAAGGAGAACAACTGTGACAGTGAAGTCTTGTAGATTGAATCCTAGTTTAGACGCATGTGCATGTTGGTCTTTCTTGGCTACGACTCCATGGCCAGCCAGGCGATGCCGTCAGAGGCGGTCATCACCAGTCAAACACCGCCATCAACGGCGGAAGTTTCTGTCTCAAAGGCACAAGCCTTCGGGGTTATGGAATCAGACTTTTCAGAGCCCAGATAGCATGACGGGTACGGTCATGTTGAATTTCTAACGGTTGCATGTTGACCGCAGGTACGTGGGCAACCGGATTTGAGAATGTGGGGACGGAAGGTTTTGTGTTTTTGCCTTTTTTTTTTTTAGGAACGATCTCACATTTGATCCCTCCATTTTTGTCGGAAAAATTAAAATTGCCTCTGTTTTTTTTTTTTTTTTTTTTTTTTTATGTTAAAAAGCTTCTTTCGATTTTTAAAAACCGTCACCGGTAGTCCTTCGTTAAACTATTTCTCTTGTTGGTCGATTTTTGTTGGCATGTATTTCAGAATTGTTGCCACGGACGTGGAAATACATATGTCATGCTGTGATTTGCTCAACGATAATATATGCGAAGTAAGCGCCACAGCAAATAGGGAGAGAGAGATGGGCATGGGGTCCGTTGCAGCCGCCATAGTCGCAGGCTCAAATTCAAGCTTGCGGCAATCATGGATCTTCAAGCTCAAGCTTATGGATGCCAGAGCCACTTGAGCTCGTGGCCATGGGCGCTCAATTTGAAATCGAAATGTCTATGGGCGCAAGATTTTTCGAGTAGCAGAGCTTGCGGTGATCATGTCTACTAGATCTTTTTGAGATTGGCCTTGAGTTTGAGCTCTCAGCGGTCATGGCCACTTGAGCTTCGATTCGCGAAACTCAAGGCCATGGTTGCTCGATTTGAGCTCTCAGTCATGGCCGCTTAATAAATGATCGTAAATAATTATGTCATAAATTTTGTATTATTGTAGGTGTTTTGTTGGTTTTCTTTTCGTTTGTCTTTTTCTTTATTTTGTTTTTATTATATTCACATTGAAGGAATTTCATTGTAGGATTAGAGGTGATTCTCCTTTTGAATTTCCCAAGGAAACCGGTTAAAGACACCGTCTAAGTGGAACAGTGTTGTCAAGTAATCTTTTCTCTACTTTTCAAGCATCACCTCATCGTCACAGACCCCTTTGGAAAGCCGTCATCCTAAAATATTTGTAAGCTCAATTTAGAGTCACATGAAAGTTTCCTTACTCAGTTCAGTAAAAACTATATCATCCATGCGTATCGTACCTAATTTTGGTATAACCCATCGATTAGAAGTGGACTCGATTATCCGCATGGCGGCTTGCTAGCTTCGCCCAAACCCCTCGCTCCCACAAAGATTTGGTCAGGCCCTCACCACTTCATAGATGAATTTAACATACTAATCTTGAGAAATCTAGTGTTACTTCCGGGGAGGAAGACCATCTTTCTTCATAAAACAATGCCAATTCATAATCAAACTCCCCTCGGCCAAAGTTGGGCACGGCTTATAATGCCCTAGTATCAGGGGCACTCTCTAGAAACCTCCCTTTTAACATCGAATGTGAAAGTGATGAACGCCCGATTGCTTAGACTTCACTTATTAAATTATATCGAACAAGAGAATGATGGCATGTGAAGAGAAAAGGTCGTCCTAAGCGATGAAAAATGTGCTTAATGGACTTTCTCCAAAGCCGCCTTTTACGGCAATTAGTTACGAGAGAGATGGTCATTTTGTCAGGACTTGGCGTCTTAAGTTCGCCGAGCATCCACCAAACTTTGCCCGATATCGACAGTTCCAATAAAGGAGGAGGACTGGCTAAACTTGTGATATCTTGAGTTAAAGTTGATACTCGCTTCTTACAATTCAAAAGATGTTTGGTGGGTTAGGAAGGAGATAACTTCACATGCATCTCGAGGCGCGTGACTACATTGACTAGCTAGCTACAAATTTACCAAGATGCATGTTGCACGAAATTATATTATTAGGATGATATATATATATATATATATATATATATATGTTTTTGTTGAATGGGTGATATATCAAGTTAGTCACATCTTGATGAAACATTTGTTGGTAAAATGAGAATGGTCATATGGAATTAGTTTTTATTTTATTTTTTCGATAACCGATGTCGAATGAGCACTCAGAAACTCCTTTTGAGACTTGGCCCATGTGCCAGTTAGATCTTTGTAAGAATCATTATTGATCGAATCGAAGGGTATGGGGTAACAAAGTTAGACGTTATCGCACCACTTTAACTCACTCTCTCCGTTGTAGGGCTAAATGAGCACTAGTTTGTAGTCGAGTTATACTACCATATCCAGGTATTATGGCATTAAAGCTCTAGTAGATTTAATGGGTATATGCATTAGGCAAATTAATGGTGCACTTGAATATTAATTAAATGACACCTTCCTCTTAACAGTGGATAGAATGTGAACGAGAGAAGGCTGATTTTGGGCCAGAATTTGGGCTAACAACATCGTCGTAGGAATGTAAGCCCAAATTAGATCAATGTTTCGGCCTGTTAATATTACTACATGGTGCAAAGTTCCATTTTATGTGCTGCGTCATCGATGTTCTTGAAACACTTATCGACCCTTCAAGCCTCATCTATCCCTCAAACTAAACATAATTTGTTTGAGAATTATGAAGAATCAGCTTGGGCAGTAAAAGTCCTAATCTACTGATTAGATTCTCGTCAGCTATAAAAAATGAAGAGTGCATACATCCACGTACGACGGACCACGACAGATTCTACCTACTTGACCACGACGGACCTATATAACCTGGCTAGTTCTAGTTACCTTCTTTCACGAGGAGCAAATTGCATTGAGCTGAGAATGTTGTCGAAGTGAGGTTCATCTAAATGGATTACCTTTTCTTCCATCTCTAATTGAAGGAAATCGAATCTCTGATTAGTAGGTTACAAATATAGACATCGTTCACGTACATGTAAACTTAATCAAAAATAAATTGATGTGTATCGATGTTTGTAATTATCAATTAGAGAATACTTGGAGGAAGCTGGGGTCGAGAAAAATATGACACTATATATATGTATGTACGCATATAATTTCTGTGTTGTATTAAATTGTTTTAGGTATTTCACTACACACTCGCTCCCTTTCCTCTCCTTGTTTTTGCAAGAGGAAAATTACCAAAAAAATCCTAAACCTAATGTATGGATGCCAATTCAATTCTAAACCTTTTAATTTAGCCAATTTAGTCCTAAATTTTTTGATAATTTGTCAATGAAGTCTTTCTAGTCAATTTTGGCTGGAAATTACTGATATAGACAATTTTTTGCAATTTCTAAATCTTTATGTATTTTTATATTATATTATACTATATTTTTTCTTTTCTACTTTTCCATTGTGGCCAGTGAGCCTCGCCAGCCATTGGTGAGGGCTCGCAGCCAATGAGGCTCGCCGAGGTGGAACAAAAAAAGAAAAGTAAAGAAAATACAAAAAAATTCAGAAATTATATTTTTAAAAATTTACAAAAATTGTCCATTTCATCATCAGTCGTGCCACATAGAACAGTTGGCGTCCACGTTAGCGATTTCCTGCCAATATTAATCGAAAAGACTACATTGGCAAATAATCAAAAGATTTAGGACTAAATTTCCTAAATTAAAAAATTTAGTACTGAAATTATCTCTAGTTGCAAGTGTACGTATTACAATTCTCGTTGGATACCAAAAACTAGCAAGACTAAGGAAAATTGCCCGAACACATAATCGAACAGAGAGTGCATTTGTTTCGTGGAAAATGAATAATTTGAAAATTATTTTTTTAAAAATGATTGATTGTATCGCTTACAAAAATAAACGAAGGAAAAATATTTTCATTGTTTATAATAATGTTAAGATATAAATTGTTATCAATAGTGAAAATATTTTTTATTAACTAATAATTATAAGCAATTATTTTTAGAAAAATATTTTTCAAATCAATTATTTTTCACGAGACAAACGAAACCTTAATAACTAAGTGATTTCACGTGGTTATCCAATTCGATGGACCATTTCGAACGGCATGTCATCATCGATACAAATGTCCGTAGGCGTATTCACGCAGTTTTTTTTTGGTCGAACGTATTCATACTTTTTTTTTTGGTTGGAGAACGTATTCATACCGTCTGGTATATGATAATTTGCTTGCCTAGAGACGTTTTGCATCCGAACTATGAGATTCCTCGCGTATTCTTGCTTTGGTCTGGTCTGATGACAAGCGGCCATCTTCAGTTAATGTGGCTAACCGGATCTCTAGTCTTAATCGAACATCTGTCTTGTTTTTACAATGCACTTTAAAAATGAATAACTCACAGTGTTGGAGAAAAGATCTTTTGCCCCCCACTAGTGCCTCATCACACGCCACGTGTACACAGTGTCTGACGACCATCCAATTGCTTTTCGGGCAAATTAGAGGGAGCCGTTTTCTCGATGCCGGCCAGTTTGACTTTGATATCCAGCTTTTAAAAGATTCTACTCTTAATATTATATACAAAAACAAGAAAAATCTTGACCGCGAATCGTTCCTACCCGATAAGAAATTTCGTTAGAACCATTATGTTGTGGTAATAGCCATTTGTCAGGGGTTCACTCGTTGGCTCTCATGTCATTAAGGTCAACTGACTTCAAAAACCATATGTTGGGACATTCAAAATCCGTCGAACGTTTTTATCTGTAATCACCGGTGGATGAAAAGCAATACTAGCCAATTGTTACATTCAAGAACTATTTGCTTATGGAGCAATCGTCGTTGCTTAAGAAAAAATTTTTATATAGCTTAACTCATGAAATTTGTATATTGTCTGTTTAAGGAATAAAAAGTCGTCTTTTGAATGTGTATGGACATTATCCGAATTAACGATAGTTGTGAGTACAATTGTTTTCAGGGTCCACTGATTCGGTAGGACAATACAAAAGTATACGACCAATAAATCGTTAATAAATCTTGCCAAAAATATAATCTCTCTCTTTTGAAAGAGGAAATAGGGCATGAGGTCAAAACGAGTAGGTCTTCAAAATTGAAGCAGCCATCCCACTGGTGGATTGATTCAAGCCACCGAAGCAATAGTATTCAACCAAAGATAAATAGGTGCAACAATAGTCTAGAAGGTCCAATAAAAATCTCTAGGTAATGTTGAATTAATGTACATGATCAAGCTAGTCCTCAAGCATATGCTTTTTTTCCCTTTTCATTTTGCTTCTTTTGTCAACGCAATTAGCCATATGGTTCCTTGATAGGCCCACATTTCTTCAAAAACTTTGATTTTTACATGGGAAATCTATATGTTTTGTTTTACTCACTGGACATGATGTAGAGGTCTCAAGTGACAATTACATTGATCTGGTATCCTCTAAAATTTCCTCCCATACCACTCTCAAGCTACACCCAAAGAGGGTTCATTAGTATCTCGTATGTTACTTGCTTGATCTAATAACTCGGATCCCTTTACCCATCGTGGATGGAGTGTAGATAAGATTATTATTTTCACCCTTGATATATGCCATTTTACTCAAATGAAGTACTCGAATAATTAAATGCATGTCCATGTTCCGCATTCACTCTAACTATTTCCATTTAAATGTCGGAGCGTCATCAGGTCATTTGTATAATACAACACATCTACAATTACATTTTGATCAAGATTTTTTCATTAAAGCAAATCACTCGAGTTTGTTCTTCTTCCATTTTAAGTAAGTGCTGATAATCAAGAGCTCAATCAAAGATGCAATGGACCACTCAGATCACGCCACTTGCTCTTTAAAAATGGTTCCGAGAATGAGTCTCTGCCAGCCAAATTCAAATGTGATCTAGGCTTTAGCTAGGGTCTCCAATAAAATAATGCAAGCATTAGTCAGTGGCTTGAATTGAGGAATTGGTAAATGGTAATGATTCATCTTTTAGTTTTCATAAATAAATGTCGCGGATTTATGAATATTTTGGATATCTCACTTTCATTATTTAGCTTGCATCAGTGTCAACATCATATATCCCCGGAATTCAGCAGAGAATCGGAAATTGTTGACGACGACGACTCGTGATGGTTGAAGGACGTTGTCCTGCACCGACCATAAGCGTATGACCACATATTAAATGTCCAGGGACCCAAAAAGGAGAGGAAGAAATTAGAATGTTCACATATATTTCACGACTGGTGACGGTAGAACTTATGTGTATCCTCATGCAAACGACTTTCAAAAGAAAGAACAGTGGAGGACTTCATTTCTGTTTCTCCCTTTGGCTAGGAGAATGAAGGATCATCTTTTTATCCCCCTTTTTTGTGATGAATCATTTCTTTATTGGTTCGTTTTTCAGTAGCCCAAGATAAAATGTCACCGGTCATCAATGGATTGATGAAATATGCATCTTCTAATGAGTAATGATGAATGATCGAGAGTATTGAAATGTCCAACATCGCTTGCTTATGCAGTGTATATGCTCTTCTTTATATACATATGGCATCTTTTCACACATTGGCTTACGTTTTTGGGTTTAGACATTCTAATAAAAAGGACGAAATTGAGAAGAAATGAAATCGAGACATATAGACTAATGTATAGATCTCTGTCATACATCCATGGTTGAAGTATATTGTAAATCACATGAATTGGCATGTTTGGTTTCCTACTAGCAACTCGCGTCAATCCGACAGTCTTTCTTTGGAGTTAGCGGTTTACGCATTTTTTTGAACATGTACGCAACACCGCATGATAACTTGGGGAAGGACATCAATAATTTCTCCAATCGTGAGAGTGGCAGTGAACCAACCATCTTCTGTTGGAGCTGAGACTGTCATGTGTCGGTCAAAAGATGGCGTTACGGAGAGAGACACGTCATTTCGAGTTTTGCGGCTAAGTCGTCCACACGAGCTACAGCGACGTGAATGGGCCTGCCATATAAATGATCTAATAATCATGTAGGGACAGGAAAGTGAGCATCAGTGTTTCCACAGGCAATGATAATGGAAGCCTTCACATGTACTACAGTCCTGTAAGCGAGGCACGTAGAAAATACCCAGCAGCCCACGACGTCTACTTTTGTCTCGGCTGCTTCCTTAGTCAACATTCCGACATGCCTCAGAAACCCTAGAAAGCCACTCATCTATATAACACCCACTCACACCCACATTCATCTTGAATTGTTTCACCGCAATCAATCTTCCCAAATCACACACGCACGCACGCACCGATGAGGCACCTTATGGAGCCGTACGGTGGTCTTACTTCAATTATAGCAGTGTTGATCTTAATCCTCTTCATGGTTCTCGTGAGACTGTCGATCACCTGGTGGATTTCGCCCCTCCGAGCTCAAAGGAAGCTGAGGAAAAAGGGGTTTGGGGGTCCAACCCCGAATTTTCCTCTAGGGAATATCATGGAGATGAAAAAGAAGAGAAACGTTTCCGAGGCATCTCTGTTGAAGCAGCTGATAACTCATGATATTCATTCCACTGTGTTTCCTTACTTTGCTGAGTGGCAAAAGTTGCATGGTGAGCCATCTGAATCTTATTGAAAATCTGGTGTCTATTCCCAATATCCCTAGATCAAATCTAGAAGATCGACCTTATCTTCAGTGATCACCTACTGGTGTGATGATAAGGGAATAGACCCTTGAAGACAACTATATCATATGTTAATGTCTAAGTTTTCAAATTATTTAGCCCTAAAATATGAATTTCTACAAGAGAAAATAAGCGAGAACTGTTGTCATGGTTATCAATGCATAAGATTATTCATATGAACACCATTTGGTGTTCCGTTTTGTTGATTGAGAGTCATTGGATGAAAAGATAATTTGCATATAGCCGACCGATTTTTAGGGTTGGTGACTTTTAGGAATCCGTAAGAGTTACAACGTGCAAAGAAATATATGCCGTGGCATATGGACACATCTCTTCATTTAGGCATAGCAAGATAATCTTGATCTCTCTATAAAGCCATCAATTCATTATTGATCAAGAGGATCAATCTCTTGATGTTAGTGAAATTTTCAAGTTGTCATGGGTTTTAGCCATGGTGATGATATCTCGTCAACAGCCATCAATCCCAAACATATATGTATTGTATTTCGATTCTATTTTTCTAGGGTTCCTCCTACATATGTATAAAGAAGCAAGAATGATTACGCTAACAAGTTTCATTCTGGATCTTGTGAATATCAGGGAAGGTGTTCATCTACTGGCTGGGCACTAAGCCGTTCCTCTACATTGCAGACCCCGTATTTCTTAAAAACATGTCTGTCATAGTCAAGGGTAAAAACTGGGGAAAGCCCGATGTGTTCAAATTGGATAGGAAGCCAATGTTTGGTAATGGTCTTATAATGACCGAAGGTGATGAGTGGGTTCAACGCAGACACATCATAACCCCAGCATTTTCTCCATCCAATTTCAAGGTTCCTCCAGCTCTCTCTCCAACAAAATATTTTCACAGCTTATTCTTTTGATTATCTCTAGGAATTTATTTACCATAGTTCGTGCACTTTGCTATAGTGATTGAGGCATTAATATGAGGAAGGTTGCTCCTAGTAGAAGTGGTACATGCATTCTATCAATTGTGAAATCGATAAAGATTCATCTAGCTAGTCTAGATTATGTAAATATCCCTCCATTAACTCCACCCATATAAGTGAAACTATAATCGATCAAGCTAGAAATTCTAAGTAAAAGGAGTTGTGAGTTCCTTCTAATGCTCTCGAGAGTTCTTGTTATAGTATAAGTATTTCCCTGAGATTTTGCGTTGTCCTCGTCAAAATCGCAATATTTTATGCTGAACATTGATCTGTTCAACTTTTATAAAAAGGGCTTCCATTACCTTCTCGAGAAGAAGAAGCACGTGGAAGGTAGTTTTTCTTATTCCCTACGAATCTAGGACTAGTAACAAAAGCGAAAAACAAGCGAGCCTGCAAAAAACCCTAGATTAATGGTTCACTAGTTTGGTCTTAATCTTTTGTCTGTTGTAGTTCATTTTGTTAGAACTTATTGCAGAGAAGCTTGGATACCATTTTGTTTCTCTTATGTAGGAGAAAATACCACATATTCTAATTCTCTGAATCAAACACATAGTAAATCTACTTGTTTAATCTAGGTTAAATCTATATACCATACGGAGCTAACCCCTGCTCTTAATTTAATCCTCTTTGCCTGCAAACAGGAAATGACAAACATCATGGTGGAATCCACGAAGAGAATGCTAACAAAGTGGGTTGATCTCACAAGCTCTGGACATGCAGAACTTGATGTGGAATGCGAGATTACGGCAACAGCCGGGGAAATCATCGCTCAATCAAGCTTTGGCATAAGCCCCCAAGAATGCACCAAAGTTCTCGAAAAGTTAAGAGCCCTACAATTTACTCTCTTCAAGACCAACCGTTGTGTGGGGGTACCGTACAACAACTTCATGTACCCTAGGCATACCCTAGAGGCCAAAAGGCTTGGGAAGGAAATCGATGATCTCTTAATGTCCTTCATCATGGAGCGGAGGAACAGTGCGGACACCAGGAATGAGCCTAGGGATTTGCTCGGGGTGTTGCTCCAAGAAAGTCACAATAAAAATAACAAAAGGCTAAGAAAGAAGTTATCTACAAGAGAACTAGTGGACGAATGCAAGACGTTCTTCTTCGGGGGCCATGAAACAACAGCGTTGGCGCTAACCTGGACGCTTTTTCTCCTGGCATTATATCCAGAGTGGCAGAAGCAATTGAGAGAAGAGATTGAAGAGGTAGTAGGAAATAAAGAGTTGGAAGTCGCTATGCTTGCAGGACTCAAGAAGGTAAAGAGTTATTTATATACTGAGCACTTTAAGAATGGATAAGTTTTTAGCTGCTGCGGGGCACCTGCATAAAATGATGATACCCGATATGTCAATCATTTATATTCTCTTCTCATTTAGGAATTATCTATTGCGATCTACCTGTGTTGGTTATACAGGTGATAGCAAGGACAATAAGGTAAATTACGTCTTTAATTGGATTGAAGTCCACGTTTCGATAACTATGAATACTGTTTAATTGCATGTATATGATGTGATAGATTTATGTGCGAATATTTCTCAAGGTGGAAATCTTTGAGCCTTCGAGTTGGGGTTTACAGTTCCTTTGATTATGCTTAAACAATAATAGCAGTAATTTACTTTTAACCGCCTAGTTATTATGTTGGTCATTGAGGAGGATTTGACGGTTTTTGCCTCAATATAAAATTGACCAGTCCTACTTTGGATTTTATCTTGATACTAACTTTTACTATTCATGGTAGTGTCAAGACATATGGTAAATGAGGGGAACGTCTTATACACGTGTTTTGATAGACTTATAATTACCTCAATCAAACTTTAGGAAATAATTTGATTTGCATGTTCTCTATCTTATCTTTGGCTTTCTGTTACTGGTAAAATGGATCTATTTGAGAAGTTCTTTGAGAAATGGAAAAATATCTGGAGTTTTAGATAAATTACATTACATAGCGAATCTACTTAGAGATTGTACACATATCTTTGAAGCAATATCAAAAGTATAAGTACTTTCCGTTTTAAATTTTGGCCAGCAATATGCCACTAATTTTAAAGATGACGAGGAATAGAAGACGACATGAATGCTCTACATGATTTCATTGATGTCGCGATTGCCGACTGGAATTATCAAATGTAGAAATAACATTTATGGGAGATATTTTGTGGCTTATAAACATTTTATAATATCACGACCATTCAAAGTATCTTCACGCATAATCTTTGACTAGCTTGAATCTCTGAGAGTCGCCTCTGATCTGAAGGACTCAAAAACATGGGAAACAAGTCTAGGCCAGTTGAAGGGCTAACTTGGATCCCAGCATGGATCTAACTTGTTCATTTGCTACTGATTAGCTATTGGGTCCAGGTGTGATCATGACGAGCTTACAAATACAATCAAGCTAATCTAATACAACTGCATAAGACTAATATGTGGTGTCAAAGGTTGTAAGAGATGTTTGCTTGACTGAAATCATTAGACAAAAGGACAGGAGAGAAATGCTTGGCTAAAAGTTGATTAACCTGTCATTGCAGATGGGATTGGTGATGAATGAGGTTTTACGCCTATATAGTCCAGCCCCGAATGTACAAAGGCAAGCAAGGGGAGACATTCAGGCCAATGACGTGATAATCCCCGACGGAACGAACATATGGATTGATGTCGTGTCCATGCACCATGACCCAACTTTATGGGGTGACGACGTGAATGAGTTCAAGCCAGAGAGGTTTGATGGCGACAGCCACGGCCGATGCACGCACAAGATGGGTTTTTTGCCATTTGGGTTCGGTGGGCGGATGTGCATCGGCAGAAACTTGATGATGATGGAGTACAAGATTGTTTTATCCTTGGTCCTCTCCAGGTTTTCCTTTTCTCTCTCGCCAAATTACTGTCATTCTCCTTCAATTCTGCTCTCTCTCAGACCAGCTTGTGGATTGCCCCTGATCATGCAACCTCTTTAGACAAGGAAGGCCATTCCTTATGTGAGACTTGAGTTTAATTTGTCAGTAAGCATCTCTTGTAAAATATGAAGTTATGGCAATGTATTGTCTATTAATACACGACGAATTTGGGACTTTACAATTGCGTGTTTGATCATTTTAACGGCACCATATTCAAAATGGAGCGGACGCAATGGCCCCTAGTTGCAGCAACACCCCAAGGGTGGATATTGGCCAAACACACAGAAATGGTAAAAGAGTAGAAACTTTTGATGGCGTCTTAGAGTGAAAAAGTCTGCGTAAAATTTGAATTTGTCTCAACAAGTTTGTTTTTTATTCATGTTGCGAGAAAGATGACATCCCTCAATAGAATTTGACGGGATTATTCAGATTCATGAATTTTCAAGCTTGAAATTCACTTGAGCGCAACCACCCAAGGATAAATGACAGGAAGCAACTTATTGTAAATTTTCATCTCAAGATGGATAGACTATCCTTAACGAATGGAAGATGCGGATTTTTTATTTAACAGGGAAAATTATCCAAAAAGTTTTAAATCTATTGTATTTTTGCCAATTCAGTTATGAACTTTTTAATTTTGTCAATTGAATCTTAAACCTTTTCAATTTTTATCAATTGAGTCCATCTAACTAATTTTGGCGGGAAATCACTAATGTCAATGCTGGCCTTTTTACGTGGCATAACCGGCATTGACATTGACAATTTTAATAATTTTTTGAATTTTTTTTTCGTTTTCCTTTTCTTCTTTTTCTTTTTTCCAATCTTCCTTCTCTTTTTTCAATAGCGGCCAGCGAGGACCGCGTGACCTCGCTTTCGAAGTGTGCTAGCTATAACCCACATTGCAAGGGCGTGTGAAGGCATTCATTATGCAGTCCTCATTCAGTATTAAATCGCGCCGTCAATTCCCAAAAATTCTCTTCAAAGAAAGTGGGGTGCGAGATCTTGTGAGCCTCTTCAGTTGTAGCTTTCGCTGAAGCCTTCTCTTCCTGCAACAATTAAGGGGTGCGAGAGAAAGTGATCCGTAATTTTTGAATTGCTAAAAGCATCCTAATTGATTCATCACCACAGTGAATTCAATAAATCCTGAAGATTGATGGTTTCATGTAGGGGGAAATGTAACACCTTTGACAGCGTGCCAGCATTGGGACTCCTTGTGCTGACAGCCGTTAACCGTGCACAGATGGTGTCAATCCGAAAACATTTTGACTGGGAAGGGGGAAGGACACTTGGCGTACAAATATAAAGTAATGCAGCACACATTTGCAGCGCGAACTCAATTCACATACTTCATGATTATCGAAGGATCTAGGCTAGGGAGACAGATATCGATGAGATCGTTGATATAAAAAGAATTTGATATTAGGAGTGCACGTAAGTAATATGGAGGACTGCATTAGCACCTAAAGCTTTAAGCCGTATGAGTATGTCATGCTACAAATGTAATTCATGGGAACATATTTCAGTTGTCCTCACACCAGCCTTACACCGACGAACTCCATTTCTGCTTCTCTGCTACTAAACCCTTCTGGTAAAGAGCTTTGGCTAATTGATCTCGTGTAGCCTCCATCTTCTTCTTAATATTCTATGCAAAAAGAAACGAGTTGATATGAATATCCCATGCTTCGGTATTAGAAATCCATGAGATATTGAATACGAGAGCGTGTGGCATGATAATTTGTTAATGTAACAAGAAACGGTTAAAAATCCATCTAGAGCTTATAAGGGTGGGCTTGATGCTTCTTCCAAGCAGTTACATGGAATTTTTCCTAGATAATTGGAAGTGGTTGCATGGTGCGATAGATACAAACCTCTGCATCCTCATCCTCTGGATCACGTTTGAATTCAAAATATTTTGCTAACTCATCTCTGTCAATGCAGCATCAATAATCTGCAAAGCACCATAATACACATGGACAGCAAATAAACTCATTCCTCTCTTTGAAATATAGCTTATAGCATGATCAATTAATCAAAATAGAACATAAAAGCACAAAATGGTGCTCGAGGAAATCCTACTGACTGGACTTCCAGATTCACCCAGCTTATATGCGGATTTCGCATCAGAGTTCAATGTGCAGAAATGAGGCACCAATTAGTTTCCGGAAAATAAATATTTGCCTCAGAATGCATGGAGGTGTTGGCCCCTTGATAAGAAAGTTTTGAATAAGCCCTTCAGTTTCCAGTTTTGCCTGTCTGAAACCCGCTTCATTTTTTTGACAAGTAGAACTCCAGGAACGTATTAATCGTCGCTCATCTACGGCCCACTAGACCTTCATTTTTCAGTGAGAATTTGGCAAGCTTATAAATAGATTTGCGTAATCAGCAGTTATCAGTTACCCTTTCATAAAGAAATTTCAACAGACAATATCAGAACTCTTGAAGAAAGGCTTTGGAATGATGCATCTCAAGGGATGGCCCGATCCTTTTGAGAAAAACATCCACTGTCCACAGTCCTCAATTCTTCTAAAAAGTCGAATAGAAACGAAAGGGAACGGAAAGCCCACTCGCTCACCCTAATCCTGCAAGATGGTAAGATTCCCAACAGGACTTGAGTGAACAAAAGAGAACTAAAAGCAACCTCTGGCCAAAAAAAAAATGAGAAAAAGGACTAAAAGCCACACCCAGTATATTTCACGATCTATGTTCTGCAAACTAGGTCAGAATAACAAAGTGACACGATAATTGTCAAATTCACGGACGATGGTAACTATGTAGATGTCTGCATTTGTACTCTCGAGCAGAAAGCGAGCCATTTACGATAGGTCAACGGCTTCAAATCCCTAAATTGATGATGATAAAATGTTATGTCGCTATTTCCTGTCGGCCCGACAATGGTAACTATGTAGATGTAGATGTCTGCATTTGCACTCTCGAGCAGAAAACGGGCTGCTTCAAATCCCCAAATGGATAATGATAAAGATGTCGAGTCGCTATTTTCCAGTGGGCCCAAATTCTGCTTGAATATCTATAGCACCTGAGGAGATTGCCAAAAGAGTGCCCAAATTCGAATTTATCAATATATTCAGTTGAGCCCAAGCCAATGATTTATGGACTAACTAGAATGTATTAACTGCTTCTCATCACATTAATTCTCTAATATGGGATTTCTCTAACATAACTTACACATGCATCATAACAATCTCCCTCTCACGTGTAAGCTCAGTGTTAGATTTTTGTCCCCTTAATCTAGGTATTCTTTTGCATTAACATATTTGTAACGACCCGATCCGACAAGGACGAGGAGTGGTCACCAAGGCCAAATGCCCCAAACAAGTAACGGCTTCTAGTAGGCTTCTAAGATAGCGAAGGGAGCAGAAATGAATTGAATTGTGCACTGAACATGGAGAGAACGATTCTAAGAGATATATATATGTGTGTGTGTGTGTGTGTGTGTGTGTGTGTGTGTGAAAACTAAAATTAACTCACATAAGTACTTTTTGACATAATGACAATACTTAGCTTTGAAATTATAAAGTTAAGCGTGCTCGAGTGAAAGCACTCCTAGGATAGGTGACGCTTTTTGACATAACGACTATGCTGAGCTTTGGAATTGTAAAGTTAAGCGTGCTCGGATGAAAGCACTCTTAGGATGGGTTGCCTAGGAAGATGACCACCTACGCACAATGAGACGGGCCAAAACAAAAAATACCTCAATAAATTAATACATTATGGAATCATAGTGGGAACCCCTTCAATATATGTGAGTCGGGGACAAACCAAGTGAAAGCTAGTGGACCTGTAATAACCTGATCTGATAAGGGAGATTGCCAAGAGAGATTTCAAGTCTGAGCTCGCCAACATATCCAATTGAATACTCAAAAGTTTAAGTCAACAAATTATAAGCTAACTATGCTTCTCACTATATCCATTCTTCAATATGGGATTTTTTTAATAAAACTCACACATGTATTCTAACAAAATCAAGACAAGGAGCGAGTATGAATGCCTGAAGATGCCACAAAATCTCAGGTTTTAAAGAAAACATGTGGAATTGATTTCACTACCTTGAATTACGACCAGAATGGTTTTGAACCCATAAGTTCTCGATCTGCTACCTCAGTTAGGTTCTATGCTCGGATCAAACCTTAAACCTCACAAAACTATCCGAAACAAACTGAAGAGCAGGAGAAAAAAGGAGGAAAGAAAACTGATAGATAGACTGCTAAAATGCGTACCAGGCGGCCCAAACAACGTAGGAGATGACGAATGCTCGAGGAAAAAGGAAAATTAGAGCGTGCATGAAATGCATTCTGGAGTAGAAATTCTGCTTCAAAATGGATTCCGAAACAGAAATGCGTTTGTTAAAAAGTTTTCGGAATACTTTTTGAAGTAATTTTTGCATTCTAGAATAAAAATACATTTGTTAAAAATACTTGATTCAAGAATGCATTCTTGATTTCAGAATGAGTTTTGGACAAGAAAAAGAGAAGTTACTTTTTGTAACTTCTCTCTTCCAGAATGCATTCTTCTTATTTTCTCTCTTTTTCTTACTAATTTTTTTTTTCAGAAAATGCATAAAAATTGAATAATTCCAAAAAAATTCATAAAAATTTCCAGAAAATAAAAAAAGTTAGATTTTGGGAAAATAGGAAATTTGGTGAATTTTTTTCAAAATATAAAAAAAAATAAAAAATTTCAAAACTCTACAAAATAACTTAGAATACCTTTGGGCACTCACTTTGAGTGAAATTTAATTTTTTTGAGGTACCCAAAAAAAAAATCAAAAAATCAAAAATTTCAAAACTTCACAAAATGACTTAGAATATCTTCGGGCACCCACTTTCAGTGAAATTAAAAATAAAAAAATAAAAAATTTCAAAACTTCACAAAATGGCTTAAAATACTTTTGAGCACCCACTTTGAGTGAAATTTAATTTTTTTTAGGTGCCCAAAAAAATCAAAAATCAAAAATTTCAAAACTTTACAAAATAGCTTAGAATACATTTGGACACCCACTATGAGTGAAATTTATTTTTTTTGAGGTGCCCAAAAAAATAAAAATATAAAAAAATTTTAAAACTTCACAAAATGGTTTAGAATACCTTTGAACACCCACTTTGAGTGGAATTTATTTTTTTTGAGGTACCCAAAAAAAATAAAAAAATCAAAAATTCCAAAACCTCACAAAATGGTTTAGAATACTTTGGAGCACCCACTTTGAGTGAAATTTAATTTTTTTTTAGGTGCCCAAAAAAATCAAAAATTTTAAAATTTCACAAAATGGCTTAGAATGCCTTTAGGCGCCCACTATGAGTGAAATTTAATTTTTTTGAGATACCCAAAAAATAAAAAGATAAAAAAATTTCAAAAATTCACAAAATGGCTTAGAATACCTTTGGGCACCCACTTTGAGTGAAATTTAATTTTTTTTTGGTGCCCAAAAAAATTAAAAATTCAAAAAATTCAAAACTTCACAAAATGGCTTAGAATACCTTTAGGCACCCACTTTGAGTAAAATTTATTTTTTTGAGGTACCCAAAAAAATAAAAATAGATTTTTATTTCAGAAATTAATTTCTGGAGCAAAATTAGTCATGTTTTACCAAACAAATTTCTTCTCTAGAAATCAATTTCTAGCAAGAATTTTACAAATCAATTTCTGGCAAGAATTTAATTTCTAGAGCAGAATAATTACCATTCGCACCCTTAGAGGCCTCTTTGCATGGTCTATTCCTCTCGCCACAAATCAAACGGACACTCAAGAACTATGAAGAAATATGGAGGTGATCCAAGGGTGGCTCGCAGAACATGCGTAGAAGTTCGGTGGTGGCGTCTTAAGTGATCAGAGTGAAGGACGAGGAAGCCGAAGTGGGCGTAAAATATAGACGGAGAGCAAAAGCGGTTGAAGAATTTCAATCTATGGATATTTATAACACGTCTCTAAATTAGGAAATAATAAACATTTGAGTATTTAGTACTTCTGTTTAATTAGTAATTTCAATTGATAACTTCCTCGTGCAATAATCTAGAGACAATAAAAGTTCTTATGATTCAAAGATGAAATCCCCTAATAGAATTTGCCAGAATCATTGAGATTCATGATTTTTCAAGCTTGAAATTCACTTGAGCGCAACTTAAGGCTATATCGCATAAAGCAACAAGCAATTTCTAGCAAATTCCCGTCTCAAGATGGATAGACTATCCTTCACGAATGGCTGATGCAGACTTTTGATTTAATACGCAAAACCTACCATAGCTATGCTATTGCTAACACTCGTTCAGTAAAATACAATTCAATAGCCCAATTAATCTCAACAGTGGGAACCAAGTGTCGAGGCAAGTTGATAGTGTAAAGTGCTCATGAATACATGGGCAATTTGGGAGCATATAGTCATGATAAGCGAAGAGCCCATAACAATGATGAAACGTCAACCCACACGATCGAAAACAAAGACTCTTGTAATGTTAAACTGCAGGCTCACAGAGAACTCCAACTTAATACCTTTTGAAAAAATTCTTTCATGATACAAACACCGATCGATTTGCGTAGCACAACAGTGCAGAAAAAACTGTAGCATGGATTTATAGTAAACGGGAAATCATAAACACCCACCTTGTGGGATTACACACTTTATTTGCTTACACGATTCAGCATTGAATAAGTAAAACCAAAGCATCCTCAAAACAATGGCAAGCACGCTGGGAATCGTACATGCATCCATTCTCTCTCATACCTTAGCAGGTGAATCCATCCAATCTCCTCGAGCAAAGTGAGCTTTAGCTCAAACAGCTTCTTCTTCGGAGGGTCAACGTCTTCTTGAATCATATCATTCAGTACCTAAACCAAAATTCATTTTAGAGCATGAAAAAATGTACCCATTGCTGAGATATGTTCCTCACTTTGAGATTAGCTCAAAAGACAATATTTCAAACACAGATGAACTCCCCAAGAAAAAGTCGCAAACAGGAAATAACAAATAGGGATAATGACACAATCAATCTCTGAATTTTGGCTCAATGTGCAATTTGGTTCTTGAACTTCTAATTTGTTTAATGTAGTCCATAAACTTTAGCCTAATGTTCAATGTAGCCCCTAAACTTTTAATTTGTTCAAAGTACTCCATAGACTTTTGGTACATGTTCAATGTAGTCCCTAAACAATATGGAAATGTTTAATGAAGTCCTTGAACTTGATTTAATTGAAGGACTACATTGAACTTTTCACATAATTTAGGCACTAAATTGAACATACACCAAAAATTCAGGGATGACATTGAACAAATTAAAAATTCAAACACTACATTGCATATTGGGTTAAAGTTCAAAGACTACATTAAATAAATTAAAAATTCAGAGACCACATTACACATTGAGCCAAAATTTAGGAATTGTTCATCTCATTTTCCCTAACAAATATTTTAAGTCAGCCAAAATGCCACTTTTCAATGAAAGGTAGGTAGAGAAGACAGAAAAACAAGCTTGTTAGCAGTTCAGTGGTTAAAAAGAAAGGAAGGAAAAAGTAAACTTGTCAGAGTTCCTTTCCATCAAACTAAAAATAAAATAATGAAAGGATACCACGTATGTACATGGAAGCTGATATGCAAACACCCAAAACAAGAGACTATGCAAACACCCAAAACAAGAGACTAACTTCAATAAGCGAAGTCTTTCATAACTATGCCGTACAGTTGCAGAGGTGCACTTGTATGCATACATGAGAAAATAACTTGAGGTTCAGTCAACTAGACAGCATGACCCTGCTAGCGAGAGTGGGAATTGAAAGAAGGTTTGAAGCAAAAACTAGAGGAAGAACCCAGTACGAGGACTAGTGCAACTATTGTTCGATACCATTTTCGATGCCGGAATCTTAGACAAGCTAACGAAGAAGATATAACAAAAAAAGAAGCACCTCAACTTGGAAAAAACTACTGATTTCAAGAGTGAGTTGGTAGTGCCACCAAACAAAGTACCTTCAGCGCTGTTCCCAGCCTTCCATGACGTTGCTCACGAATGACCAAGAGAGTACCATACTTAGAGGACTTCACATCAACCCATTTCTTCAATTCCTCGAAATTCTCTTCAAAGAGATTGGGTAGGACACCAGGCTCTTGAACAGGTTCATTGCCACTTGCAGCCACATCTTGTGAACCTTCAGCTGTAGCTTCTGCTGAAGCCTTCTCTTCCTGCAAGAATTAAGGGGTGTGAGAGAAAGTGATACATAATTTTGAATTGCTCAACGCTAAGTAATTGATTCATCACCATAATGAATTCAACAGATTCTGAAGATTAATAATTTCATGTTGGGGGAAAGGTGACACCTTTGACGGCATGCCAGCATTGGGGACCCTAGTGCTGACAGCCGTTAACCGTGCACAAATAGTATCCGTCTGGAAACATTTTGGCCGGGAAGGACACTTGGTGTAAAATTTACAAGTAATGCAGCACACATTTGCAGCGCCATCTCAATTCACATACTTCATGATTATCAAAGGATCTAGGCTAGCTTTTCATATGTCAAAGGGAGACAGATATCGAAGAGATTGTTGATATAAATGGAATCTGATATTTGCACTGCACATAAGTAATATAGAGGACTGCACTAGCACCTAAAGCTTAAAGCCGTATAAGTATGTTATGCTACTAGCGTTCTTCATAGGAACAAGTTTCAGCTGTCCTTACACTGACGAACTCAATTTCGGCTCCTGCTAACCCCTTCTGGTAAAGAGCTTCGGCTAATTGATCACGTGTAGTCTCCATCTTCTTCTTAATATTCTATGCAAAAAGAAACGAGTTAATATGAATATCTCATGTTACGGAATTAGAAATCCATGAGATATTGAGAATGAGAACATGGGGCATCATAATTTGTCAGTGTAACAACAAACGGTCAAAAGCCCATCAATAGTTACAAGGGTGGGCTTGATGCTTCTTCCAAGCAGTCGCGATGAATTTTTTCTAGATAAGCTGAAGTGGCTGCATGGTACAATAGATACAAACCTCTGCATCCTCATCCTCTGGATCACTTTTGAATGCAAAATATTTTCCTAACTCATCTCTGTCAATGCTATCAATGACTTCATCAGCTGCATCAATGATCTGCAAAGCGCCATAAAAGGCATGTACAGTAAGTAAACTCGTTCCTCTCTTTGTATTCTTTTAAGAACAAAAGTATAGCTTACAGCATGATCAGTAAAGGAAAATATAACATAAAGCACAAAATGGTGCTCAAGGAAATCCTACTCAGTGGACTTCCAGATTTACCCAGCTTATATGTGGATTTCGCATCAGAGTTCAATGTGCAGAAATGAGGCACCAATTAGTTTTCTGAAAATAAGTCTTTGCCTCAAAATGCATGGAGGTGTTGGCCACTTGGTTAGAAAGTTTTGAATAAGCCCTTCATTTTTCAGTTTGCCTGTCTGAAACGGGATTAATTTTTTGACAAGTAGAAACTGGGTTTTTATTGTCCAGGAATCTATTAATTGTTGCTCATTCAAGGCCCTCTCGACCTTCACTTTTCAATGAGAATTTGGCAAACTTATGCATAAATTTGTGAGATCATCATCAGTTATCAGTTAGCCTTTTATTAAGAAATTTTGACAGACAATATCAGAACTCCTGAAGAAAGGGCTTTGGAATGATGCATCCCAAGGGATGGCCCAATCCTTTTGAGAAAAACCTCCATTGTCCAGAGCCCTCAATTCATCTAAAAGGTCAAATAGAAGGGAAAAGAAATGGAAAGCCCACTCCCTCACCCTAATCCTGCAAGATGGTAAGATTCCCAACAGGACTTGAGTGACCAAAAGAGACCTAAAAGCAACCCCAGGGCCAAAAAAAAAAATGAGGAAAGGACGAAAAGCCACACCCGGTATCTTTCATATTCTATGTTCTGCAGACTCAGTCAGAATAACATAAAGTGACACAATAATTGTCAAATTCCCGGACAATGATAACTATGTAGATGTCTACTTTTGTATTCTTGAGTAGAAAACAAGCCATTTATGATAGGTCAAGGGCTCAGATCCCTAAACAGATGGTGATAAATATGTTGAGTCACTATTTCCTGTGGGCATGCATAAGTTCACATACATTGAAGTAAAATACTTTTCCAGACAAAAACAAATGGAAAAGTACAAGAGTAGCTATTGTGGCTAGGGAATCTTCAAGCTCAAGTATCATCACATTGTTCCCTTGGAGTTGCAGTTGTTCAAATCCTCTAACTGAGAGAACTTGTTATTGGAAAGTAATATTTTATTGTGTTCACCAAGTGACTGCAACATATGGATATAACATTGCTTATGTAAGGAACATCTCTCGGCAAGATATCCAATATATAACACCAACCTGAATATTAACCCTTCCAATTTGTTTATAAAGACAAACTTAGAGATCAAATGCTAATTACCTTTTTCTTGTGGTGGATTTTGTCCTTGACATCACTCTGGGCGAGTAGATAGTCCAAGATCTTGGCAAGCAGTGGTGTGTGTTTTGGGTACTCTGACTGCCAAAGGACATGCCACAAAAAATTAATGTAAAGAACCATACATGATCTATATAAAGATTAGACCCAAAAAAGTGTACTTCAGAGTGTGCTTTTTGCTCCAGTTATTACTTCACGTTACTACTAAACATGCCTTCCTATTTGTTTATGCAAAATTAGCGTACTTTTTTTTGTCAGATGTGAAAGCATTCTTAATTTAGATTTTTGCAATATAATTGTCCAAGTCCTGAAGCATGTAGTAAGAGAGCTATCTTGGAGGCAACATGCAACAACAGTAAAAGATGTACTTTAGTTGAGTAAAGAAAATCACCTTTAGTTGAGTAACTAAGTCCTTCCACTCCAACTTCTCTTCATCATTCCCTTGTTTTAGAGTTCCCAGAAACTTTATCTTTGCATCTCGAACCTGATTGATCACAAAACAAATTGTGATAAGCATTCAATAGACTATAAGATTAGAACAACAAACTAAAGAATATCTGAGTACCGGATGTATTTTGATTACCATTATTCTTCACAAATATGACCATCATTCATCAATCTAATGTCTAATAAAATGATTATTCATGTAACGCATTTTCCTTTAAAATAAGGCGTTATTGTTCATGTTAAAAAACACGTGCCCAGTTAGACATCATAAGGCGAAATTTTCTCGAAAGAACATATTATTATTTGTCTACATTTTATTATCAGATATATATGATTAGAAAAATACAGAATTGAACATGTCCAGTTATGTGGTGGCTTCCAATTTCACCATATATGACCCCAAAAAACAAAAAAATCTTGCACAATAAATAAGGATAACCAATTAATTGATTCTATCACCTGGGTATCACGATAAATAAGGTTAGTGTCCCAAGACTTTCACAGCAGAAGTATTTACCCAAAAAAAAAGTTGTTGGGGTCTCTTACTAGATAGGATAAAAAAGCACTGTATTTAAATAGAAACTGTGCTAAATGACACCAGTTTGTTATATTTCTGTGATTCTGACCTTTGTCAATTCCTTTGGAAATTGTTTAAATTGGCACAAGCATGACTTTGAACTTTGCAAGAGATTATAAGAGCTCTTTTGCTTTTCTAATGGAGCCCATGACATTATAACCTTAGTATAGTCTCTTCCAGTGGAAAAGTACACCAAACTATCCTTCTCTCAAAAATTTCCATTTGTAGTAGGTATGTTCCACTGAATGTACGATTCTAGTCAAGCAGTTATATTTGACATTCCCTTTCATTTCTTGTCAAATGAATAGCATCTGCCATAGAAATCCTGTATATTCCTAGCATGATATAAAGAAATGTAATGGCCCATAAGAAAGTCAAAGACACGAATCAAATACAAATAATAGTAAGGCCGGATCATTTCCCATAGAATTTTTGCTGTCATCTGATAGAAAAAGATGCCAGCATCAATTTTGCCTCTGAACCCCAGTGTATGTAGATAAAAGTCCATAAAAATCAGCAGTTGGCTCTAAATTATGGACACAGATCTAAAATTATACCAAATAGATGCTCGCATCTATGTAACAGTCTAGATCGTCTGCACATATGTAAAACTCTCCGGTTTTGCAAACACAAGAAGTTATCCTGGGTATGACATTGCAAGTGCTTCCTAAAGGTATCTATGGAATTTATACATAAGCGAAAATTGCTCTCCAAGAAAAATAACCACAATAGGACAATGTACCTCTTCTTGCAGACGTTCCGAGACAGATTTAGTGCACCTTGATGAAGAAACTTTCCCCTTCTCTTCTTCAACCTTCCAAATGTGGAGAAAATTAAAAGTTAACCTTTAGTAAAAGCATTGAAAAAGAAACAAAAGTTGGGATGGTCTTGAGCAACCTTATTGGGTGGCACTATGTAAGAGATTTGGTAAGATGCAGGGTTCTTTGTGGGACTCTTTCCAATATCTTGACCACCATTTGATACCTTTCCATAAGATATTGCTCCGACCAACACAGATCCAGGTTGAGAGTTCTGCAATAGTTCCATGACCAGTATTAAGAAACATTAATTGATGAAGAAGCACCAACATGCAATACCTTTGGGATCTTGTCCTTGTTCGGTGGGCCCAAATAGATGGCTTCCTTCTTCCTACACGACAATGTACAAATCAAAGGCTGTGGTAGGAAGAGACGGAACGATGATATAACTTAACCATGACGGACTAAACCTACCCAGGAATTAAAACTGAAGAGTCATAAGAACCATTTCCCATTACAGGGCCATCTGGTTGAGAGAAAAAGCTCAATCGCATGGCATCCTGGACTCAAGGAAATAGGAAACATAAATAATGAGGTTAAAAACCATCAAGCTTCTTCAACAACATTGGGTCACTAGATTGCTTCTTCTAGATAGAACACACCTAAAGAAGATGGTAGCAATGGTGCCAAACAAACAAGTATCGTGTTCCTTGGCAAACAATCAATTGCAGTGAATTACTGGTAATCATTTGAGTTTATACTAATCATTTGAACATAAAAAGCGGAACATCTATATTTATGCACCTACCTTTATCATTTATAGGGTGCTAGGGGTAGTAATTTTCGACATGTCATGACATGGAATCACAACCCGATCTGAAATATAATCTTGCTCATAAATGAAAGTAGGAGTTCAGCCTATCTAACCCAAAAGTCACTGATGCAACTCATTTTACTAAAAACATTAAACGAGTTGAGTCATTTAAAACATATGATTCTTTAATCATATTCGCATGATACACGTGTAAATTTGGCCGCTTACAGTCATATATCCTTTTTTTCACACAAGACGCAGATCTAATTCACTAGTTGGAAAAGAAAGATACCTTTTCCTCTAGATTTCTCTCAATAAACAGCACCAATTGCTTCATTTTTTCCAAATAGTGCACATTATCATGCCTGAAATACAAAAAATAATATGAGAATAGAAATTCTTTATCTAATCATCTTTGGTATAGCATGAAACTATTTGATTTCTATCAAGACGAAACTTTTCTTTTCACAACAATATGTCTCAGGAAGTAGATTATGGGTCATAACTTTCCACGATCTTTGCGGCATGTGTTTCCTTTCAAGGATGCTTCATTTCACGCAATACAAAAGATTTCAGAAGAATCTAAATTGGTAGCAAAATAAAGTCTTTTTACTCAGCATTACATGTGACCATGTTAATCTAAAGTTTGCATGCGTATGTGCGTGAGAGAAGGAAGGGGAGGGAGTGGTAAACCGCACCTTAAATACAGCTGTAAAGTGTATTCACCCTTGGGCAGCTTTGAAGATTTTGGGTAGACATCCCCCATGGCATGTACACGCTACAAAGGAAACAAAAAAGATGTTGAAAGCAAAACATGTCATGATACGAACTGGAAATATAATGTTTTACCCAACCAAAATGATGGAACGCAAAATGTGAAACCCAACCTAAAGGTTACTAAAGTTGTAAAGTCGTGTTAAAACAATAAAATGCTCCCTACAGCATTGCAAAGTATGGATTTTGTTTTGGTTATGAGATACAGTATCTCCATACCCATTTATTTACAGTGGCTCATAAATGGTTACTGCTGTCCATATCTTTTAAATCAAAAGGATTCCGCACCATCATATAAAGGAAAAATCAAGTGATATAGTACCTTGTTCACATCCCATATCATATAGAACTGTGACTCAAACTTGGTGTCATATATTCGATTGTTGAGTAAAGGAATATAAGGTTTTAGTTCTGCTCCATCTTCTAATTTGAATTTGTAACTGCATTAGAAATCTCAGATGATCAACTCAAAAGAACAGCTCAACGAGTCAAGCTTGACAACAAATTGTGAAGTTCCACTCACGTCAATGTCAGAGCCAATATCTGTTTCCCTGAGGGTAGTTTGTCTCGAGCTGATGGGAGAGCACGAAGTTTTGCCTCAACAGGTCGATATGGAACCCTCAACTGCAAAGACGGCAGATCAAGAAAACTAGAATTCAGAAATACTTGCTTATGATTTCTGGAATAAGCATAATGTACTTTACCTTATTCAGGGTGGCAACAGGAGCAAGCTGCTCCGATGCAAGCAGAGCCTCGGCATCTATTCTAACTGGTGCCTCACTGCCATCAAGTATCACTTCCTCTTTGTTGATCTCAATCCCATGGAACACCATCTTGTAATGAACATGATCCATGTAAGAATCTCCACTAGGTTTTATCCAAAAGTTCATAACATAGTTCTGCAGGAATTTTTATCCTTTACATTGACCACACATCTTTAGTAGCACCAATTTCGACAGAGAACTGTTGACAAGCTTTCCCTTCACAGGCCATCCAGTAAGTGGAGTTGCCCCAATCACCATCCCCATTCCAAACCCCAAATTGGAATAAAACAAAAAAGGACAAGAGGGAATAATAACAAGATTGGCGCCACCATTAAAGTGTGAACTCCTACCGTATTAAGAGGGTAATCGAGCCTACAAAAACTAATTTCAGAAACAGACCGGATTGGCCATTTCCTAAAAAACATGAGGCAGAAAAATAAATTAAGCGATAATGGTCTATACAAATGGAACTCTCCCATCTTGACAGACCAAAGGAAGGAGACAAAGGAAAAGGTTATATCTGGATTCTAAAAGTCAATTACAGCCTAGAACATGTAATGTTTGATGCATCAGAGTAATGCCACCTACAAATTGACAGAACACACCACACACATGCATATACCTCTTGCATGAATCCGACAATAGCTCATATTTGAATGTTTATCGATGCATAAAAAGCAACAAAAGCAGATGAAGTATGACCATGTTACATTGAAATACATATGGTACCTCAAAATCCACTAGAGTAGCTTCATTGCTCCCAATTCCACTAGACCAAAACTGAGCCACTGCTAATTCCATCGTGTGACCACCTACCACAGGGAAGGTAAAGCTTTTGGCAGCTGGAGAAGAAAATGTTACCAAGCTCTCCCATTTAATGGGCCTTTGCAAGGGGCAAAGCTGCACATTGAAAAAGAGTCAAAGCAGCTCTTTATAAACTGGTGAATAAAGTACTCAGTGAATGTTGTACCTGAACTGTGTCAACAAAGAATCTCCGGGTTGTGTCAAACTCAGATGTTCGCATGGTAGCCTCAACCCAAGTAGCACCAAATGGCACCTCGATGTATCTCCGTTCAATGTGACCTGTTAAAGCATAAAGCATCAAACAAAAGAAAAGGAATTTACAATCAAACATCTTGTGAAGTTGCATTTAAGACTGAGAAAGATTGTAAAAGCATGCTATCATGACCAGGATTTATTTCAAAAGTCTTTTTCCTTCTTTGTAGAATATGACTCTGCTTTCCAATTTCGGTTTGGCATAGGGAATCAATGATGTTATGTACAAACATAGCTAATGAAAGTCAACTAGATCTCATAGGTAAAGGAAGCAAGCGATGAAGACCATAGATTAGTCACCAGTTTGCAATAGTGAAGTAAGGTTAAATCCATAATACACATCATTACTCTATTGCTTCGCCTGACACACTGTTTATCACAATCAAGTGGCTATGCACAGTTTCAGAAAGACATAATAAAGTTTCTCAAACATTCACCAAACGTTACACAATTTAATTGGATGTAGCCCTCATTTTATATTAAAATTGTGTAAGCACTGATGTATATGAATACAGATTGATGTTTGAATGCAGACTATGTATAACCTGGCTGAAATGACATCTTTGAATATGTGACTACAGGAGGCCGGCTCACTACGACTGCAGGCTTTGTTATAGTAACTGGTATTCTGAAAACAGGCCCGCGCCATGGTGATTTGCAATCAACCCCATAGACTTCATAATAATGAAGTCCACTAGAAAGATTGCTGGGATCCACAACAATGCTGAAAAAGAAAGAGCAGCTCTAGATTATTGTAATTTCCACTAAGATACAAAATTAGCAAGCAAAATTTTTTCAATTGTATGGTAGCCAACTTCTAGAGTTACAGTGCAGATGATTGGATACCACATTAAACTTACCTCCTGCACATGCTTGAGTAAACTATAAAATCTACTCAGCTTCGAGCTAGCTGTCCTTGACTCAAAGGAAATGGAAATATCCTGACCACCCATTTTCTCTTCACTCCCCCCCCCCTCCAACCCAACCAAAAGCCTGTGTGGATTTAGAGATAATTTTTATATCAAGGCTGAAGGTAAAAGTTTTTTCTTTCCTTTCACAAACAAGTAAAAGTAACATATTCCTAATATGTTATTCTCCGCCATACTCTTTCATTCCTCTGTTCCTCTCTCCCAAACAAAGCATTAAAGATAGACCAAGACTAGTTTCATGATCTGCTTAAGGGTCTGTTAAACTCGGAGAGCACAACCAGTCAACTCAATCTAGCTATGAACATATCTACAAGAAGAATAAGGAAGAGGAAAGGGAGGTAATTCCTTGAAGATAATACAAGTATACTATTCACTTACTAATAAGAGTCGCCATGACAACTCTTACATTCGGCGCATCAGTATTCTGTATGCATACACATCTAAGTTCATAGTGTTCCTTCTCAATTATTGAAATCAAATGACAGAATTCTAATGAAAATATCAGCAACTGCACTGAAAGCATCAATTGAAAACACATAATCATTGGAGTTTTAAAACTTCAATGTACTCAGAGTGATTTCATAGAGGATTTAACAAACTAATGCTTACTGACTTGAAGCTACGGCCGTTGTGAGTAAGCAATAGATACTCCGGAGGCCTTACAACAGCCTTATCAGTGGAGTGTAGCTGAATACACTCTTCAAAGGGGACCAGCTCTTCTAGATTGTTGGCATCTTCATGAAAATTTGGCTCAATTTGTACAGTCCACTGTAAAAGAAAGAAAAAATTAATAATTGCAATGAGAGAGCCACAGCATCAAGTATCACGTATCATGTTAGAGACATCAGCGATGTTAAAAATGAAATAGAAAGCAATTCGACAAAAATACCAGGTTTACGTGAAAATACATATAAGTAGCTCTTTGGATTATGCACGAATGCATATCTGTACAATTCCATAGATGGATGTCTATGACATATTTGCTGAACAAACTACGTCTTGCACAAAAGCTACAAAAAAAGCTAAACTACATACTAAATCTCTCTTGAGCACTATTACCATCCTCCAGGAAAATATTTGGAAACTTTTTCTTCAAAAGCTTTCCTGCAAGCTACACAACATCATTGCACTTCACATGCAGACAATACAACTAGTAATCAAACTTGAATTAGAACTTGTATTTGAGGGAAAAGAGAGAAATTTTTAAAGAAAAATTTAACTTGTTTGGAAGAAATTAGAAAATGGGTACAATCACAGCGAGAGGAAAATTACTCTCCCCAAGTGGGTGAAGTGTCGAGAGGAAATCCATAACATTATTCGTGACCCTTGCGACATTTTGTCAAATTTTTAAAAGGGAATTCTTGTCATCTTTATATGCACAATTGGAACTTCACATCCGCTTTCTTAACCTACATTTTTCGCCTACCCAAGCACAAGAGAAGTTAATGTTTTCTCCTTCCCAATTTCCATCGGTTTTCTCCCATTCATTTTGTTTTCTCATCAGTTTCCAGAAAGCTTAAAGCACAAAATTATGAATTAAATCACTTGCATAACTGAGCAACACTCTAACGTACAACAAGAATAGCATTATAGCCAACAAAAAACTTTGAGACTAACGCAGTTCAGGATAACGATAAACGGAGATAATTTACACTCATACATCCATTATGGATCAACCGTAAAGTAATTACTCCGATGAACTAAAGTATGTAAGATTCAAAAAGCTACCTTATAAGGACAATAAGATATGCAAGAATATTAATTCACTCTATAATTTTCATAAGCAACTGGATGAATCCACAACAAGGGGATGAGCTTAGTTAATCCATAACCTCACCTCAGTAGATCGTGCACAAGAGCTAGCCTCCCTAAGATAAATGCCTCGTGAAGTAGGGGCTACAAACAAAAAATGATCATACAGGTTCAATTTCTCGGATATAGATAATGTATATATGAAGCAAGTATAATCCACAAAACCACCAGCAATAGAAAAGGCAGCAGCAAAACTAAACCTTGTACCACCAAGTGGGGAGCAAAGGAGCACAAATTACTTATAAAATTTATGGGAACGGATGATGGAAAAGAGTAATAAAGTGAAAAAGAAGATGCAATAAAGGTGGCGAATCTGGTGTCCTTAATTCTTGCCAGGAACTGACTAATAGAGTCACAAAATATAATCAATTTATCATGTTTAGACCAACAAACAAAATTCCGCAGGAATATGATCTATTACACCAATCATTTTAATAGTCAGCCAGAACTGCATATTCTCCAAGAGGCCTGTTAAGCAGAGCTATTGGTTCATTATCCTCATCAACTTAGAGGAACAAATGATAAAAAAATGCATGACATGGTGTCTAACAAGCAAACAAGGGGCTCGGTCAAAGCTTTCAATGGTCATATGGAGACATGATCATTTAATCGGAGAGATCTAATACATGTCAACATTGTTCATTAACATTTAACAGAACATCTGGCTTTCATCCATCTCAAAGAGAGCTTATCAGGCCTATATACCCAAGATGCTGAAACAAACTATTTGAAGATCTGTGACCCCTACACCTTACTTCTTGACAATTCCCTCAACTTTCAGCTGTAACACATAGAACCCTTAAACTTATGTAACAGAACGTCACTATTATGGTGAACCATGTAACCTCAACATTGGGAACAGAATTTCAAAAAGTTAGATTCTCTGTAACTGTGAGGCAATAGTCACTTGTTACACAATTTCACTTGACCACAAGAGATACGCCATCCCTAGCAAGTCATGACAATGCCACAGTGCTCTTCTTCTACTAGTGCCAATGTCCACTTGAGCATCATTATTTCTGGATATGGCACCAGTTATTCAAAATATGTGGATTCTCATTAACCAATAACAGTAAGCTAGTCTAAATGAGGCCTATGCGAAACACATTTAGAACTCTTACCATGCCATATTGATAGTGTACAGGCTACAAAACTATGGGAACCACCTTGATTCTATATTTCCAAAATTAAATGAGAAAGGCCTGTAATTAAAACTTACTCGACTTTCCAGATTGACTGATTGTCACTTGATACCAAACACGTGGAATGTTCTGAGACAGCTTTATGTACTCATAAGCCCTGATACCCATTAATTGAGAACAATGCTTAAAACTCTGAAATATGGTCGTAAGTAAACTCAAGAGCCTCAAGCAGGAAACTTAACTTGTCAACTTGCATGAGGCCCTGTCCAGTGGTTAGTTTATCTTCTGGAAGGCTACCTACAGGAAGGCATGTATTCTCAAGGGCCTCACGCACAGTATATGGACTCACAGGAATGCCTTCAGCCTGCATAACATAAGAGAACAATTTATATAGTCTGACACTGAAAAGAGGTTACTGCATAACATAAGAGAACAATTTATATAGTCTGACACTGAAAAGAGGTTAAGGAGCCAAAAATGGATAAGAACTGCTCTTTTCTTCATTGTCACAAGCATTTCTAGCAAAACTACCTTCATAGCGCTGATGAGTAATGCAACCCCCCCACAAGCCGATGGAGATGCCATTGATGTTCCATTCATCAGCATACGGCGTTGAAGAGTCCAAGTAGGCACTGGTGCAACAGCCCCACCAGGGGCACTTACACATACACCAAGATCACCATCAACTGTAGGTCCTCTGCTAGACCTGCATGTGATTGGCAGTTATGGGTGTTCTCAATGTCACAAGATAGCCCCATCTTGCCTGGAAGGCATCACAGTCTAAGGCCACAGTAAAGCAGAAGTACCAAGTATACTCGAGTCCTTCGCAGGGAGGTTCAACTACAGCGTGTGCGCCAGCAGCCATTGCAGGGGATACATATGCGCCGACTCCAATGATGCTTGAAGTGGTACCTCCAGGTGCTCCCACAGTACTCAATGCTGGCCCACTATTGCCAGCACTACTAATAAATATTAGGCGGTGCTTATTTATCACCTAAATCCACATGTGATGTATACGAATAAGTAAAAAGGCATAGGCATAAGATCGCAGGATTGGAAAGTCATGTTCCTCACCATCGCCATAGTTACACATCAATATACACAACCAACATTGCTTAAGACAATTTTCTAAATATAAGTAGGCTCGGTCCACCTTCAGCATTATCTTATCTATGACTTCACAAGCAACTGCTGATAAGAATATGTAGCTCCTACAGAAGTACTAGTACATACTCAAGATCCTTCTACATTATTGAGTAAAAAATGCTGGTCAATGTATCTTTCCATATCTCATTTATAACTTAGTATCGTTATAACCGAAGGATTACTCAATCTATTATCTGATTTGTCAAGAGCTCATAATTCTATTTGGTAATGCCAATTTTGGAAATACCCATGACCATACAAAATGATAGATGTGGCAAAGCAATACCAAAATGCAGTTAAGAGGGGTGAGTTAGGGTCTACTGTTGGCAATGAATGAATAGCACATAATCCTATTTGCTCTATTTGAAGAGTATCGCCATTTCCTCTTTCGTTGAAATCATTGGGCACGGGCATCCAATACCTACAAACAAACCTCAATGCCCAAAGAAGCCATGAAACACACAAAAACAGAGTTGGAACATCATAAAAGCAGAGCTGGTATATCAATTACAATGGAAACCAGTCAGGGTGTGGCAGTGTGGCTATTGTAAAGTTTCCTTTTATCTGGCCTTTTCTTCTCCAACAAAAAAGAATGTATACTGAAAAGTCAGATTTACACATCACCAACCAAATTCAACCAATGTGAGGTGCACTTGCATCCATGAAACTATTGAGAAAATGATGAAACTTAGGACCATACTTCATTTGCAAGGTCAACAAAGCGTCCATAATCAGGCAGCAATGAAGGTTCTCCATAACTCATGTTGATCAGATCACATTTATGCTGCAGAAAGAGTTGGTGAACAACATTAAAATCCTCTATAAGTTACGATAAGCTTATGGGCATGCTAAAATATTCATACCTACCAAGAGAGTGCATAGTCCAAGTTATTTTTGTACGAGAGAAAACAAACATTAATCCTGACCCACCTCAACAGCAGCTATTAATGCTCGAATTAGACCAGTTCCAGTTTCCATTGAACCTAATCGTGAGTCTCCAATTTTACAAGAGATCAACTGAGCTCCAGGTGCAACCCCATTCAACAAGGGCTCCTGCCAATAATCATCCAATTAAACAGACAAATAGTCTGCAGCAATTGCAATTTACTAAAGTTGAATTTTCACCACAAAGACAGTACCTCTGGATGGAAAGCAGTAGCTATACCAGCAACATGAGTACCATGAGGGGAGCTGTCGGTTACAATACTTAATATATTCCCATCATGGTACACATTGGCAACAAATGTACAGGCATCTAGCTTGCTAAACATCCCAAACTTGCGCTCTATCCTGTAAGTTCCAAGAAGAAAGTTGCAAGAAATCATTTTAATCGTCTCTTGGTTCTTATGAAATTCAGCAGAAGAAAGGAACAACACACGAGAAAAGGTTGAGTACGATATTCAGTTTTCTAGGTCCTGCTTCGGTTGATTCTTAAGATCTACCAGCAGTGACTCTTACTTATCTTGGTATCTCCCATAAGAAAACAGAACTCCAAGTTCCAGAAACATAAATGTATCAAAACATGATCTGCAACAAAAAAGTTTAACTCCACCTGGTACACTCCGAATGCCTTCATACCTATAGTTAGTAAGGGGTTCGAACTCAGCAAGTTTCCCGCAATTTGGGTCATCTTCAAGGCTCTGCGTATCAAGAGCAACCCTCCAAACCTCTCCATCGTGCCATACTACAGCATCTATAATGGGACCCCTATCATCATAGTTCTTAAAACATACATTGGGAGTTGATTAGTTCAAACCACAAAAAGAACGATAGGAGAGGATAAAACATCAATATCCTCGAGACTCACATCAGCTTGTTTTCGTAAAAGATCAACTCTATTTTGTAGATCTTCTCTTGTCCTCTTCAAATCTGCATCCTCAACTTTGGCATGTTTCTACACAGGAAATGTCATGCCTCGTATAAGACAATATTTATACAGTCAAAGAATAACCCAACTCATCTCACCATAAAAATAAAAATAAAAATAAAAAATTGCCTGTACCGATCAACAACGCAAATAACTTCAAAAAGAACGCTTAGAAGCACACCTGTTTTCCTACTATACAAGACAGAAAACTTATGCGTATCGAAAGTTGAAACAATTTGCAGAACTAACATTTTCCATTGAGCATTAGGAAAAAAAAGATGAAATGCTCCATCTACAATCATCTCTTCAAGATCATGCCATTGCTCATCCTAGGCTTACTATAACTTGGAAACACAAGCAAACAGGCATTAAAATATAGACATACATATATCTTATATAATAACACATATTTCACCAGTAACATTTTAGACAACCTGATCAAATTCATCAACAATCTTCACAGCATTGGCAATTGCTTCCTGGTTTCTCTCATCCCACTTCTTTTTCCTTTCTTTCTGCAAAGAAGGCAAATTCATTTAAGATGTCAACGGATAGATGAGAAGTACTAAAGTTAGAAACACAGTTACCTTCAAACGAGATGTCAAAGTGTCCGTAAATAGCTCATAGACTAACTTACAACCCACATGCCAATCACCAGAAGGGTTTTTCCAAGATGCATTTACGGTGAGAGCAGCCCCTAAAAAGTTAGGAAACAGTAAAATGGCACAATATGAGGTCTTTGGTGAAATCAACCAAATGCAGAAAAACCAGATGAAAAAACAGGACAAACTCTAGACTAAGAACAAAGAATTATAATGAATGTGAACCTCACCAGACTCTCAGATTGAAAAGTTTTATCAAATGCCACGTATCACATGAATTGACAATGTCAACTGTGACAACCAGCATCCAACCATTTAATGAAACAAGGATACTTGATACTACAGACCTAGTCCACCCGAGGAAGTGCTTTACAAGGAAAAGAATCACACTTTCAGCACATTTTTGCAGATATCGCATTGCAAGCAAGCTATGTCCAGCTTTAACCTACCCCCCAAACCACAAAAAGGAAGGTAAGTCCTGTTTTTAGAAGGCCCACGAGTAACACAGGTAACTCACTGACATAAGAAAAGCTTGAGATCATTCAACATACTGCATTTCCCCCATCAGGGTTTTTTAATTCTTAGATCAGAATATCGACTTTCAAGAAAAGAAACGAAGTATTAACATTTCATAGCTGCATCAAGGAATCACCTGAAGCTCCACGTATGGACCCATTTGCATCCGCCTTAACCACATTCGAGGTATCAATATCGCCACTCCCGGTGCTGAAGAGAGAAATGCTCATGTTCATGCACTTTATTCAGTAATAGAAACATCAATGACGACAATATTAAACATAACACATTTTTAATTACCAATCAAGAACATCAAGGATTTTAGGCTTCCCATCTGAAGTGACATGTAATCCAGCTGCAGCTGGGTCAACACCTGTATCTGCAAACCCCACCACCCATTCAGTGAGAGAATCACATGCAAAAGCATAAGATCATACATACACTTCATCATCCATATCATACCAACGAAGATCCGTTTGAGTTTTCATATTCCTAGTCCAACTTAATATTGACAATAACAGATGAGCGAGAGTGAAGCAAAGAAACTGCAACAAGCACATGGGAACCGATTAAGATTTGTTATGGTAAATCCCCTTGGTCTCAAATAGCGAGCTTTTACTGTTCTTTTATTAAGTAGAGACGGCATGAGCAGATAACCCAGCCATTATACGCATCGATTAAAATGTTCATCTATCGAACTGAACGACGAAATGCCACTGCGTACTCAGCAGTTAAGGAGAAGCAGACCACCACAGCGGCTAGCTAAACAGCTTGAGAACATGTCTGTGTTGGATACAAGGAATCCTTCCCGAGTTCCGCCACAGCCATGACAGGTTCGTGCGAAAACCACTTCCGAGCTTCCAACGTCATTTACTTAAATCGAAAGAACAAAAACGCATTCATCCTCGGACCTCAATTTGCTTATCACCGTTACCTCGACTTTATAATACAAAAAAAGAATCGCGATCAGCAGTGACAACGTCGCTGAGCTTCACAAGCGCAAAAACTACGTAGCGGCAACACAACCGCCGCCGAGCATTACACGACGCTCTCCGGCGAAGAACAAATTCCTAGTTCCTACTTCAGTCGGTCGACCCGACCCCCCTCCTTCAATCAATCATCTAAAAGACATTAGATTCGAGTACCGAAGATTGCGATGACGGCGCCGCGGCCGTCGTACTCCGGGCGGTCCTCGACGAAGCGATCGGCGCCGATCTCCTTCTTCGGCATGAGGGAAGCCAGGAACGTGGACTCGTTCAGCTTGAAAATGCGGAGCGAGCCATTGTCACTGTCACCGCCTACACCACCGCCTGTCGCTGCGCTGATGGAAGAGCAAGGCATGGCCCCGAGTCCTCTGCCCTCGCTGCCGCCGCCGGTAGTGTACCTTCGCCACTCTCGCTGCAATCGGGTGCCTTTTCTTATACGGCGGAGGTGGTGGCGATGATGATGGTGGAATCTCCTGAGTACGGAGCGAGCGGCGAGGAATCGGGGGAGACAGAGGCAGCTGGAGCGTGGAGGCGGAGGTGCTTTATAGTAGGCTGACGATGCGAACAATGCTGCTGCCGCTGCTGAGCTGTCCCGCATTGTCGAGTCGGGGACGGGGAGGGGCGTTTTGGGAAATGCGCGGCGGGGGCGGGCGGCGTGGCGCGGAGGTGGAGGTGGAGGGCGGCTTCGGGCGACACCTGTTGATAGGCCTTTTTAAGGGCGGGTTTGGTGGGCGTGGCTTGGGAACGCGTGGCTCTCGTTTCTGGTGAAAATTGCTCGGCCCGGGCTTGGCGCGGCCGGTAATGACGTTTATGCCCCTTTCGCTCCAAAATGAGAGGGATGACGGTAATTTTGGGTCCCGCACGTGGGGACCGGGTGACCCGCCATACGCCAGTCTCCGATGACTATTGACTGGTCCAATTCGACTATTGGGACTTCTTTTGTCACCCTAGTGATCACACAGTGGATTAACATCACCAAAATTTTTAAATAATACCCATCATTGTATTAATACTTCGAATTCTTTTATTATGTCACAAAAAATCCTATAATATGATCACTCCGACACCATAACCTCAAATTGCCACAAAAACCTCAGGATTTGTATCGCCTGATGCAAGTTTGCGGTATTTATGTCGCGAAAAAGAAAAACTTTAGGATATTCATATCTCACCGGGCAAAGTTTATAATTTTTTGTGGTAGTCAGATGGTGTTTTTGTTATAGTGGCACAAGTTTGATGTTTTTGGTAACAACAAAAAAAAGTGAGTATTGGTGCCGAAGCAAACGTGATTTACGATTTTTTTGGAATATCTTTTCAAAAGGAAACTTTATATTCATCATTAAAATCACAGCAAAGGCAAGAGAATGATGTTCGATTGAGATGTATGTACCAAAAGGAATAAATAGTGAAAAATAGTTTAAAAAGGAAACGGTAAAAAGGTATCAATTATATTCTCGGCGTGATTGATTCTTAAACAAAGGTTAGACAGACTCAAAGGGCTACAACAAGGGTATCACTAGACAACCAAAAGGTAAAATTCCAATAGCGACACATTGCGTTTGTCCTCCGCAAGAACGACCCATCCCGTGTGATTTAAGCCTTAATTGCAATTTTTTAGTGGAGCTGGCTCAATATGGTCTCTCTCTTGCTCTGGGCCCCCAACCCAAGCAACTTTTCAAAGAAAATTTATGGGTGTTTTAAGTGTCGGCGGGCTTTAAACCTATCAAAATGAATTTTAAATTCATATGTGACCAATTTAATTCGTTACAACTTTGAAGGGTTCATTTTAAATGGGTTTTAAAATGTAAAGCCTTAAAGCAAGTGGGTCTCGATGGGTTGAGTTTAAAACCCATTCTCAACCCCATTCCCTCTTTATCCTTATAAAAATATATTTTTTTAAAAATTGAATCTATACTTTTTTTCTTTTTCTCTTTTCTTTTTTTCTTTTCCCTTCTTCTTCAATCGATTGCCGGCCATGGCAATAGCTGGCGAGGGGCCTCTAGCAAGCTCAAGCTCACCAGCCTGGGGAGGCCTTGGCCTCGCCAATATGGCAAGCTCGAGTTTCGCCAGTTGACGAAGAAGGAAAAAAAAGAAAAAATTAAATATTTGATTTTAAAAAAAAATAAAAGAAAAGTAAAAATTATCAAAATGAGGGCACATAGGAAAAAAATCAAATTTTCCATACAAAATGGTGGAAAATATTTTTTAATTAATTTTCAAGTTTCAACCAAACTCCAAAAAGTATTATTATTTTCTCAAAAAATGGCTTCCTAGAAAATATTCTTTAGAAAAGTCACATTTTTTGCACAGCAAACAGAATGTCAATTTTTAAAAACATTATAAAAAGTAATTTTTTAACAATATAATTTTTTTTAAATCATAAGAAACAGGTTTTCTTGAATTTGGTTAAAATATGAAAGTATTTTAGTAATATAGGTCGAGTCGGATATGGGTTGGGTATGGGTCGAATTGGATATGGGTTAAAAAATTTACATTACGAATAAATGGGTTATGAACAGGATAATGGTTCAATTTGCCCAACACAAACCCGACCCAACCTATCAATTTAACTAGTCTAGCAAGCTCCGACTAAAAAAAAAAAAAAAAACAAGTCTAGCAAGCTTTAACACGAGTTTTTAGGCCAAACAATTAGGCATTTTCAAAGATGGGCCAGGCGCAAGTCATTTAGGATCCATCCTAAAGATAAGAATTGGAATATAATAGGATAAAGTGGGATTCCCGATAGTAATTATTAGGCTGCGTTTGGTCGACCGAATAAAAGCCATGATAAGATTTGTTTTATCCTATCCCGTGTTTTGTGGTGGTCCAAGATAAGATAAAGTCGGATATAAACCGGATATAACTCTGATAAAAAAATCTGGAGGGGTAGGATAAACCCGGATAGGATTTCTAATGTCTATTTTTTAAAAAACGCTACACTTCACTCGCCGTCATCTTCATCTCCACACCTTGTGGGCTTTCACCAAAATAATTTCTTGGCTTTTTTTCTTCACTAACTCCTCTGAACCCGTGAATAGCAAAAATTAAAAATTAAAAATTATCTTATCCGACTTTAAATCCGCAGTCTACCAAACAATTGACAGGATATAAAGAAATCTCAGGATTTCTTATCCTATCATATCCAGTTCTATCCTGTTTAAAAATTCGGATGACCAAACGCAGCCTTAGTATATTTAGTCCTATTATGTGTTTGGTACTTCTCTAGATAAGATTGGAAAATTAATTAATTAATTAATTTGAAAAATAGAAAATTAAATTGAATTAAAAAGTTGAGAAGGAAAAACACTAGATTTAGGGATTGTGGCTGCCGCCGCCTGAACGGTGGCCACGATTAAAGAAGGCGACCACCTAAGTCGCCTCTGCACAACAACGCAAATCCAAGACCAAACATGCAGGGGGCAGGGGAATTTCCGATGACCACCAGTGTCCCTTACAGTGATTGAGCTATGAGTTGATTGCGATGCCGAAGATCTGCAACCTCTCCATCACCACCTCTGCGTCCTTCGCCAGGATTCCCACATCACGGGTCGCCGTTGCTGTGAACCAACAAGTCCTCACATGACATTCGATGATTGATTTTCACTCTTTTGGCCTTTGGCAACCCATCTTGAGTATTCGTGAGGTCAGATCATCAAAAGATTTCTCAAGCCCTCACGAATCACGCATAGCTTCATTGGAAGAGAACAAAGGAAAAATACCAAAAAAGTTCTAAACCTATTGCATTTATATCAATTCAGTCCTCAATTTTTCAATTGGATCAATTTAGTCATAAACTTTTTTGCATTGGTATTAATTCGATTCATCCGACCAATTTAAGGCCGAAAATCGTTGATGTGAACGCTAGCGATCCTACGTGGACAAATTTTGTAATTTTTTTAACAATTTTTTTAATGTTTCTTCTTTCTTTTTTTTTCTCTTTTTTTCTTTTTTTGTACATTGTTGGCTGGCAAGGTCGCCGGCCAACCATCGCCGTCCACAGGCTAGTCTAGGCGAGGGCCTCCGCACCAACAATGTACAGAAAAATAAAAAAGAGTAAAAGAGAAACGAACAAAAAATAAAAAAAGATTATTAAAAAAATCTGAAAAAATGATTATAAATTATAAATTTTGTCCACGTCAACGTCGAAGTGCCACGTAGAACCGTCGGCGTCCACGTCAATGATTTCTGGTTTAAATTAGCAAAACGGACTGAATTGGTACCAATGCGAAAAAGTTTAGGACTAAATTTGTTTAATTAAAAAGTTTATGACTAAATTGGTACTAATGTAATAGATTTATTACTTTTTCGGTATTTTTCCCGAAGAGAACATTGCTGGCTTGTACTTGTTTGTACGCTTTGGCTAATATGCTTTGGCTGAAATGGTTGAGCAAGCAACAACTTGTTTTTCTTGTATCCTTAAGTTGCTTATTTAGTTTTTTTATTTAATTCGAGTTTATCCCACATGGGATCCGTCGAGTTTATATTGGGAACACACTAGATTCAATCATCCATAATTTCGAGGTGCACGCACTTGATCCATGTAATTTTTCTTTCTTTTGTTGAGAAATATCACATTGATTGTGGAGGTGGAACGGGAAAAGTGTTAAGAAAGTTATAAACCTATTGGATTTGTATTAATTTAGTCATAAACTTTTTTTTTGTGCCAATTTAGTTCTAAACATTTTGTCTTTGTCCCAATTCAGTCATTCTAGCTAATTTTAGTAGATTTTGCTGATGTGGATGCTGGCGGTGCCATGTAGGCCCGATGATAATGATGTGAATAATTTTTAACAATTTTTTATATTTTATTGATTTTTTAAAATTATTTTTCTGATTTTTTTTCCTTTTCGTTTTTTGGCTTTCTTCCTCCCATGGCCAGCCACCAACCATGGCTGGGCAAGCTACCCTCACCTGGCCAAGCGACGTCTGGCATAGCCTGGGCGAGCCCCGGCAAGGGCTAGGCCAGCCAGATCTGGCTTGGGTGAGGGGAGCCTCCATTGGGGCTCACCCTCGCCGGGACGCCCTCACCCAGGCAGCCAGGCCTCACCTATGGCGGGCTACAACGGCCTTGCCCAGGTGATGCCAGCCTACCCCACCATGGCCGGGGTGGGCAGTCACCAGAAAAAGGTAGAAGAAAGAAAAAAGAAAAAAAAATAGAAAAAATAATTAAAAAATCAAAAAACATTAAAATTTATTAAAAATTGTTCACGTCAGCGTTAGCGGCGCTACATAAGTCGGCTGGCGTCCACGTCACCAAAATTCAGTCAAAAATTAGCTGAAATGACTGAATTGACATAAAGGCAAAATATTTAGGATTCAATTGACACAAAAAAAATATTTATGACTAAATTAGCACTGATACGATAGGTTTATGACTTTTTTAACACTTTTCTCAAGGTGGAACTGCTGTTTACAATCCCGTAATTTTAAGAGCTATGGTGGGAAGAAAGAAGAAGGAAAAAGTAATACTAAGTTTATTAAATCAAGTTTACGAAATCAACACATTGAGTGCTGCGACTAACTACAGCAATAAGGGGCATTCGTTCTTGTACGCCAATTTCGTAAATCAAACACAATGCACCTCGCATGATCCAGAATCAATCTTAAGTCGACGCAGGCAAATAAATTTGCAATTTCATATGGGCATTATATCAACACATTCACTGAGCGGATATTATAGTTCAGACAATATATCGCAATAGGGGCGAACCAAGCGATTGCGCGAAGAAAGAAGCAAATCAATCATAATGCAGACAGAGGGAGAGGCAAAAGATAGATTTTTGAGCAGGCAAGCAGCAAGTAACAACGGCCGAAAAAGAAGAAAAGTGCCAAAAAAGTCATAAACCTTTTGCATTAGTGCCAATTTAGTCATAAACCTTTTTTTAGTGCCAATTCAGTCATAAACTTTTTGTATTTGTGCCAATTTAGTTCTAAACCTTTTTTTAGTGCCAATTCAGTCCTAAATTTTTTGTATTTGTGCCAATTTAGTCCTAAACCTTTTTTTTGTACCAATTAAGTCTTAAACCTTTTAAATTGATACCAATTCGGTCCTAAACCTTTTGTTTTTATGCCAATTTAGTCCTTCCGACTAATTTTGACCGGAATTTGCTGACGTGGACACCGGCCAGCCGGCTGCCGGCGATCGGTCACCAGCGCTGACGTGAACAAATTAAATAATATTTTAATATTTTTTTGAATTTTTTTCCTTTTTTTTCTTTTTTTTTCCAATTTTTTTTTTATCTTCTCCTTTTTCTAGCCGGTCGCCAGTCCAGCGACCGGCCAGAGGCCGGCAAGGGCAACCTCGCCTTGTTCGGGCGAGGCTCGAGCCCTCGCCAGAAACCGCGGCGAGGGCGAGCCTCGCCTAGCTACCGGCAAGGCCCAACCTCGCCAAATTCGGTGAGGTTGGGCCTTGCTCGACCAAGCCGAGGCTCGCCCTCACCATGGCCTCTGGCAAGGGCTCGAGCCTCGCCATGGTCGAGCGAGGCCCGACCTCACCGACCTCTAGCCTTTGGCCAGTCGCCAGATCGGCAACTAGCCAGAGGAAGGAAAAGATCAAAAAAAAAAGAAAAAAAGGAAAAAAATAATAAAAATTCAAAAAAATATTAAAATATTATTTTATTTGTCCACGTCGGCACCGGAGATCGGTCGTCGGCCAGCCGACAGACGTCCACGTAGGCAAATTCCGGTCAAAATTGACCGGGAGGACTAAATTGGCACAAAAACAAAAGGTTTATGACTGAATTAGCACAAATTTAAAAGGTTTAGAACTTAATTGGCACTAAAAAAAGGTTTAGGACTAAATTGGTATAAATGCAAAAGGTTTAAGACTTAATTGGCACAAAAAAATGGTTTAGGACTTTTTTGGCACTTTTCCCGCCGAAAAAGCCGATTCACCTCTATTGAAAGCTAATAAGTGATTCTTTTCTTCTTACTTGCATCGCTGATCATTTAAACCATTGGGATGAGCACTTCTTTCACATACATCCGGAAGAAAAAGTGAATTCTGTATTTGAGGATCAAGAAATTTGGATGCTGTGTATCAAGATGCTTTCTGGCACATGAGCGAATTCTGTGTTCTGCTCTATATTCTCTTTATCCTTTTGCTTAAAAACCTCAGAAGGTATTGTCCAGCGTCTCTAAATTGTACAGGTTCTTACATTATTTGAATGAATTGATAAATCGGATGAATGGCTGCAAGAGTATTGAAAAATATATCTCGTCTTTTTCCCTATGCTATGCTGTTGACCCTTTTGGGTGACGAATGCAACGCCCAGTTCCTGTATATCTCCTTATTGCCTACTCCTTCTGAGAACAATCAATGTATGAAAAGAGTGTCATATCTCTTCTGTGACATGAACTTGTTCGAGTCCTGCGTGTCTGAAACATACCATTTAACTTAGGGTAACAAATATGTTGATGCTAGTCCAATTCCAAAAATGACGCTACCAAAGTACTTCGTATATGTAGGATTGTTACCCGAGACTGGGATTAGATTATGGCACGTCTTGTCGCAGGGATATGGACAATCGATCTCCTTGCTTACCCTCCTGCTGTAGTACCAGTCGCCGACTGCTTCAGATATAGCCTGGAATGGCATCAATGCACATTAAACTCAAATGAAAGGAATGTGAACTAAATAAAGTGCATGTAGCCAAAAAGGACATAGAAATGCTGCAAAATAGCAACAAATTGACGATTAAAAGTAACTTCGTTGAAGTGAATCTCCGGGAACTAGCAAACTGTGTGTAATGATCAAACGTTAGGAATTTTTATGGATAGGTTATTTTTCTTATGGATCGTTTGTGACATGAGCAAGGAGGGTTTGAGGGTCATTGTTATAAAAAATTTGAATTTGCCCCTCCTTAAAGCCACTGCACCAAGACCTGACGAAAACTTTTAAGCTCAAGGTGTCCATGTTCAGGGAGGTAATCATATTCAACATATATAGAAAAGGCTTGGTTCTATCTCACAACAATTGTTCAACCTAATCTTGCATTTTTACTTTCAGTCAGCTTTCATGGCACTGGATCCTTTGTCATCTTGAATTTATCGACAATGTTATCTCACAAGTTCTCTGATGGAAATTTCTCTTCTTCCTATTGCATGACGGTGCAATGCATTTCATCAACCTAATCTTTCTCACCTATTGCTAATTTCCAGGCCAAAGCAATACATTAGCCACTTATTACATATTTAACTGACACCCTGACGAAGCAGATAAAGATCAAATACCTTGTTATTTACTTTTGGGGAGTCAACAGCAAGCCACGTGTCTTGTGACTCACTCTGGCAGTGGGCAAAACAAGAATTAATGAATAGGCCTCCTCTCCCTGAGTATTGGTAGAACATTCTTAAAGCGGCAAGCATGTCGTTCCTGAAACCTAAGAGGTTATAAAGTCAGTAAACTATCCATGTTAAACGTCTTAGAGAAAACTTCTACTACATGCAGTAAAATGAAACCAGTTGGTTGTGTTGGAGCATTTGAGGATGTTTGGTGAGATGTTTGTTCAGTCTTATTTCAGCCATTAAGCTGTAAATCTTTTGTTTGGTAGAAGAAATAAGTTAAGGAGAAGCCGAAGCATGAAAACTATAGTTTAGCAAAGTGAAAGTGATACGATCAATCACCTTGCAAGATCTCTAACTGGCTGTCAGAGCAAGCAGCTGGATTAAGTTTGCAGCGATTCCAATGACCGTGTACATCAGCAGAGGGAGGGACCAATGTGTGATGGAACTGTTCAATTACGAAGTAGAGCCATTTGAAGTAATAGCCTCTGAAAAGTTTCGGTTTCTGGCATAGTGGAAACTTACCTGGTAGACATCATAAGCCGAGTTCAAGATGAAAAAGGGAGTGGTGATGTACTTCAATGTATATTGTGGGAAGAAGCACTGCAAGAGGATGAGGTAAAAGTTATGGGCATGACATATCAAAGTTTTCAGTTGAAGTAGTCAGCAGTGAAGAAACCATACCAGAGTTGGGTAAACGAGAGAGCTTGTGCAGTTCTTATCGAGATTCTTTTCAACCCCCTGCATGGTTGAGAAACTGGGATTATCTATGCCCATCCTCCTGCTTATAGCGTCATATCTTATCTAACTTCCAGCAATTGTTCCTGCGCCTATTTTTGCCTAAATAGTTCATATGTTTAAATTGACAACATGACTTTGAAAATTGAATATGCCCAAAATTTTCATCTATTCACGTTGTGAACAAAAGGGACATTTTGGCTCTTAGCAATTTATAATTTACTCCATGGAACCCAAGAAGGAAGACAAGGACCAGCTATGAACCCAGAACAACCAGAAAATATTCCATTTTATCCAATATATAGATTGAATTAACAATCTAGTCAAAAGTAATTAGGACAGCCAATTTTTTAGATTTTATATAATTTTGGACCAGATTATTCATAATCTGAGTGAAATCACAGAAGCTTTACCTGTAGAGAAATGAGATCATCGTAAAAGGACCTCATGGTGTGGTTCAAACTTATGTCCCTTCTGCAAAATAGAGATCAACAAGCATAAATTCAGTGTGAAAAACACGTACCCAGAGCAGAGTTTTAACAACACATACTCATCAAGAAAGAATCCTGCATCACTCAAGCATTTCACGATAGCATTCCTTGGTAAGTACTCTGCAAAATTATCACAGTGCAAGAAGGATGCCAAACCACCAGCAGAGCAACCTGAGAGCAAAGCCTAGAGACAACTGATTCAATGAGAATGGCTCAAATAGGTTCATGGTGCCACATGACAATGTAAAGATATCTGGTGTGAAACCAATATCAAGTAGCTCAAGAGGGATGGATACCTTCTGCGCATGTCCCAACCCTTTAGGTATAAGATCAAGGACGATTGCTTGCCAAATTTTTTGCCCTCTGAAGTATAGCAATGAAGTCTGCAACATTGAAGGATTAGTCAATCCCCAAAGGGTTGGGACGCAATCATCTAGCTTACTTCACTAAACGAGAAGAGGCTCAGTAGTTGCGCATTTTACACATTTGCAAATATTATCTGTGGACCTGTGGTCTGTGTTGCCTCTTGATGGCAATTTGGTGCTTTAAACAAAGATAATTATTATTATGAGAGCTAGTACTGCTGTTAACTACTGAGTCTGCAAGGCTCTTCCTAATGGTATTTAGATGCACAAAAATCCGCTTCCCTGCTTTGAATTGGCATCCGGGAATCAGGTGACTGACATTATCCCAATTAAAGCCAGATGGAAGATACATCTGCAAAAGATGGGGATGTACATCAAGTTTTTATTTCCACCAGTATAAACAATGAGCTTCCTGGTGTTTGTTTTTTTTTTTTTTGGTAAGGGTGCTGGTGTTTGTTTTTTTCTCCTTTTCTATAACTTTATCTAAGCCTTTTTGGTATTTCCATATCCCTTCGCTTAAACAACTCTCCTCCCCCTTAGACTTGGGAGAACTATAAATACGTTATGTTTTCTGCTTCCACAAATTTTGCTTCTTCCAATTCTTCTTTCTAATGGATATTATTGAAGAGTGCAGAGAAATCCCAATTAAGAATTGATTTGGCAATACTGTGCGGGTGTGCTCGATAGAATACTCTCTCATGTAACTTCACCGGTAATTTCATCGCTTGACATCCCGGGATGTGCATTTTTGTAGCATATTATCTCATAAAGTTCTCTGACCTTTGAGGGACCGGAGATGGAAGACAAAAATTGAGGCAACTACAGCTAATCGCGACAAACATTTCTACCTCAACACACGTGACTCTTTTTCTCGCCACGAGCACACAGGATGTTGGACCCTGTGAATTTAATGCCGAGTAAGAGGACGAGTAAGGGACTTACCCCATTGTCAAACTTTGCATCACCAGCAAAGGAAGCTCCATCGCAATACCTGAGCTTCACACGGTTCCAATTGTAAAAATCTGTTTCAACTTCAAGTTACTAAATAAATTTTTAAACTAAAACGAGCAAGGGATCCTCAATGCATGCATAAAATAAAGCACACTGCAATAGGCATATATAAAATAAATCTCCACATTCCCATCCGGCATCTACGAACGAATTCTCTGTTTCCATCTTAACAAGAGAGCGACCATATCTCCCGAACTGTTTCTTTTAAAACTAGCAGCTGACACACGAGGCCAACAGCATTACACATATACAAAATCCTCCAACAGAGGTCAAAGGAGACCTCTAACAAATAATGCAATATCACAATCCGAGGAACGACTAATGCTAGGCAAATTCAGGACTAATTAAAAAAATTTGTGCGTAATGTGAAGTAGCAAACTCTTACAATGTCTATTTACGAATTTGTCACGTTATTCAATAATGAATTTTGACACCTATTACTCGTTAAAAATATAAAAATTAACTTTCAGTAATTGCTTCGGAAATATTATTGTTCTCATAATATAGCTAGTATTATAGTAATATTTACATTTTAATTTTAAACCGTTGCAATGAGCATTCTTACATACTTCCATTTACTTGAGTACCGCCTTTACGAAACCTTCTAATAACACTTACCGCATAGATTTAAAAAATAAATAAATAAAACCACATCTTATCTTCATAACCTGCCTTCATCGAGCAACTATAGATTAGTCTCTTCTTTATTGGATGGAGTGGAACCCGAAACATTTTGCAAAATAGCGGTACTCTACTCAAGGTGAATCTCATCCGAAAACAAGTTTTATGCAGTGTTTTACTGTGCTTGTTTTTATCCATTGCATCGTTTTAAAACGAATCCACCACAATTTATATCCATCCTTGCACGGAAAATTTTTTGCCATTAATCACTCATTAGTCCAAAAAACAAGGTGAAAACTTACTTATCAATTCATTCAACCATTGCTGCAGTGAACAGTGTACAAACAACTCTTGCTTTCGCGAGCAATTTCCATTGTAGGTTCCATGTATATCCATTCTCTATCCTATTGCATTTTATTGACTTATGCTATTGCTCCGTAAGATCTTATCCTGGCTGCATTGTACCCCCAGAACGGGATCAGAGTCACATCGGAACAGGGTGCATTATAGCAACGCAAGACATGCTTAAATTACGATATTAAGGTGGCCATGTCATGGAAAGATTTAGAAAAAGACTGCGACTTGAAAGCTTACCCTCTTACAAAAACGTCTTCCAAGGCATATTGATGCAGTGAGCAGTGTACAAACAACTCTTGCTTTCGCGAGCTATTTCCATTGTAGGTCCCATGTATATCCATACTCTATCCTATTGCATTTATTGACTTATGCTATTGCTACGTAAGATCTTATCCTGGGTACGTTGTACCCCCAGAACGGGATTGGAGTCACACACGTCGAAACAGGGTGCATTATAGCAACGCAAGACATGCTTAAATTACGATATTAAGGTGGCTATGTCGTCGAAAGATTTAGAAAAAGACCACAACTTGAAAGCTTACCCTCTTACAAAAACGTCTTCCAAGGCATATTGATGCGGCATCATTGAGAAATGTACTCATATCTAGCAAATTAAATTTTGATGCAAAAAGAATCCTAGCATGCCATAAAGATGCTTAAATAGTGTATTTGTCCGGTTTCTACACCAAGTTTGCAATGATGTAATTTGATTAAAGAAATGCACCACCCCAATGGGCAGCATTGTCAATGAAAATCCCCGAAAATAAAAGGACAAATGAAAATCATACAGAACGCCCTGTAGCCGTTGGCCTGAGGCTGGAACTAGGAAGGTCAAGCTGGAATCGCCCTATGCAGACGGGCTTCGTCTGTTCAGTTCTATTATTGATCACGTGAAAGGGAAAACGGAGGATGTAAAGAACATGGACATGTCCTGAGACTTTTTATCTTTGATTGCCAAATACTACTACATAACTAGTCATATTCAATTGTTATTAAGAGCCTGTGACATCAGTGGGTACATCCACTTTTTTGTAATGGAATCTTCATCCACTCAGCATCGTTTTTACCCAACCTACCCAGGTCTCTCTCTCTTCGTTGACAAATAGCTAGGAATTAGGTATATGTGAGTTCTTGGGCAAGGGCAAGACAGTGACGAAAGATTTCAAACTTTCGGTCTTGTGAAACAGAAGACAGGGTATGTGGGCGGCCAGATGGGATTATCACGTGAAAGGAAGACAGAGGCGGATAAAGAAAGAAGAAAACCGCATGAACATTACTAAATTGGCATATCATGTGCTTGTGGAGGACATTCTCGATTTGAAGTCTAAATTGGAGTGAGCTTGTATCCGGAGATCTGCAGTTTATAGCTTAAAAGAAGTCGGAGATCTAGAAGGCTAAATCTAATCCATGGTGTTGATTCTTTTAACTTTAAAGATCACCCTGCACGGTCAACTATTGATTTTAGTATTTGTATCCATAAATTAATTAAGTTAAAATTTAGGTTTAAAGTAACAGGCAATCCTAGGCGCGCGTTTACCTATGAGAAAATGCATACTAAGCGGCTTGAGCTCTCGGCTTCAAATAATAAAGATCACGTTAACATGAGGTCGAGAGATACTTTATATGTGTATTTATATGAAAAAAAGTTAGATTTTCTACATACTTATTATCTATATGAAAATAAAAGTTAACACAATGAAAAATTTATAAATTTCTCCTCATCTAGTCGCTTAACAAGTGCAATAATAGCTACTAACCCGGATTAAGAGAGGCGTTGTTGCTGAGTATTCCCGAAAAAACCTCCAATTTGGTCATGTAACGGGTAGATCCCCGACGAGTGTTGGCTCTCTCCAAGCACGATGGAATATCATTACACCACCCTCCTCCCTATCAAGAAATTCAAAGCAATTTCACTACAGATTATTGCATGAAGTTGAATTCGCCAACTTATATATTAAACAAGATTTATGTCAACATCGTATGTGCAGGGAAACTTTCTTTTATTCAAAAGCATGAAGACGTGAATAATGGAAATTTGGTAGAGACAATAGCATTGAGTTTTACCCGGGCAACCATGGTCCGGTCCCACCTCGCCAGCCTACTAGACTCAAAGAGATTTTACCCAACCAAGTATACATAAATGACGATTGATAAGGAGCCCATTATGATATGGGAAATCTTCTTAGACTCGAATGAAATTGGAATTAGTAATTTGAGACTTTGAGCAGTCATTTATTAGATTCGACTGGTTTCATGTAAGACTCACATATATAATCACTAGATGACTCAATTCATTACGGACAAAGTTCAAACAATAACTTCACTCATATTATACCTTTTAAAAACCACCCATAGATTTAATAAGTTGCATATGTTTAAGATACTCGAACAAGAGCATTAACAAAATGTTTCGCCAATTTATCGACCAATGGCAATGGTGATATAGAATGAACCGAGCTCCCCTCTAGATCCCACCCGTTCCGATGTCTTAACTAAAACAACGCAGTGGCTAAACCTAACTCCAGAAACTAAGCCATCCTAGTCTTTTGCTTCATGTGGAGATCACATGTTAAATAAAGCGTTTGGCTCGTGCTAATAATCACCGCTCAATTAGGGACGCCCCCACCGGGACTCCCTCTGCCAAAAAGTGCACTCGGAAAAGCTGCCGCGCCGCTGACAGCGCACACAGGACAAAAGACGAAACGCAAAAAGCCAGGACGAAACTACACCGTTTTTGATTTCCCCAACCATCCCACGATCCGTAAAGCCACCCAAAAGCAGAAGGCAGTCGCCGACTCGACCTCGCTTTTGGGCCCGAGCTCTCACGTCTCGTCTCGGGTCCAAGGAGCTGACAAAAGGCACGGAGGCGTGATGATGCAGCCATGTGAGAGTTTCGGTTCACTGCTCAGATCATCGATCGTTTAGCCAAATTTGTTCGTTCATGTCTCGTGAAGTGTTAAATATCTAGATTCAACGAGTAGTGCTTAGTGGAGTTGATTTACCTCGAACTGTAAAAGCCAGTTGTTCGCTCCGGCGCCGAATCCTCTGTGGAGATGGTAAGCGGGGGAGCTCCCGTCCAAACAAACTGCGATTCGGAGTGGTCACCAACCAAATCAACACAACAGAAAACTGGCACACTGGAATCGATCCACGAGTCGTGAACCTTCGATTCAATTTGCTTTCGAGGAATCGTGCTTACGGGCTCCAATGGCGGAGGCGTTGGGGACGAGAGTCATGCCCACCAGAAGCCGATCCTCCGAGGCCGAGCGAACGCGCCATGGCGCGATGCTCAGTAGGACCACCACGAGAGCCATCGCTGTCGCCATCCTCGTCCTCATCTCAAAATGCTCTCGCTGATGCGGGAGAGAGAGAGAGAAGATGTATTTACAGCGAACTCGCAATGAATGCGTCGTTGTCTTCTACTCGGAGCCGAACGACCATGAGAAGGAAAGAAACAGGCAGAGAGAGAGAGAGAGAGAGAGAGAGAGGGAGAGCAAGTTGGAGGGAAGACAATTGTGAGAATCCTATCCTAAACGGCGTCGACGCAGCAATATCATTCAATGCTTCTGCGCAGTTGTGGCGCCTTTTTCTCCATCTGGACTATACGCAGATTGGCGCCCCGATCATCGAAAAGGAAACAGACGGGAGAACGGAAATTGTGCTGTCCAGGGAGGAAAAGCAAAGCCAGTTATTTGCTTGCTTTTAAGGAGACGAACCTTTTTTTGACCCGTTCCTTCTCCAAAGGAAAGCGAGATCAGAGCGCGACCCGGAGCCGCAGCAGTAATGGCGTCCGGCGATTCATGCGTGACCGATGACAGCCGCGGGAGAACGAAGCCGTCTCCGACGAAGAGAAAGCTGGAAGGACGGAGGGGCGAGAGAGACGTCGGCGACGGCTCCCCGGCGAAGCGGCGTCGAGACGGAACAGAGGAAATGCGGAGGGAGAGGCGGGAACGGAAGGAGGGAGGCAGAGATCAGAGAGAGAGAGAGAGAGAGAGAGAGAGAGAGTAGATAGAGAAGGAAGGAGAGAGAGGGAGATTTTGGCGGTGAGTTGGAGCCCAAACGAGAGGGGCGGCACCCACCAATCAGGAGCCGCGAGTTCTTCTGTGGCCGGATCCGGTTGACGCTATAACCGGTGCTTGTCGTATACTGGAAGCGAAGTCTAAAAGTAAGTCCGCCTCCCTTTCGGAGAGCATCATCGCCCCCCGCTCCCGTCCACGCCCTTCGACCCCCGGTTCACGCCGAGCATATATCCGGTGCGTTCGATCGGTATGAGCTCGGGTATAACCCCGTCGTAGTAACGGGTGGGGCCCACACGGACCCACGGCTCGTCCCCGACGGCTGATGTGACTTGAGCTCGACGTGTGCCCCAGTGCATCTAAGGTTTTTTCCGTTCACATCGTCTCGACTTTTGTTAATGCTGATGGCGATGTGACCGGATTAATTAATTGGGGATATAAGATTTTGATAACATGGTCGAAAAATGGTGAGAAATCGATTGAACAACAAAAATCACCGTAGCATATCGTGAGTTGTGAACATCGTGTAAAATGCTTTGTTGTTAGATGTAGCAAAAATTGAATATATTCTCTTGATGGATGCCGTCTCGACATATTTTCCAAGCATGTATTGGCCGCCCTAATTCGGACTTTCAAATTGGGCAATTTGTTTTTTTAAAAGATCCAAGAATCCCATTTGGATGGGTAAATTCCAAGCTCGTGATTTACCCTACTAATGTTGCGAGCTAAGTATGATGCAAATCAAATGGGATTGGACGGCTCAAACAAAAAATACGATGTAAACAGTTTAGCGTGTGATGCATGTGTATGTTACGCTCATATCCTTAGCACTAAGTCCATCCACAGGATTCTAATCGAGTTAAATTGCACGTGAGACTCACACAAATTGGACTTAGTACCGTGGATTTTTCCACACGTGGTCCCAAATTAGCTTAAATTAGGTGATTAATACAGGAGGGACAACACGTCCAAAATGGATGATTGCGGTCGAATGACCTTTGCTTGATGAAGCAATGAGCTTGATAGGAACTGCAAATGGGGTTTGGGTTTGGTGAGAGAAAGCGCACGTCATTCTCCCAGAACCGTCCAGCGGTTGTTGGTCCTTCACTCTCTCCAATTTATGAAGGGAATAATCGCTCTCCAATCCTCCGTGACCAGCGGGTTAGAGCTTCTGTCTTCACTGCCGTCCGTTCCCGCCGGACCTCTTTAACGGGTAATGTGTCCCGGTCAATTTAGCGGGCCCCGAGCTATGGTGTGTTGACCGTTCGGCGGCTTGTGCAGGTCCGGAAATTTATGGATTCTTGGGGTGCGTATGTTCGAGGAAAAGTGATTTTTAATAATACAATTTTCAGACTTTCTTCTATTGAACTCGCCCGAAAATGATAAGTCAATTAAAAATACTTTTTGGTTAAGAAAAACATTCATATATAAATTTAGGAAAGTGAATTACCTAATTTAAGAAGGTGAAACCACTTTTCAGAATCGCTCATCTTGGATTTGTTGATATCTTTTCTTTCTTTTCCTTTTCTTTTTGAGGGTGACGATCAGAAATAATTTAAAATAATTAAAAATATGATTTTTTTTACAATTTTCACTATCGGATTTTCCTCACTAGACAACTAAAAATACTTTCCAACCCTTTTTTTAGGTTTTTAGCCAAACACCAAAAAATAAAATTATTTTCCTAGAAAGTATTTTCTAAAAATGGTACATTTTCTATGAAATAAACGCACCATTGGACTCCATTTGTTTCGCGAAAAATAAATGATTTGACAAAAATTTTCTAAAAATAATGGCTTATATCTCTTACAAAAACTAATAAATGAAAAACATTTTCATCGTTTACAAATATATTTAGACATAACTTGTTGATAAAAAAATACTTTTCACTAGCTAATTAATTCAAGTAACAGTAGACGATCATTTTTAGGAAGATATTTTTCAAATTATTTATTTATTTCCAGTGAAACAAAT